>JANAVB010038018.1:5392409-5992409 GCA_029216955.1 Iris pallida | reverse complement strand
TGTACTTCATTTCATGATGTCTTGTTCATTACCTAGAATTGTACTTGCTCCGCTCCTGACTGGATATGTTATGATAGGTGAGATGGAGGCTTTGTGTGACACATACTATGGACAGGATACTGCTTTCCCTATTGAGCCAGCTGGAGCTGCTTCTGACCTAGAGGCTGCAGAAGCCTAGTACTTCATTTAGTTTTCCATTTATCTTTCCATGTATTGAGACTAGCAGACTATTATAGTTGAATTGTAATAAATTCAGATATTGCATCTCTTTTCTGGTTGGGACACATTATATAGTTGCTGTGATTCTATAATTTCATGTTTATCTGGTTAGTTTCCCTAGCTTGGTACAGCTTACTTCATTGTGTCTAACAATGAAGGCTGGGCGTGTCCGACTCGTGTCCGATTATTCGGGAGCGGGTCGTGACACCTTGTCTTCCCGAACTTGAATCTCTTTATTTGTCGGGAAATATTCCTCATATGGCTCCGAGCCCCAGGAAAGCTTGGACACCTTATACATCTCATGGAGGGCCAATCCCAACTCCCCTACCGGAGCAAAAAAGGTGCCAGTCTGGTTGTTGAACATTTCCAGGAGAGCAAGAAACATATGTCGATTAAGGTCGACACCTGCTTGGGTGGCGCGAAAAGCAGCGGTCAGCCCAATCGCTTTCAGCTCAGTCTTGAACTTCGTCAAAACCCAAAGGGTCAGCTCGTCCCACTTTGACACGTGGTGACACCATCCCTCAACCCAAAAACCTTCTTTCGGATACATAACCTTCGATGTTAGCATCCGGCTTACAAAGGTCGAACCACCGAAGGCGAAAGTGTCGGGGAGAACATCACTATAAATGCTCCCAGGGCACAAAGTTTGGTAATGGTACGAGGTTCCGGCTCGCGAGGAGGCCAAAGTATCTCTTTGATTCGAAGTAACATCAATATGAAGGGTAACCCCCACTGCCCCTCCTTGAGGAGTAAGTTCCCATGGCATCCTCCTCTTAGAGGCCAAACGGTAGAAAGCCGTCAGTGGCAATTGACGCTCAGTCTGCCGCATGTACAGGGCCACGCCCTTCACTGTGAAGAACCAGTCTTCCTTGATCTTCAGTATCTTCGCCTCAGTGAAGATCAAGCGGTCACCAAACAGAAAGGTCGGTTTCAAGAAGGTCATATTCTCGGATTCAGCAGATTTTAGTTTGCCGCTCTCCATCATACTTTAGAGAAAAACAGGCGACTGATCCCGAATTTGCAACATCCTCTCGGAAAGCTGATCCAGCATGATAGCAGCCTTCGCTGGGTTAATAACTTCTTTGTTGAGGTCAACCCCCATTTGGCAAAGCGAAGCATCTATAAGGACTTCGTTTAGCAAGGGGATAGTCATTGACGCTGACACAACAAAAACAAAAGATAGACAGCAAGGAAAAATTTTGAGGCTTCAAAGACAAAACATTTGGGGCGCATCAGCAGTCTGGCGCATAATCGGGGCTAAACCCATGCGCATCAGTAGTGAAGCTTCGGCGCATAATCAGGGCCCAAGCCCATGCGCATCAGCAGAGAAGCTTCGGCACATGATCAGGGACCAAGCCTATGCGCGTCAGCAGAGAAGCCTCGGCGTATAATCAGGGCCTAAACCCATGCGCGTCAGCGGAAGAGCCTAAGCGCATCATCAAGACACAAGTCCATGCGCGTCGACAACAAGAAGTTAGGGCACAGCAACAGGATGTAACTCATCCGTAGGCCCCAAACTCATCTAAAAAAAAGTTGGGAACTACAAAGTCAGAAGATACCCACCCGTCACCGCTGGTCGAACGTCGGCGGGAGTCACAGTGACGACAAGAGCGTCCTCCTCATCGAACTCCATCGGCTCCTTACCCCGGTCTTGTCCTCGGCGAGCACCACCGCGAGGAGTTTTGGGAGCCATCTCGAAAAAAAAGTTAGGGTTTTTGATAAGAACTCTAAAGAAGAAGAAAGCAAAGAGAGGAAGAACTCTCTCTCTCGCTCCATCAGACGCCTATTTATAGGCTTGGGCATACACAAAAACCGATGAAGAGTGACGCTAGCCACCGCTTGGGGTTCTGCGAAATGATAAACTGCAAATAATCTAAAAAGATCATTATTAATCTTTTTGAAGCGTTATCATTTGCATTTAAAACTGAGAGGAGCATGCGCCTCATCATAAATGCACGGTGCAATCATGCGCCCCGAACAAGTCATGCGCCCCATTGAAGACACCACCATGCTTTTATTCAAAGTATTCCAAAACTTGACAAAAATTTTTGAAAACTTTGAAGGGGGTTTTATAGAAGCATGAAATTTTAGGCGCATCTACAGGTCAAAATTCCTATGTGCTTAACACTATATGCGCCAGGGAGCTCAAACAAAGTACTTTACACAGCAGAGGACAACAAAAGTATAGACATCAAAAAAAGATTTTGATTTCATATAAAAGTCTATTACATGTCTAAAAGAAAGACTTTACAAAGGAGAACTTCTACAAAAAGGAAGATCCTAAGACTACAGCCAAGCGCAGCAAACTGCTATGCACCCCCTGCCAGGCGCATCCTCCGTCAGGCGTATCTCTTCAGCGTCTCAGTCAGGTGCATCTCTTTCAACATCTCAGTCAGGCGCGTCTCTTCAGCGTCACAGTTAGGCGCATCACTCAGCATATGCGCTCTACTTCGACCCGATCAAGTGCTGCGGCTAAATGAGCAGCTTTGAGCATAACAAGAGCGGGCGATCAACCCCACTCTAGCAGGAGGAAGAGCTCTCCAAAGCCCAAGGAAGAGGAGAGCACCGCAATTTTGATCTGCGGCTCTTCCGGCATAACGGAGACGGGACTCGAGCATCCCGTTCTTTGGATGCAACAGGTACCTTCAGCCTGCATCGGGAGCCTGCGATCCCGACTTTTGGATGTAACAGTCACCTTCACGAGTGCATACGAAGACGACTCGACGCATCTTCACCCTGGGGAGCATCTTGGCAACAGAATGTACTCGGGCAAAGGAATTCATCTTCGTCGAGAAGTCAAGGGAGAGACAACAAAACTCTCTCAAATTGTTGCTATTTATAGGCCAGGGCAAATCTAACCCATGCGCCAAGTGGCAACCTTCCCGAAGTTAATACAATAAGCTTGCATACACGATGATGAATTTTCCTCTTCGAATTCAGCCAAGTCAAAACGGCTATTTAAAGCACTCGAAGAACTCAACGGTCAGACCAATGAAGATGCGTCATACAAACAGATGTGCCGGTCAGACCGCCCATCATACAGACGCGTCCATCAGCACCAAGCGCCTCATAGGGATGCGCCCTACGCGTCCCCATGCACCTAGTGGAACGAAGATCAATGCGCCCACTCAAAGTCCCATCACCCGTCAAGAACATTAAATGCTGAAGCTTGACACGACAGTAGCCATGCCTCGATGACAGAGCAGCAACAGCTTTTTCAGAAAGCGAAGCACCGCTGACGTCAGCGTCATCATTACTCTCCTCTGGCGGTTACAAGCTACGTGGCCGATCGACCATTCGCATGCGCCTCCGCAATCATGCGCCCGAAGACTTGCATGCGCATCAAAAGTCGTGCGCCCAGACCGGTCCATGACTCCTGAAGGTTATGAGCCAAAGTCTTCTCATGCGCCCAATCCCAGGTGCATCCTGTCAGATCACTCTCCACCAAATCCGAGATCTTTGAGCTATGGACATGCGCCACGTGTCCTTTGACTCAGTTCAGCCTATGAAAGGGTGCTAACTATCGAAGATCTCAGCAACCAAAAGATCCTCTCCATTTCTACGTGCCAGTCCACAAATGCAGCATGAAGGATTCAACCCACAAATCATGACGCATCATCCATGCGCCTTCCACCCGTAGCTCCAGCCACGTGGCGTTCTTACATACAGGCGCATCCTACATATGCGCGCATGAGCAGCCCAACCTGCTTATAAATAGAAGGATCATTTCCTTCTTTCACACACACACAGACATACAGAGAGGCACAGTCAAAGACAGACGTAACTAGAGCATCAGAGTTATCACCAACAGAGATCGGAAGAGACATTCAACGTCTTATTCCCCTCCGTAAGCTCCGAAATCCAGAGCAACCCAGACCTTCAAAGAACCGAAAACCGTTGTCAGATCGTCAACGGAGTCAACGCATTACCACTCGCTCCATCGACACAGGACCCAGATAAAAACAAATGTGTACTCATAGGACTATATCAAAGTTCTACATTGTAATACTGTTCTGTTTGTAATTGAAATTGCATTCAAAAAATTTAATGGCAAACACGTTTCTTTTAGTTTCTCTGGACTTTGTTTAGAGACATCAGTTACATTTTATTTGCTGGAAATATAATAACTCTTAGACTTGTATTTGATTCTGGGATTCGATATTAGATGTTGTGGTTTATATTTGTTCTTATCTGGATTTATAGTTTTTCCTAGATATTGGTATAGCTTACTTCATCGTGTCTAACGACGAAGGCTGGGCGTGTCCGACTCGTGTCCGATTATTCAGGAGCGGGTCGTGACATATTTTTAGTGGTGGCCTATGCAGGTCTATCCTAATGGTACCTAGGTATTAGTGTACTATTGGGAGACTTGATTAAACTAGGGAAACTTGATCACATCATAGGAAAATCGGGAAAATAAGGGTATATCAGGTATTCAGGTGCATTGATATTATAAAAACATGGTTTATTTTTAGGTTTTAAGGTTTGTCAATCAACGAAGTTTTCTTTCTATTACAGGATGGTCACTACAAGGAAGAGCGCGGATCAGCCTGGAGTTACAGGTAGTTCAGGACAGTCAGTACCAGATGCTCCAGTAGAGCAGCTTCTGCCACCGTCTCCTATCTTTCCTCAGTTGCCCCCGACGATAATGTTTGACGGCGCCCAGGTGATGGCCATGTCCAAGCAGTTCATGGAGGCCCAGAACCACCAGGCTGTACAGTTCAGAGCGACGGTTGCAGATGCAGTCAGGACTAGGGAGCCGACAGCACCAGCACCAGTAGGACCCCCAGCACCAGTAGCATCGAGACCGGGGACCGCCAGGGACTACCAGAACCTCTGTCCTATGGATTTCTGGGGCCACGAGGGGATTGTTTATGCGGATGAGTGGCTGGAAAATGCGGAGCGGACGCTGAAGATGGCGAGGATTCCTGATGACTTGAAGGTGGAAGTTGCGAGCATGTAACTTTTTGACCTTGCCAGAGCCTGGTACCGCGAGGACCCCTAGTTAGCAGCACCCCAGGTTCTTTGGACATACTTCAAAACTCTGTTCAAGGAGAAGTTCTTTCCCGATATTGAGCGAGGCGTGCTTCAGATGCAGTTCGAGGCCTTGCAGCAGGGAACCATGACGGTGGTAAAGTATACGTCAGAGTTCACCCGACTCAGCAGGTTCGCAGAGAACCTAGTCGGCACGCCAGAGGAGAGAGCTTGGAGATTCAAGAAGGGCCTCACCAGGGAGCTGCGGCACGTAGTGCCGATCAGCCAGGCGACGACTTATTCGAGCATCCTCAAGATTGCTCAGGCTATGGAGAAGGAGATGGACCCGAGGCCCAAGAGGGATAGGGACATCGACAGTAGCAGCTTCCAGACACCGGTGAAGAGGACTCATACTCAGATTCAGGCGAGGCTACAGTAGCCGACAGTAGTTCAGCATCGTCCCGCCAGAGTTCCAGCAGTTCAGCATCAGAGACAGCAGGGGGTCACTTGCACATACTGTCATCGGCCAGGATACCACGTGGAGGTCGGTCGCAAGAGGCTCGAACTTTGTCTATTCTGTGGGTCAGACGCTCATTACATAAGAGACTGCCAACATGCTACGGTCAAACTAGCGGGAGGACCCCGAGGAGCTGGAGGACCACCACCTGCACCACCCAGAGCACTGCCTGCTGTACCCCAGAGAGGAGGACCAGCTCTACCACCTCAGAAACAGAGATTCGCACAGCACTAGCAGCAGCAGAGAAGAGGACCACAGCAGGGACGTGCTTACGCCATGGCTGCAGTTGAAGAGGATGCAGCTCCAGATGTTATCACAGGTTCTATTATCATATATTCATTTTCTGCCATTGCATTGTTTGATTCTGGAGCCACACATAGCTTTGTATCATATGAGTTTCTATGTAGACATGGCTTCACACCTAAGCCCACTAGGAGGAACTGTCAGATTATGACAGGAGAAGGGGTAGTGCCAGTTAGTGAGATGGTGGATTCCCCTATCACTATAGCTGGGAGGGAGCTTAGGGCTCAACTTCTAGTGATACCATGGCCCGTATTTGATGTAGTCCTCGGCATCGACTGGATGAGTGAGCAGTTTGCTGTAATCGACTGCCATGAAAGGAATCATGGCACGGATAGTGCAGTAGCGTGCTTTGACTAGTGTTTAGCCATGGTAGGGGAATGCCAAGCCATAGGAGTGTCCTAACTAGAAAAACCAAGTCAAGTTACGACTTAACCCGTACCAAAGTTTTTATTTATAATTTAATTATATTATTGAGTTTTCGGGGACCCAGTTGTACCGAACCTGTCCAGAATAAGCCCAAGTCAAATCCAAGCCCAGGTAGGCATGTAGTGGGACCAAATACGACCTTGTAGACATATTTGGTAAATGTAAATATTTTGTATATATATTTTTAGGAATTGGCAATTATTTTCTAAATATTTATAATATGTAATTTATAGGTATTATTAATATTAAATAGCATTTTAGAATATTTATACGATTTTCTGGGGCCCAGTAATGGGAGTATATGATATGCCCATCCAGGAGCTACTATTGAATTATTTTAATTGCTAGTGGAATTATTATTATTAATAATATTATTATTGTGGTTTTTGAGAAGAAACTATTTATTATTATTAGTTATTATTAAATTATTTTTTATCAAAAGGATAAATATATGAGTGTATGTGTTTTCATATAAATATATATATATATATGGGTGAAGGTGTATTTATATATAAATACATAAATGTACAAATGTGTTTGTATATATATATAAATAAATGTGTATGTATAGAAACATATATAGGTGTACGTATATATAAATATATATAAATATATATATATATATATATATATATATATATATATATATATATATATATATATATATATATATATATATATATATATATATGTGTGTGTGTGTGTGAGTTGTGTATATATAAATATATATAATATCATAATAGGATATTGTATAAATTATTGTATATATTTATTGCATTGTATATATATATGGTACACATGTATAGGTATAATTGTATAATTATATATATAGATATATACGTATATATTATATATAAAGGTATATACATATGTAATATATCCACACATATGGCTATATGTAACATAAGATGAGAAAACCTCAACCTAACTTCCCAGCCCAACAGGCCCATAGGCTGAGCCAGGCCAGCCCAACCAAAAGAAGAGCCGGAGCCGGCCCAGCCCAGCCAGACCAGCACCCCAAGCCGAGCTCTTTCCCAAGTGCAGCTCGATTGTTCTGAGTTCTAACGCGCGCGCATACATATATATATCAGCGAGATCGGGGGGAGGAAAACCCTAGGTCCATCCCAAACCATACGCGCCCCATCCCCGCGCGCGCGTGCGGTCTCCACACCACCGCCGTGATGGCCGGCCGCTGGTCGGAGGCGATAGCAACAGCGCGCGCACGCGTGAGACGGAGAGCAGCGACCGCAGCATGTATATTTCGTTAATTGTTTTCTTCTCACTCCATCGATGTTTTTCGATTCCGCAAAATATGGTAGGAAGCCTACATAACCCCCTCTGAATCCCAACTAGTGGGGTTGGATATCGCGGATCAACCAGCCCAAAAAATTGGCACAAAGTCGGTCAGATACCTGACCGAAAACAGAACAAAACCAAATCCAAATGCCCATGTTTGTACCTAGTTTCCAGGAAACCTGTTTAATATTTTTGCAATCTAATTAAACATACTTGAAGACAACATGTAGGGCTTCATAACCTAATTTGTAGTTGTGAATTTTATCAACTGTGCACGAAGAAATCAACTTTCGAAGTTCGAGAAAATAATATTTTTAAAACTGTGAAAATTCAATAAAATCCTCCGATACCATGTGCGTCCCGCCAAACTGGGCGACTTGGTCACGAATCGAAAGCATCGAAAGCTGCGTAACGGCTTCGTGGACGTGTGGGCTTTGGCGGAATTCAAATTGATCGCGTGTGCGCGACGAATTTGTCGCATATCCGTCAAAATTTACCGTATCGACCTCTGTGCAAATTCCCCAATTGCTTTGTGCACGCTCGTCAGATCGAGACAAAACTTACGCCAACAGGATCGTATCATTTTTCTGGTCCTGTATGCCAAGTTTGGTCCGATTCTGAGACAGTGGAATCGGAATGCCGTTTTGCGGGCCCCAAGGTCCGATTCCACGGGCGATTTTGTGTACGGTCCGTCGGAATCCAAATCTGGACATACGATTGGGTTCGTATCGAAAAATTGAACCTGTTGACATATAGTTTGACGACTTTAGAGACCGTAGACTCTGGGACGCTTTTCGGTGCAAAGCGGATCCAACGGCGGACACCGTTTTTATCCGAAATTACCGTTTTGGTCCTGTGTCCAGAATTGGACTTAAGGATAGGCAATCCTAGCTAATTTGACTATTCTGAGACTATTGGCATTGTCTGTTTCAGCCTTCGAAGACAATTGTGGATTTTGGACTTATTTGGCTTAGTAGTTGACTGTATTTTGATGGATCTGTGTGCAACTTGCAGGCAAGTATACCTTGCCTCCCTCTACAGTTTATTTTCATGCTTATAGTACACCTGTCTTAGTATGTTATCTTGAGTTACCTTAGTTGCTATAGATTTATGTGATACATGTTTACTAGTTTATTATTTTGCTTGTACATCTGTGTTTCATGACTTGATAGTGTAGTTATACCAGGCTTGTTTACATCATGGATCATGCTAGAGTTGTCCTTACTTGTGTCATGACTGAGTTGTTCCGTGTCTACACCTGTATCTTGACTGAGTCGTGTCTACAAGTATGTACGAGTGAACTGCTATTCCTTTGTTTTTTCCACAACCTGCGAGTCCACACACGGGGCGAGGTTTGTCCTATGCACCTGCGAGTCCACATACGAGGCGAGGGTGACTTGTCTTGAAACTGACCTACGAGTCCACATTCGGGGTGAGGGTTTGTATCCATTGATCTACCAGCAGTTCACTTATGCATACTTGATCCCGTATCCGTGTTCATAGCTCCCTGTCAGTAGCCACATGTCAGTCTCATCTCTAGTTCGTGTTTATACCCTGGTTATATTATTACATGATTAAACTGATAGATAGGCATGTTTTATGTATCTTGCTAGTCCTCTGAGGACCTGATGATATCTCTTCAGGTTTAGCGATTGTATGGAGTTAGTTAGCAGAGCGGGATGCTAGAGGATTGCGATGCATGATGCATGTATTTGCTTGTGATATTTCTTATTATCCTCTCGTGCTTTATATTCAGTACCATGATATACTCTGCTTATTTATAGACTCATATCACTCTTGGAGTCTAATCGAACAATATGCTAATGGGCTGTAGACCATGACCCATACTTGTTCATTCTTGTTTATATGATTCATGTGGATTGAGATATAGTTTATATTAGACATGATACCCATGACCATGACAGCTTATACGTACTCAAGTCGGGCCGGAGTCCGCTCGATACATAGCTGGCTTGCTCACGAGCTCGCGTCCGATAACCGGGTTCGGGTCGTGACAAGTTTTTGTGGTGGCCCATGCAGGTCAGAGCATATCGTATCGATTACGTAACTGTACTGATACGAGCCTGCGACAATGACTAAACCTTAGAAATCTCAATCCACTCTGCCTTGAAAAATTCTTCTAGAAATTCTCTACGTCCTTGAAAACACCATATTTGCTCTCGATTATACTTTCTTGCTTTCTGTGCCATTGATTCTCGTCCCTTTTATTTCGGGGTGACGAACGATCGTATTGACTAGGATTTACCAGAAACTCTTAAATTATAGTATAATATTGCATGATTATTGAGTTTTGGTTGTTTATAGATATTAGGAAGTATAGATGCCACAAGCCCTAGATATCTGTTGGTAGAATCATTAGCAGCTAGTTAGAAGGTTATAAGATTTTAGTGACCGTATTTTGAGGAGTAGTACGACCAAAGGTGGGTAGAAGTCCTCAAATGTTCAGAGTTGTAAAATGAATAGAGAATGTCATAAGATAATTTTGAGAGATTAAATTTGAGGAGGTTAAGGACTTTGAATTTTAAGGAATAATCATGAATTGGAATTTCGAGGACGAAATTATTTTTAAGGTGGGTAGGTTTGTAGCTTCCCTTCCCGAAGAATTTTTTTTCAATATATTTTTATTATTTATTTGATTTAAATAGTAATTTTAGAAATTATAAATAATTATTTTAATTAATTATTACGGTAGATGATTTTAGCCATGGTAGAGTTTTGAAGTACCAGATGACTAGGAATCATGGCACGGATAGTGCAGTAGCGTGCTTTGACTAGTGTTTAGCCATGGTAGGGGAATGCCAAGCCATAGGAGTGTCCTAAATAGGAAAACCAAGTCAAGTTACGACTTAACCGTACCGAAGTTTTTATTTATAATTTAATTATATCATTGAGTTTTCGGGGACCCAGTTGTACCGAACCTGTCCAGAATAAGCCCAAGTCAAATCCAAGCCCAGGTAGGCATGTAGTGGGACCAAATACGACCTTGTAGACATATTTGGTAAATGTAAATATTTTGTATATATATTTTTAGGAATTGGCAATTTCTAAATATCTATTATATGTAATTTATAGGTATTATTAATATTAAATAGTGTTTTAGAATATTTATACGATTTTCTGGGGCCCAGTAATGGGAGTATATGATATGCCCATCCAGGAGCTACTATTGAATTATTTTAATTGCTAGTGGAATTATTATTATTAATAATATTATCATTGTGGTTTTTGATAAGAAACTATTTATTATTATTAGTTATTATTAAATTATTCTTTATCAAAAGGATAAATATATGAGTGTATGTGTTTTCATATAAATATATATGTATATGGGTGAAGATGTATTTATATATAAATACATAAATGTATAAATGTGTTTGTATATATATAAATAAATGTGTATGTATAGAAATATATATAGGTATACGTATATATAAATATATATATATATATATATATATATATATATATATATATATATATATATATATATATATATATATATATATATATATATATATATATATATATGTGAGTTGTGTATATATAAAATCATAATAGGATATTGTATAAATTATTGTATATATTTATTGCATTGTATATATATATATATGGTACACATGTATAGGTATAATTGTATAATTATATATATAGATATATACGTATATATTATATATAAAGGTATATACATATGTAATATATCCACACATATGGCTATATGTAACATAAGATGAGAAAACCTCAACCCAACTTCCCAGGCCAGCAGGCCCATAGGCTGAGCCAGGCCAGCCCAACCAAAAGAAGAGCCGGAGCCGGCCCAGCCCAGCCAGACCAGCACCCCAAGTCGAGCTCTTTTCCAAGTGTAGCCTAATTGTTCTGAGTTCTAACGCGCGCGCATACATATATATATCAACGAGATCGGGGGGAGGAAAACCCTAGGTCCAACCCAAACCACACGCGCCCCATCCACAGTGCGCGTGCGGTCTCCGCGCTGCCGCCGTGACGGCCGACCGCTGGCCGGAGGCGATAGCAACAGCGCGCGCACGCGTGAGACGGAGAGCAGCGACAGTAGCAGGTATATTTCGTTAATTGTTTTCTTCGCACTCCATCGATGTTTTTCGATTCCACAAAATGTGGTAGGAAGCCTACATAACCCCCTCTGAATCCCAACTAGTGGGGTTGGATATCACGGATCGACCAGCCCAAAAAATCGGCACAAAGTCGGTCAGATACCTGACCGAAAATAGAACAAAACCAAATCCAAATGCCCATGTTTGTACCTAGTTTCCAGGAAACCTGTTCAATATTTTTGCAATCTAATTAAACATACTTGAAGACAACATGTAGGGCTTCATAACCTAATTTTTAGTTATGAATTTTATCAACTGTGCACGAAGAAATCAACTTTCAAAGTTCGAGAAAATAATGTTTTCAAAACTGTGAAAATTCAATAAAATCCTCCGATACCATGTACGTCCCGCCAAACCGGGCGACTTGGTCGCGAACCGAAAGCATCGAAAGGTGCGTAACGGTTTCGTGGACGTGTGGGCTTTGGCGGAATTCAAATTGGTCGCGTGTGCGCGACGAATTTGACGCGTATCCGTCGAAATTCACCGTATCGACATCTGTGCAAATTCTCCAATTGCTTTATGCACGCTTGTCAGATCGAGACAAAACTTGTGCGAACAGGACCGTATTGTTTTTCTGGTCCTGTATGCCAAGTTTGGTCCGATTCTGAGACAGTGGAATCAGAATGCCGTTTTGCGGGCCCCACGGTCCGATTCCACGGGCGATTTTGTGCACGGCCCGTCGGAATCCAACTCTGGACATACGGTTGGGTTCATATCAAAAAACTGGACCTTTTGACATGTAGTTTGACGACTTTAGAGACCGTGGACTCTGGCACGCTTTTCGGTGCAAAACGGGTCCAACGGCGGACACCATTTTTGTCCAAAATTACCGTTTTGCCCTGTGTCCAGAATTGGACTTAAGGACAGGCAATCCAAGCTAATTTGACTATTCTGAGACTGTTGGCATTGTCTGTTTCAGCCTTCAGAGATAATTGTGAATTTTGGACTTATTTGGCTTAGTAGTTGATTGTATTTTGATGGATCTGCGTGCAACTTCCAGGCAAGTATACCTTGCCTCCCTCTATAGTTTATTTTCATGCTTATAGTACACCTGTCTTAGTATGTTATCTTGAGTTACCTTAGTTGCTATAGATTTATGTGAAACATGTTTACTAGTTTATTGTTTTGCTTGTATATCAGTGTTTCATGACTTGATAGTGTAGTTATACCAGGCTTGTTTACATCATGGATCATGCTAGAGTTGTCCTTACCTGTGTCATGACTGAGTTGTACCGTGTCTACACCTGTATCTTGACTGAGTCGTGTCTGCAAGTATGTGCGAGTGAACTGCTATTCCTTTGTCTTTTCCACAAACTGCGAGTCCACACACGGGGCGAGGGTTGTCCTTTGCACATGCTAGTCCACATACAGGGCGAGGGTGACTTGTCCTGAAACTGACCTGCTAGTCCACATTCAGGGCGAGGGTTGGTATCTATTGATCTACCAGCAGTTCATTTATGCATACTTGATCCCGTATCCGTGTTCATAGCTCCCTGTCAGTAGCCACATGTCAATCTCATCTCTAGTTCGTGTTTATACCCTGGTTATATTATTGCATGATTAAACTGTTAGATATGCATGTTTTATGTATCTTGCTAGTCTTCTGAAGACCTGATGATCTCTTCAGGTTTAACGATTGTATGGAGTTAGTTAGCAGAGTGGGATGCTAGAGGATTGCGATGCATGATACAGGTATTTGCTTGTGATATTTCTTATTATCCTCTCGTGCTTTATATTCAGTACCATGATATACTCTGCTTATTTATAGACTCACATCAATCTTGGAGTCTAATCGAACAATATGCTAATGGGCTGTAGACCATGACCCATACTTGTTCATTCTTGTTTATATGATTCATGTGAATTGAGATATAGTTTATATTAGACATGATACCCATGACCCTGACAGCTTATACGTACTCGAGTCGGGTCAGAGTCCGCTCGATACGTAACTGGCTCGCTCACGAGCTCGCGTCCGATAACCGGGTGCGGGTCATGACAGGATATGCTGCAAGTTTGCGCACTCGACTTCGGCGGTTCGTGGGAGGATCACTTGCATCTTGTGAAGTTTGCCTATAACAACAGTTATCAGGCTAGCATCGAGATGACACCATTCGAGGCACTGTATGGACGGAGATGTCGCACACCTTTATCTTGGGACGACGTTGGTGAGAGGACTTTGCTTGGGCCAGAGATGGTGGTAGATCTCATTAAGAGATATAAATTGTGACAATATCTCCTAAAGAAATTGGAATCTCCCGATGTCACTCCACTTTTTCAGTATTTTTCAAAATCCTAAATCTTTCTTCTATTTAATGATTTATTGTTTAATTAATTTTCAAATAATAAGTCTTATGACTATTTTTGGAGGGAATTGAATTAAGAGCAGGAAATTCAAATTTAAAAGTTTGTTGTAACTAACAAATAGTGGTCTCCACCCTTTCTAACTGATTTTTAAGATTTTATGTAATATATAAAAAGGGCAAGGGCTTAACTGTTAATGTGCCGAATGTGGAAGGACTTTATTGCAAAATTTCCTTTTTCTATTTATGCTGAGCTGAGGAGAGAGACTCCTCCACTCTTCAGTTTTTCGAGCCAGAGCTCTTATCTTTTCCCCAATCTTTCGCTGAAGCTAACCCAAGCGCTCGGCGGCGTTCCCTGATCTCCAGCGAGATCTCGACAGCACCGTCTTCTCCGCCGTGTTAGGCGCACCTTCTCAGGCAACTGCGACGACCAACTCCTCCGACAGCTCCGACAGCTACGGCGACGATGACGACGAGTGGATCGGTCCCCTCCAGTGATCGTCGCAATATCAGTTCGATTTTGCAATCGAGTAAGTTGTTAGCATGTTCCAGTCGATCTCTGCTTCTAACTTCCTTGATCTGAGTCCATTTTTGGTGTGAATTATAGTTTGAAGATAGTTGATCTCGGGAATTTTTCTTTACGCTCCTGCTTTGCTCTGGATTTGATCCCTACGATCAATCGAAAGGTAAGAATTATCAATTAAACCGGTGATTTTGTTTGTATTCTTTCCTTGATTTTGTTCTTCATTTGGTATGGAGAAGTTAGATCGAGATTTGAGAATTCGAAGTGAATCTGGAAGTATTGATTCTTTTGCTTTATTTTGTAGAAGCATGGATGCGCATCTACAAGCCAGAATTCTTATGCGCCTAACATTACATGCGCCAGGGAACATCAAACGAAGTACTTGGCACATCAAGACAGCAAAAGTATAGACATCAAAAGGATTTTTATTTCATATAAAAGTCTATTACATGTCTAAAAAAGGGGTTTACAAAGGAGAATTTCTACAAAAAGAAAGAATCCTAAGACTATAGCCAGGCGCAACAAACTACCATGCGCCTTCTGCCCGGCGCATCATCAGTCAGGTGCATCACTTCAGCGTCTCAGTCAGGCGCATCACTTCAGCATCTCAGTCAGACGTATCTATTTTAGCGTCTCAGTCAGGCGCATCTCTGCAGCGTCTCAGTTATGCGCATCATGAAGTCTCAGCATATGCGCTCTGCTTCGACCCGATCAAGTGCTTCGACTAATGAAGCATTTATTGAGCAGAACTAGGGTGGGCGAGCAGCCCCACTCTAGCGGAAGGAAGAGCTCTCCAAAGCCCAAGAAAGAGGAGAGTGCCGCAGCTCCAATCTGCGGCTAAAGGAGCAGCTTTCAACACAACCAAAATGGGCAACACCCACTCTTGCAGGAGGAAGAGCTCTCCAACGCCTAAGAAAGATGGGAGCACCATAATTCCAATCTGCGGCTCTTCCAGCATAACGGAGACGGGACTTGAGCATCCCAATCTTTGGATGGAACAGGCACCTTCCGTCTGCCTCAGATGCCATCAATTCTGACTTTTGGATGTAACAGTCACCTTCAAGTGCATGAATGAAGACAATTCGTCGTATCTTCACTCTCGGGAGCATCTTGTCAACAGAATGTGCTCGAGCAAATAAATTTATTCGGGAAGACGTGAGAGAACGAGAAGCAAACTCTCTCCTTGCTGCTATTTATAGGCCGGGCAAATCAAACCCATGCGCCAAGTGGCGGGCTCTCCGAATCCCGTGCAATAAATTTATATTTATGGTGATGAACCTGATGCTTCGAATTCAGCCAAGTCAAGAACGGCTATTTAAAACACTCGAGGAACGCAACAGTCGGACCAATAAAAATACGTCATACGAATGTATGCGCCGGTCAGATATCGCGCATCGTACAGACGCGCCCATCGGTACCAAGCGCCCTATATGGATGCGCCCAACAAAGCATAAGTCCTAATCAACATGGACCCATGCGCCCAGTGGAACGCAGATCAAAGCGCCTACTCAACAGCCCATCACCCGTCAAAGAATATTAAATGTTGAAGTCTGACACGACAGCAGACATGCCTCGATGACAGAGCAGCAACAGCTTTTACAGAAAATGAAGCACCGCTGATGTCAGCATCATCATTACTCTCTTCCGACGGTTACAAGCTACGTGGCTGCCCAACCATTCGTATGCGCCTCCGTGGCCATGCGCCCAAACCTCTGCATGTGCTTCAAGAGCCGTGCGCCTGAAACCTTCCTCTGATCCCTAAAGACAGAGGTCAAGTTACTACTGAAGCTTCGTATGCGCCTCTAAAGCCGTGCGCCCAGACTGGTTCGTGACTTCTGAAGGTTGCGAGCCAAAGTCTTCTCATGCGCCCAATCCCAGTTGCATCCTATCAGATTACCCTCCACCAAATCTGAGATCTTTGAGCTACGGACACGCGCCACGTGTCCTTTGACTCAATTCAGCCTATAAAGGAATGCTAATCACCCAAGATCTCAGCAACAGAAAGATCTTCTCCTCTGCTACGTGCCAGCCCACAAAAGCAGTATGAAGGATTCAACCCATAAATGATGGCGCATCATCCATGTGCCTCCCGCAGCTTCAACCATGTGGCGTCCCCACGTACAGGCGCATCCTATATATGCGCGCATGAGCAGCCAGCCTGCAAGCTATAAATAGAGGGATCATTTCCTTCTTCCACATACAGAGACACACCTACGGACATAGACCTTCACACACACAGTGAGAGAGGCAGATACAGACACTCAACGTCTTCTTTCTCTCTGCAAGCTCCAGCACCCAGAGCAACTCAGACCTTCAGAGAACCGAGAACCGTCGTCAGATCGTCAACGGAGTTAACGCATTACCACTCGCTCCATCGACACAAAGACCCAGATAAACAAAAGTGTACTCCTAGGACTACATCTATGTCCTACATTGTAATACTGTTCTGTTTGTAATTAAAATTTGCAATCAAAAGATTTTAATGGCAAACAAGCTGGCGACTCTGCTGGGGACCTCTTTCTCCACCGCCGAGAAAGCTGTGTCGCAATCTGATGACGTGAAGGTCGGCTCCTCCCACAAGACGCTGGTCGTACACCTCAATCAACAAGAGTATAAGAAGTTCATCTCTGAAGGCAGTGCAAGTCCTTTGAAGCGGCTGCCGAAGCCGAAGAAGACTCGCCAAGCCTGGGTGCGCAAGGTCGACGCTTCTGGCACCACCACCAAAGGGGATGCGCCGATGCAGCCAACCCTTTCCGCTGACATCTTCAGCAGCCAAGATGCGACCACCGGTGCTGCGCATCTCTCCGAAAAGCGTGGGGTCGACCACATTCCCCAACCTTCTTCCTCTCAAACGAGGAAGATGCGTGCCAATGCCCTGCACATTACCTCTGATGTGCCACAGAAGGCATCTGTCTTTGACAGACTCACTCGCTATCGTGGCGAGGAGAATTTGGACTCTGAGTACTATGCGCCCCAACGGGCTGGTATGAAGAAGTCCAAGGCAGCATGGGCCATGCGCCTCGAACATGCTATGCCAACAGTGAGCCAGAGGCATGCACTTACAATCATGTATGCTGCCATTGGTAAACTATACAAGGTTGACTCGGGTGCTTCTGCACCAGAAATGAGCCGACCTTCAAAGTCCTTGTTACACTTGGGCGTATCTGCTGCGTTCGCAACCAAGTCGTGCAAGGCAAACTCAGTGGTCTTGAACCCCCGCACCTATATTGGTTGTGCGTCTGAGGCTGGTTCTCGTCACTTTCAATGTTGCTCCCCCACTATTGATCTAGGTGCATCTTTTGCGTCGGATCAGGGGGTGCAGCATTTATCTGACCACCCCGGTGCTTGGCCTCGCCATGCGCCTGATCGGGGTGTGAAGGTGGCACTCTCCTCCAACGATCTTGGTAATGTGATCACTCACAAACGTCGATCAGAAGAGTCAACTGACAAGCACAATGCGCCCCTCATACGGCACACCTGTGCTGTAGTCACCATCAACTGTTGTTGCAAGACAGCAGTCCCACCAAGGTAGTCTGTGTTCCAGCGGCTGCAATCATCAACACCTCTCCAACATCGCCTCGGAAAGAAGGTGTCAACTGAAGAGGAGCCAGAACTACAGGTTGCTTCTTGCAACATATTCTCCAACTCCCCATCAATTCGAAAAGCGACTGGCAGCTCCTCGACTTTGTCCTCATCAAAGAACCAGCTGAGGAAGACCAAGATGACTGTTCCGTCCTCAATAGTGTTTGCGGGCACCCGGGGGAGAAAGATGATCTCAGAAGAAGCTGGATAGTCAAGCCCTTGTGGATCTTCATCCTGAAGACTAAGTCAGCTTCCCGAACATAGCTGGGGGTAGTCAAGCCCCTGTGGATCTTTATCCCGAAGATGAAGACGTCCTCCAGAACAAAACTGGGGGTAGTCAGGCCCTTGCTGATGCTCCTCCCGAAGACGAAGACGTCCTCCAGAACATAGCTGGGGGTAGCGAAGACGAAGCTCCGGGGGAAGTTCCTCTTCAAGAGAACGAGACTGAAAGCGAAGCTTCAACCGAGCCCTCCACTTCTAGTCACGTCATGACGGTGTACATGACGGAAGCTGGTAATGCAGAGTCAGATGCGTCGCCAGTAGATCTCGTCCAGCGCATGGATACCTTGGAGGGAGGACTCAAAACCCTCTCTGCCTCCATGCAGAAACTGACTCAAGCAGTGTTCGAGATACGGTCAGCTTTGGCCAGAGCACCTTCTACCGGTCCTGACCCAGGGGCCAATGGAGAGTCAAGTGTACCCCTCCAACGGGCATCCTTGAATACCGATTGCCGCGAAGCACTACGTGTGTCAGAACCTTCGAATGTACAGCTCCAAACTGTACCACCTTCTCCAACTCCCAGCTCCACAGAAGACGTGGTGGAGATGATCAGGGACTTGCATGAGTGCTTCGAGTCGAAGAACAGATAGGAGGAGTGCCAGAAGATGGGGATCCCGCAACCATACCCCCTCGAATGGAACAAAGTGGTTTATCCTCCCAAGTATAAACCACAAACATTGACGCCATACGACGGGAAGGACTCTCCACGCCGTTACCTGACATACTTCCAGTCTCAAACGGGACATCTGTAAACCCCCATAATTTATAATCGATTTTTTTTATTTAAATTAATTTTGTATGTATTTCATTAGTTATGGATTTATATGTTACTAGTTTAATAGTATAAATAATGTATGTATGTATAATATATTATTGTATGTGTGCTTGTTAATATTCTATTAACTAAGGCATATAATGAATTCTAGGATTTTAGGAATTTATTGATAAATTTTGATAATTTATTGCTAGCTTAAAATATAATTATAATTGTAGCTTGATATATATATATATATATATATATATATATATATATATATATATATATATATATATATATATATATATAATTAGTGGTAAAAATATATATATATATACAAGTGTGTGGTGGCCGAGCCCCACAGCAGCAGCAAGCTGCGAAGGGTGGGGGGGCTCGACCCCCACAAAATCGAGCACTAGGCTTGGCAAGCTCGACCCCCCTTAAATTTATTTGAACCAGCAGCAGCTTGCTGCTATGGATGCCGACCCCACCATGAAATTAGTAATAACAGCTAGTAGCTGCAACCATAAGCACCCGACCCCCTAATAACAAACCCGAGCCCATAGATTTCCTAATCCTATTAGGAATAGCAGTCAGCGGAGTATATATTACAACCTCGTCAAAACCAAACCCTAACCCTCCATATCTCTTCTCCCTCGTGAAGCCTACTCGACCTCGACCCCTCGATGGACTACTGGCCGCTGGTAGCGCCGCACCACCGCACGAACGCTGCCCGTGCATCTCAGGCCGACAGCACCTTTGGGCGGTCTCAGTTTTTCCAAACAGCGAGGTACCCATCTTTTGATTTCAATTTCTTCGCATCCGTTCAACAAAAAATTGATCTATCGAATGCTGTGCATAGTAGACATGACCATCTTCAAACCCCTTCTGATAGAATCCTGGGAACCCCAGGGGACTGCTCGAAAAATCGAGGCAAAGTTGTCCTAAAAACTGTTGAAAACACAGTTTAGAAAGCAGTCCCAAACCACAACTTAGAAGCCGGATTTCGAACTGTGTGTCGAGATTTTTTAGAAACTAATTGAACACAGGTAAAGACAACATAACCACGATTAAAACGCACTTTGTAGATCTGAATTTCATTTTCTGTGCGAGAATTAAATCAGCGTTAAAGTTGGGCGAAAAACTGTTTTTAAAAGTATAAATTTTAGAAAATTTCCACGATACGACGTACGCCCCGACAAACCGGACGACGTGGTCGTATGTTATACGCATCGAAAGGCGCGTATGGACGTTACCGACGTGTGGGAACTGACGGAACTCAGTTTCGTCGTGTGTGCGCGACGAAATCAACGCGTATCCGTCGAGATACCCCCGTATTGACGTTTTGCAAACTTGCCCATAACTTTGTGTACAGTCGTCGGATCGAAACGAAACTTGTGCCAACGGGTCCGGATTAAAATTCTTGTTCTGCATGCCAAGTTTGGTTCGATTCTGAGAAGGTCGAATCGGAACCCATTTTTGGCGGGCCCGCGACCCACTCAAACGGGCGAATTTGTACACGGCTCATCGGAATCCAAAACTGGACATACCGTTGAGTTCCTCTCCTCAAACTAAAACCGTAGACATGTAGTTTGACGACTTTAGAGACCGTAGACTTTGGCACGCATTTCGGTGCAAAGCGGGTCCAACGGTGGACATCGTTATGACCCGAAATTACGATTTTGCCCCTGTTCCAGAATTTGACTTTTGGACAGGCATTTCCTAGGTATATCTTCTTCATCGAGATATTTTTTGATGTTTGTTTCAGCATTTGGAGTCATCTGTGATTTGTGAGTTTTGGTGCTGAACTTGCTACTCTTGGACTTGCCACTTTGTACCACCAGGCAAGATACCTTGCCACATTACTCTGTGATTATTATATTGTTATTTTCAGTTGTTATTTTTAGTATTTTATTTCATGATATTTAAACTGTGCGTCCAAGTCACACTTGGGTGCAAGCGACTCTATCGGTCGTTTTTCTTGCTTTATTTATTCTCTTGCATTGACTTAGTTTATTGACCACCCATTGATGTTGAGGTATTGGTATATCTCATACGACCTTGACACTTATTGGATCACGTGATGTGAGTCACATGTAGGACACGTTTCCACGTAGTCGGCTGGCCACCGATACATATGGCGCGTGCGACGGATAGGGGTAACTGCCAATAGAATTGCATGCTAGAAGACTTGGCGGTTATTAGAGGTACATGTCAGTCATGGAGATGATGATACTAGGCATTGGGTGGAGAGAACATTACCTGACGTATGGGCTTCGATTGTACTTCCCTTGTAACCCAGAAGCTCCGTTGGAGATACGGGTATGAGCCTCTCAGGTTGGCCACTATCGTTTTTCAACGACATGCTCTTGGTCACTGGTGCCCAAGAGGGGACTATACCGGATCCTATATTTAGCCAGGGCTCATGCGTCGAAGGAATGTATCTCAACTGCATATTCACAGTAGAATGGTCAAGAACCCGATTGCATGCATACCTTTTTCTCTTATTATATTATCACAGTTTATATGGCATGGTGTTTTCTGGTATCTTGCTATGTCCCCTGAGGACCTGGTTATCTCTTCAGGTTTAGACGATTTTCCACAGGAGTACAGAGCGGCATTGGAGCTATCTTATATTGATGACGAGGCAGTGCCTTATGACTTCTAGTCTATTCCTTATCTGAGACAGTTGTAGACATTATTTTACACCTCTTTTTCTTTCTATTTTGCGGAGGTCGGACTCCGATCTTGTGAGACTATTTTTCCTAGCTGTTTGGAGTGAGTATGTTCACCCGGCTATCTTTTGATACTCTTATTTATTTATTTGGACTTTATTATATTCTGTGTTGAGCTGTGATGAGATTAGATATGTTATTCTGGCCTGTGATTATTTATTTACAGCTTATGTGCATATGCGAGGATTCTATACATGGGAGTATTCTTCGTATATGTGCAGCTGGCATATTTACGTACTTGGTCCTACGTATTTTGGGAATGGGGCGTTACATATTTTTATGGTGGCCCATACAGGTCGATCTAATATTATTGGATTACATGACTGTGCCCAACCAGCCTACATATAGGAATAGGAATATCTCATCCAGAACTACTACTATCCCTTGACTTCCAATCTTTTTGAAACTTCCTTGATTATTCGATTTACTTCATATCTAATCTTTCCTAATATCAACTTATCTTCCTCGTGCCAACAGTATGAATCTACGAAGCGGACGCACTTCTGCCTTGGCCCTCACATCTGGTGAGGAGAATACTTTGGAGGGACAGAATCCTCCCATGACTCCAGCAACACCTTACCAGCCAGGACTGTCGCAGCCTACTACGACGCCGACGACGGAGTACCCAGAGGTCGCAGCACCCCCAAGCAGCCAGGCTGGACAGACTACTACCATGCCACCGGGAGGGAATGTACCACTGCCTCCACCACCACTATTCCCTCAGCAGTTTCCCCCACAGTTGGGACCTCAGATGCCTCCACCACCGACTGATGGGAGCCCTACTACTCAGTTTATGTATGCCATGATGCAGGCTCAGTGGCAGCAGACTGAGCTGATGAGACAGACGATGGTGGCAGCTATGGCTAGACCTCCACCACCAGCACCAGCACCAGCACCGGTTCTGCATCCCTATGAAGACTCTATCAAAAATTTCACAGATATGAACCCCAAGGCCTTTAGAGGGATGGAGAAGCCATTAGAGGTATCACAGTGGCTTACTAGTACTGAGAAGCTACTGAAGGCATTCCAGTTGCCAGCTCGAGATTGGATGACAGCAGTAGACTTACTGTTAGAAGACAATGCTCACCACTGGTAGAAGACGAAAGAGAGACGATTAGGCACTGGGATCACTTGGAAGCAGTTCTATGTTGCATTTTATGAGAGATTCTTCCCTATTCATGTTCGAGATGGTCTCTATGACCAGTTCCTCCATCTGAAGCAAGGGAATATGACAGTTGATGAGTATGACTCAGAGTTCAACCGCCTGAGTCGATTTGGCGCGGGATTGATTCCGACCGAGTTAGAGAAGGCAAGGAGATTTTACCAGGGGCTTGCACCAGAGCTCAAGTCTTATACGACTACTCAGTCCCGAGTCTCCCATTCAGATGTCTTGGAAGAAGCTCGTGCTCAGGAATTCTTCGCAAGGAACAGCAGCAGACATCGAGGCGTCATACACCAGCAGCTACACCAGCCCGAGCTACTCAGAGTGGACCTATCAGGAGGACTACGGGACAGTACCAGCAGAGGCACACCCCTTATCAGAAGCCCACCTGTAACTTTTGCGGAAAGCAGGGGCATATTAGAGATGACTGTCGACTTCGTTTGGGCTTATGTTTGAGATGTGGATCAGGACAGCACTTGGCCAGAGATTGTCCTGAGCATCAGGCTCTAGTTCAGTCACATCAGGCCCAGAGGCCCGTAGCCCCAGCACCTCGTCCACCATTACCTCCAAAGGCAGCACAGTACAACAAAGCCAGAGCTCAAGGCCCAGGACAGAACCAAGGAAAGGCATTCTCTCTAGCTGTTGAGAATGTAGAGACAGAGGCAGAGGTCATAGCAGGTATGGTTTTAGTTGTATCTTTTCCTGCTATTATATTATTTGATACTGGAGCCACACATTCATTTATAGCCACTAGTTTTGCCACTAGACACAGCATTCCTATCACACCCTTAGCTAAGAATGTAAAAATCCTTACTGGAGAAGGAGTTGTACCTGTTAGTGGTATTTGTAGACTTTGTCCTGTAGTGATAAATGGCAGAGAGATGATGGCACGGCTTCTTGTTTTTCCTATGCCGACATTTGATGTGGTTCTTGGAATGGACTGGTTGAGCCAGCATTTCGCTCTTATAGACTGCCATAGGGGCAGTATTATCTTTAGACCACCGAATGCGGCAGAGTTTGAGTTCACCAAAGAAGACGGAGATAGTTGTGAGGCACCCACATCGGGGACTCATATAATGATGCACGACACCCCTCAATACCCTATTATCACCGAGTTCGAGGATGTATTCCCCGAGGAGTTGCCAGGACTACCACCTGACCGAGATATTGATTTTTCTATTGAGCTTATTCTCGGAGCTGAGCCTATTTCATCTCGAGTATATCGTCTGGCCCCCAAGGAGTTGGTAGAGATGAAGACGCAGATTGATGACTTATTATAGAAGGGATTTATTCGTGCCAGTGCGTCACCATGGGGAGCACTCGTTCTTTTTGTGCCTAAGAAAGACGGGACAGTGCGCATGTGCATTGACTACAGAGCGTTGAATGCAGTGACGGTGAAGAACAAGTATCTCTTGCCGCGTATAGACGATTTATTCGATCAACTGAGTGGAGCAAAAGTATTCTCCAAGATTGACTTACGATCGGGCTATCACCAATTGAAGGTTCGGAAGAAAGATATTGCTAAGACAGCCTTTCGATCGAGGTATGGACACTACGAGTTCTTGGTCATGCCGTTCGGTTTGACCAATGCTCTCGCTATTTTCATGAATTTAATGAACAAGATCTTTCACCAATACTTGAACAAATTTGTAGTAGTCTTTATAGACGATATCTTGATTTACTCCAAGAGTCAAGAGGAGCATGAGCAGCATCTACGAATAGTTTTGGAAACATTGAGGAACGAGAGACTCTTTGCGAAGCTTAGCAAGTGTGATTTCTTTCTTAAGGAGGTATCATTCCTTGGTCATATTGTTTCGGGCGATGGTATTTCAGTAGACCCAGAGAAGATCACAGCAGTCAAATCATGGCCCGCTCCCACAATAGCTTCGGAAGTGAGAAGTTTCCTCAGAATTACGGGATACTACCGACGGTTCGTAGAAGATTTCTCTCGAATAGCGGGGCCTATGACTCGATTGACTTACAAGGACCAGGAGTTTGTATGGACAGACGAGTGTCAAGCCGCTTTTGATGTGTTGAAGAAGCGGTTGACCACAGCACCGATCTTGACACTACCATCAGGCCCAGGAGGATTTATGATCTACAGTGACGCATCCGGGAAGGGATTAGGATGTGTATTGATGCAGCACGGTCAGGTAGTAGCATATGCATCTCGACAGTTAAGAGTGCACGAGAAGAATTATCCGACCCACGATCTAGAGCTCGCAGCGGTTATCTTTGCTTTGAAGCTATGGAGACACTACTTGTACGGCGAGAAGGTCGATATCTACACTGATCATAAAAGCCTCAAGTACGTGTTCACACAAAAGGAGTTGAATATGCGACAGCGACGATGGTTGGAGTTGATGAAGGATTATGAGATTGAGCTTCATTATCATCCGGGCAAGACTAATGTCGTGGCAAACGCATTAAGCCGTAAGCCCATGGCACACTTTTTGACTACACAGAAGGAATTAATTAGAGACTTGGAGCAGCTTGGTATTGAGGTAGTTTTACCGGGAGCAGATGGCGTATTAGCCAACTTCCAGGTGCAATCATCATTAGTAGAGCGTATCAAGGCAGCATTGCCCAATGACGCTAGATTTCGACGGCTCAAGGAGAGGACTGAAGCAGGAGAGCAGACAGGATTGAGGATCTATACCGATGGGACATTGAGATGTGGTGATCGCATTTATGTTCCCAATGGAGAGCTACGGCAGGAGCTGATGACCGAGGCTCACAGTCCGACTTACTCTATTCATCCCGGAGGGACCAAGATGTATCGTGACTTACGACAGTATTATTGGTGGCATGGAATGAATCGAGAGATAGCTCGTTTTGTTTCCAAGTGCTTGGTATGTCAACAAGTTAGGGTGGAGCACCAGAGGACGGTCGGATTATTGCAGCCGCTACCCATTCCCGAGTGGAAGTGGGAGCACATTACTATAGATTTTGTCACGAGTTTTCCTCGGAGTCCTAGAGGACGTGACGCAGTGTGGGTGATTGTTGATAGACTTACGAAGTCAGCCCATTTCTTACCTTTTAGAGTGGGCCAATCGACAGAGGTATTGGCGGAGATGTATATGGAGCAGATTATGAGATTGCACGGTGTGCCTGTTAGTATTGTGTCGGACCGTGACTCGAGATTCACCTCACACTTTTGGAGGAGCATGCAAGAGAGTTTGGGCACCCGATTGAAGTTTAGCACATCGTACCATCCACAGACAGACGGCCAGTCAGAGCGTACCATTCAGACGCTAGAGGATATGTTGAGAGCGTGTATGCTTGATTTTGGCGGTTTGTGGGAGGACCATCTCCATCTTGTTGAGTTTTCCTACAACAATAGCTATCAAACGAGCATTCAAATGGCTCCGTTTGAAGCATTGTATGGTAGGAAGTGTCGGTCTCCTGTTTGTTGGAGCGACATAGGAGAGCGACAGCTATTGGGTCCCGAGTTGGTCTTGAGCACAGTAGAGACATTGAAGAAGATTCAGGACCACCTGCGAGCGGCGCAGGATCGTCAGAAACAGTGGGCAGATAATCGTCGTCGACCCTTGGAGTTCAAAGAGGGTGACCATGTGTTCTTGAAGATATCCTCCACTAGAGGCACGATTCGATTCGGATGACGTGGCAAGTTGAGTCCAAGGTACATCGGGCCTTTCGATGTCTTGGAACGTGTTGGAGAGGTTGCCTACAGATTGGCATTGCCACCGTCGCTGGAGGGAGTACATGACGTATTCCACGTATCTCAGCTGAGGAGGTACGTGGCGGACAGCAATCATGTGCTCGATCACTCTGAGATCACAATTGGACCGAGCTTGTCGTACGAAGAGCAACCAGTAGGTATCCTCAATCGTCGAGTGAAGGTGTTGCGAAATCAATCTATTCTATTGGTTCGCGTGGCATGGAAGCATCACTCGCCAGGGGAGTCTACTTGGGAGCCCGAGGACGACATCCGAAATCGCTACCCGCATTTGTTCGAAGACGAAGGTATGTCTGCATATTAAGTACCATTATATTCCCTTGCATTGCATTCGATCCCCCGACCCTAGTTTAATTTCGAGGACGAAATTTTCTTTAAGTTGGGTAGGATGTAAACCCCCATAATTTATAATCGATTATTTTTATTTAAATTAATTTTGTATGTATTTCATTAGTTATGGATTTATATGTTACTAGTTTAATAGTATAAATAATATATGTATGTATAATATATTATTATATGTGTGCTTGTTAATATTCTATTAACTAAGGCATATAATGAATTCTAGGATTTTACGAATTTATTGATAAATTTTGATAATTTATTGCTAGTTTAAAATATAATAATAATTGTAGCTAGATATGTATATATATATATATATATATAAAATATATATATATATATATATATATATATATATATATATATATATATATATATATATATATATATATATACAAGTGTGTGGTGAAAAAAATATATATACAAGTGTGTGGTGGCCGAGCTCCACAGCAGCAGAAAGCTGCGAAGGGTGGGGGGGCTCGACCCCCACAAAACCGAGCACTAGGCTTGGCAAGCTCGACCCCCCCTTAAATTTATTTGAACCAGCAGCAGCTTGCTGCTATGGATGCCGACCCCACCATGAAATTAGTAATAGCAGCTAGTAGCTGCAACCATTAGCACCCGACCCCCTAATAACAAACCCTAGCCCATAGATTTCCTAATCCTATTAGGAATAGAAGTCGGCGGAGTATATATTACAACCTCGTCAAAACCAAACCCTAACCCTCTATATCTCTTCTCCCTCGTAAAGCCTACTCGACCTCGACCCCTCGACGGACTACTGGCCGCTGGTAGCGCCGCACCACCGCACGAACGTTGCCCGTGCATCTCAGGCCGACAGCACCTTTGGGCGATCTCAGTTTTTCCAAACAGCGAGGTACCCATCTTTTGATATCAATTTCTTCGCATCCGTTCAACGAAAATTTGATCTATCGAATGCTGTGTGTAGTAGACATGACCATCTTCAAACCCCTTCTGATAGAATCCTGGGAACCCCAGGGACTGCTCAAAAAATCGAGGCAAAGTTGTCCCAAAAACTGTTGAAAACACAGTTTAGAAAGCAGTCCCAAACCACAACTTAGAAGCCGGATTTCGAACTGTGTGTCGAGATTTTTTAGAAACTAATTGAACACAGGTAAAGACAACATAACCACGATTAAAACGCACTTTGTAGATCTGAATTTTGTTTTCTGTGAGAGTATTAAATCAGCGTTAAAGTTGGGCGAAAAACTGTTTTTAAAAGTGTAAATTTCAGAAAATTTCCACGATACGACGTACGCTCCGACAAACCGGGTGACATGGTCGTGCGCTATACGCATCGAAAGGCGCATATGGACGTTACCGACGTGTGGGAACTGACGTAACTCAGTTTCGTCGCGTGTGCGCGACAAAATTAACGCGTATCCGTCGAGATACCCCCGTATCGACGTTTTGCAAACTTGCCCATAACTTCGTGTACAGTTGTCGGATCGAGACAAAACTTGTGCGAACAGGTCCGGATCGAAATTCTGGTCCTGCATGCCAAGTTTGGTTCGATTCTGAGAAGGTCGAATCGGAACCCATTTTTGGCGGGCCCGCGACCCACTCAAACGGGCGAATTTGTACACGGCTCATCGGAATCCAAAACTGGACATACCGTTGAGTTCCTCTCCTCAAACTAAAACCGTAGACATATAGTTTGACGACTTTAGAGACCGTAGACTTTGGCACGCGTTTCGGTGCAAAGCGGGTCCAACGACGGATATCGTTTTGACCCAAAATTATGATTTTGCCCCTGTTCCAGAATTTGACTTTTGGACAGACGTTTCCTAGGTATATCTTCTTCACCGAGATCATTTTTGATGTTTGTTTTAACGTTTGGAGTCATCTGTGATTTGTGAGTTTTGGTGCTGACACTTGTTACTCTTGGACTTGCCACTTTGTACCACCAGGCAAGATACCTTGCCACCTTACTCTGTGATTATTATATTCTTATTTTCAGTTGTTATTTTCAGTATTTTATTTCATGATATTTAAACTGTGCGTCCAAGTCACACTTGGGTGCAAGCGACTCTATCGGTCGTTTTTCTTGCTTTATTTATTCTCTTGTATTGACTTAGTTTATTGACTACCCATTGATGTTGAGGTATTGGTATATCTCATACAGCCTTGACACTTGTTGGATCACGTGATGTGAGTCACATGTAGGACACGTTTTTGCGTAGTCGGCTGGCCACCGATACGTATGGTGCGTGCGACGGATAGGGGTAACTGCCAATAGAATTGCATGCTAGAAGACTTGGCGGTTATTAGAGGTACATGTCAGTCATGGAGATGATGATACTAGGCATTGGGTGGGAAGAACATTACCTGACGTATGGGCTTCGATTGTACTTCTCTTGTAACCCGGAAGCTCCGCTGGAGATACGGGTATGAGCCTCTCAGGTTGGCCACTGTCGTTTTTCAACGACATGCTCTTGGTCACTGGTGTCCAAGAGGGGACTATACCGGATCCTATATTTAGCCAGGGCTCATGCGTCGAAGGAATGTATCTCAACTGCATATTCACAGTAGAATGGTCAGGAACCCGATTGCATGCATACCTTTTTCTCTTATTATATTATCACTGTTTATATGGTATGGTATTTTCTGGTATCTTGCTATGTCCCCTGAGGACCTGGTTATCTCTCCAGGTTTAGACGATTTTCCACAGGAGTACGGAGCGGCATTGGAGCTATCTTATATTGATGACGAGGCGGTGCCTTATGACTTCTAGTCTATTCCTTATCTGAGACAGTTGTAGACATTATTTTACACCTCTTTTTCTTTCTATTTTGCGGAGGTCGGACTCCGATCTTGTGAGACTATTTTTTATAGCTGTTTGGAGTGAGTATGTTCACCCGGCTATCTTTTGATACTCTTATTTATTTATTTGGACTTCATTATCTTTTGTGTTGAGCTGTGATGAGATTAGATATGTTATTCTGGCCTGTGATTATTTATTTACAGCTTATGTGCATATGCGAGGATTCTATATATGGGAGTATTCTTCGTATATGTGCAGCTGGCATGTTCACGTACTTGGTCCTACGTATTTCGGGACTGGGGCGTTACAACATCTCCCGAAGGAAGATGCGCTACTCACCAGTCTGTTTGTTGGGGCACTGAAAGGAGTGGCTTACGACTGGTACTGCAGTCTCCCTGACAACTCAATATCTTCCTTCGACGACTTGACACGTCTCTTCCTCGATCGTTTCTACGACGGAGGGAAAGACATGACAATGGCGTCCCTGATAGAGGTGCGTCAGAAGGAGAAGGAGACGGTTCGAGCGTTCATCGAACGTTTCCGACAAGCCTGCTTCAGACTGCCCCCGGGCATGCCAGAACATGCGCTTCTCTCCTCCTGCAGCATAAACATACTTCCTGCGATCAAGCTTTAGCTCAACTCTACTCCTCCACCCGATTGGAGCTCGTTGATTATCGAGGTTGAAGCAGCTGAAAAGAAGGCATCCAATGCTCGCCTTCTGGGAGTTAGTTTCTCTGCTTTCGAAGACAAGGAAAAATGGCCTGCTGCCAACGAACCTGGACGTGAGACGAAGGGGAAACAGGCGCTGACTGTCAACGCCTCCAAAGGTGCACAAGCACCTGCTCAGAAGCCTCCACTTGCGCCGAGGCCAAAGGAGATCTATTCTTTCAACGACGAAGACACCTTGCAACTCTTCGAGATGCTGAAGCAGGATGATAAGATCAAATTGCCCGACCCAAAGCGTCCCGACGAGGTTGGGAGAGTGGACAATCTGAGGTACTATCACTACCATCGGTTTGTCGGACATCCAACTCAGGACTGCTACGTCCTCAAAAACTACATCCAGCGCATAATCAATGCGAATGTTATTTCCGTTCTATGAGGAGAAGACAATCTCGGCCAACCTGGTGTCGCTCCAATTCGGCACCTTGCCGCCAACCACAACACAAGATGGCGTCGTCCCCATCCCAAAGGTGACAATGGAGGTGGTCAAACTACCACCTGCTCGTGACAACGTGAGTGGACTCATCCCACTCACCACATCTTGGGGAGAGATCTTATGGGTTCACCCCGATCTCGTCTCCGAAGTTACTCAACCGGGGGTATGCTCTACCTCCAAAGCTAAGGGCAAAAAGATCAAGTCTTGCCGTATGGTCTCTTCCTCCACGGAAGAGGCTCTTCCTGTACAAACCCGTTCGCAGCTGAACGTCCAACCCGACAAAGCTGCCGTTGAGGTGGTGCCTTCCTGCACTGCCCCTGCTGTCGAAGAAGGAGGTCCATCCAAACCTCCAGCAGCCAATAAACAGAAGCATGTAGAGGCCCGTTTCGACAAGCCTTTGCTAAGGGAGAATGCTTCGGGGCTAGCCAAGCCCCACAACTTCGACATACTGGCACAACTTGCCAGTACTCCGGCTCGCTTACCTCTGTACGAGTTGCTTCGTCTTTCCAAAAATACCCGCGAAGCTCTTTGTGAAGCCTTGAAGGATGCTGAGTCCTTCATCAGTCAGGTCAAGCAGCCTGAGGATCCCCTAACCTCATACGCGTACTGCCATTGTGCGGATGAGTTCATCCCCAACATAACCTTCACCCATCAGGACATACTGCTCAAGCACAACCGGTACAATAGGCCACTATATTACACAGGGTATGTTGGTTCCGTCAAGGTGAAGCGAATTCAGATTGATCCAGGGTCTTCCGTCAGCATCATCCCTAAGACTCTGCTGTCAACACTGGAGATCCCGATGTACCGTCTGGCACCCTCCAACACGACAATCAGCGGTTTCAATGCTGGTAAAAGTGAACCATTGGGCAAAATACGGCTGAAATGTCATATCGGTAACCTCCGAACCGAGGTGACTTGCTATGTCGTGGATGCTGACGTTAACTACAACCTTCTGCTGGGTCGTCTGTGGCTGCATGAGTATATGGTGGTGCCATCTACACTCCACCAATGTATGAAGTACGTGTCCACCAATGACATCATCCGGACAGAGTTCACGGACATTGACCCTTTCAAGGGGGTCCAAGCCTACTTCACCGATGCTAACCTGTACAAGTCGCTCGACGAAGGGGAAGCCAACGACGCTGATGATGAAGCAGAAATAGTGGCAGAGCCGGACATGGAGCCGGAGATGATTTTCGACGCTCCTTTGAAGATTCGACTCAAAGGGAAATCGCCTCAGATGCTGCCTCCCATGACCATCAAGTTACCTAAAAAAGCATCGGCTTCTCTAGGTAGAGCACCTACTGAAGCTCCCTTGAAGATCCGGCTCAAGGGAAGACCTTCTCAGACGTCGGCTCCCCTTGTGGCAAAACTACAGGGGAAGGCACCTGTCATCGAAGGCGCAGTCGAGGCACCCCTGAAGGTGCGTCTCAAAGGCAAGCCTCCGCAATCATCCAAGCTGCAAGAGAAGGCCCACACAGCCCTCTCGGATCCCAAGGTCAAATCGGCGATGGATTCTCCCGAACCGGCCCCGGTGCTCACAGATGAAGAGTTAGGAGAGTATATATCTACTGATATAGATGCCCCTTCTCTTGACAATGTAATCCCGTAGGACAAAATCTCGTGTTTTATCAATAATAGAGTGTCTTTTCATTATTCTAGTCTTCCACATTGGAATGCCATGTATACACTAGATAATGCTCTACGGTCGTTACAAACACAAATAACGACCGTCAACCATGTAAACCGAGTCCCGTCCCAAGGAGTCTGTTTTATAGTCCTACCGCAGAATCGGGATGAAGAACCCATCATCTTTGGCAAAGTCGAGCGTCATCAAGACCTTCCGCCACTCGAGCCAGAATCAGATATGGCAGAATACAAGTCTATCGGTACACGGACAAGGCAAAGTACCTCATTCAAAAGATGGGTTACAACCTGAAAAGCAACAAAGGCCTGAACTACGGCAAGGGTCGACGTCTTCCCCTTCGGCTCCCAACACCTAAAGGCAAGCCGCAGGACTACTATCATCGTACTCGACGGGGGGAAGGGTGGGAGGGTGGGCTATGTCTCGCCGCCGGCAACTCCAGGGAGTTCGAAGGCAGAAAAAATAGAACACTCTCATTCGTCCAAAGCCTCAACTGGGGATTCCGATACCAGTATTGGCTCAGTCCTCAGGAAGGTGCTATCAGTTAACATGGTGTCTGCACAATCTCAAGAGGATGAAGGCGATGACCAAATGCCAGAATTCTTTGAGGAAGAACCCTGGGCTCAACGCCTAGGAGCACAGTGGGAGTCTCATTTTGAATTACGTGAACCCCCTACCGAAGACGAGGTCGAACAAGTTAACCTTAGGGATGGATCTCCTTCCAAACCCTTCTTCATCAGCAAGAGTCTGAAGGGAGAAGACTTGGAGTCTTTGGTCCAATTGGCCAAGGAATACATCGACGTCGTCGCCTGGAGCTACGAAGATATGCCAGGACTTGATCCTCAGATCGTAATGCACAGACTTAACATCTTGCCTGATGCTAAGCCTGTAAAGCAACAACAACGACGCTTTCGTCCGGACATCATGAACACTATCGATCAGGAGGTGGACAAACTCCTATGCAGCGGGTTCATCTGTGAAGAGCAACATCCGGATTGGGTGGCCAATATCGTCCCCGTCACTAAGAAGAATGGAAAGATACGGGTCTGCATCGACTTCAGAGATCTCAATACCGCTTGCCCGAAGGACAAATTTCCAGTTCCAATCACTGACGTGATGATCGATAATACATATGGCTTCGAACGCATGTCTTTCATGGACGGATACTCGGGCTAAAACCAGATCAAGATATTTTCCGATGACGCAAAACACACGTTATTCAGGACTCCGAAGGGGGTTTTCTGCTACACAGTGATGCCCTTCGGCTGGAAGAACGCTGGTGCTACATACCAACGAGCTATGAGTACCATTTTTCGTCAACATCTTTGCAAGACGGTTGAATGTTATGTTGATGACATCGCAGTCAAGAGCCGTCTCAAAGGTGATCACCTATAAGACCGAAAGATAGTCTTCGATCTCATGCGAGCACATCAACTCAAGATGAACCCCACTAAATCCTTCCTTGGGGTTTCTAGCAGAAAGTTCTTGGACTTCATTATCACGGCGACAGGCATCAATGTCGATCCCGAGAAAACCAAAGCCATCCTTGACATGGACCCTCCGAAGAACCTCCGAGAACTTCGAGGCCTGCAGGGGCGTCTGGCATACATCCGAAGGTTTATAGCAAACCTTTACGAAAAATGCCAACCCTTCATCAAGCTCATGAAGAAGGGAGTCTCCTACGTCTGGACAGAAGAATGCCAGAAAACTTTCGACGATATCAAAGCTTACCTGACGAGCCCGCCAGTCCTGGTGGCACCTGTCGCAGGAAAACCGTTTCTCCTCTATGTCTGTGCCATGGATCATTCCCTCGATGCTTTGTTGGCTCAGAACAACGATATGGGCTACGAGCAAGCTATCTACTACCTTAGTAGGATACTGATCGGGATCGAACACTGGTACAACCTCGTTGAAAATGAGTGCTTGGCTTTGGTGTTCGCCATCCAAAAGACTCGCCATTATGTTTTGGGCCAGACAATTCACGTCATCTCCCGAGTCAATCCACTCAGGGTTCTCATGACGAAGCCGGGATCATTGAACTCTCGACTGGCTACATGGGCAATCCTGTTGACACCGTACAACATGGTGTTCGTTCCACAAAAAGCTGCCAAGGGTCAAGCTCTACCCGACTTTTTAGCCGTGCACCCCATCCCGGAGTCCTCCAGACTCTATGAAGACAACCCGAATGAAGTCCAAGAATCAAACGTCACCGAAGAAAACTCCGTCTGGCGGGCGTTTTTCGATGGCGCTTCAAGAACAGGTCCCAAAGGCCAAATTATCGTAGGCGTGGAGGTTGTCTTAGTCTCCCCCGATCAGCTAGTCATCCAGCGTGCCTACTCCCTTTCGAAGCCGTGCTCCAACAATGTTGCTGAGTACAACGCTCTCATCATGGGACTCCAGCTGGCGCAACAGCTGGGGGTAGATCATATGGAAGCTTACGGCGACTCAAAACTCGTCGTTAATCAAATCCGAGGGCAGTACGAAGTTCGCCATGAAGATCTGGTTTCTTACCATGAAGCTGCATTGAATATTATTTCAACCTTCACTAAGTTCTTTATAGAACACGTACCTTAGTTACAAAACCTGGAGGCTGACGCTCTGGCCGGCCTCGCAGCTTCGTTAGCAGCACCCCAAGGGACTCAACACTACGTCACAGTAGTCGGTCGAGACTTGGTCTGTCCCAAAAACAACCTATGCTCATAAATGGCCCATACCATGATGACAAGCACCGGTGTTAATGTCCGAGACTGGAGGTTCCCATTCATCGACTTTGCTGTCTATAGAATTCTTCCAAAAGACCCGAAGGAAGCCGTCTCAGTCAGAAGACGTTCCCTTCGGTTCTATTATGATACAGCTACTAAAATGATGTACCGACGTTCCTTCGATGGACTTCTCCTTCGATGTCTATCCAACGAAGAAGCAGCCGAAGCCCTTCGGGTAGCTCATGACGGGACTTGCGGGGCTCATCAACCTGGCCCTAAGTTACAGGATCGACTGCGACGCATGGGTTACTACTGGCCAACCATGGCAGCCGACGATGTCGACTATGCTAAAAAGTGCCATGCTTGCCAGCTCCACGCCAACTTCATCCATACACCGTCGGAACTACTACATTCTACGGTCGCCTCCTGGCCCTTCGAAGCTTGGGGCATGGATATTGTAGGATCGATCACCCCTCCATCATCGAGGGGACACCGCTTCATCCTAGCCATCACCGACTACTTCTCCAAATGGGCAAAAGCAGTTCCGTTGACGGAAGTGAAGAGCTATAGGGTGATCAGCTTCATCAAGCACCATGTCATCTACCTTTTCAGGGTACCCCGAAGGATTATCCACGATAACGGTCCACAGTTTATCAGCTATGTTTTCAGCAGATTCTGTGACAAGAACCGCATTCAGAACGTGGCATCAACTGCCTACAATCTGGCAGCAAATGGATTGGCTGAGGCTTTTAACAAGACCATCGTCAAGCTACTCAAAAAGGTCGTGTCATCTAACAAACGCGACTGGGATGAAAATATCGGTGAATGTCTTTGGGCCTACCGTACAACGGTACGGACCCCGACGGGCAACACCCCGTTCTCCTTAGTCTACGGGAGCGAAGCGGTACTGCCTCTCGAGATTCAGATACCCTCACTCCGTGTGGCGCTCACAAACCAATTAACATAAGAAGACAACCAGCGTCGTCATCTGCGAGAATTGGAAGCACTTAACGAAAAGAGTCTCCTAGCTCAACAGCGCATTAAACTCTATCAAGCCCGTATATCATAGGATTTCAACAAAAAGGTCAAGCAGAGGACTTTTTAAATAGGCGACCTGGTCCTGGCAGTCAGGAGGCCGATGGTGTTGACTCACAAAACACTAGAAAAGTTCGAGCCCAAGTGAGAGGGACCTTTCATCATAGAGACGGTATACTCAAATGGTGCTAACCGCCTCGCCAAACCAAACGGGGACTTGTTCACGATGCCCATCAACTGCAAGTTCCGAAAGAAGTACTACTCAAGACATCAGACATGTACTTCCATCTCTACCAAACAAGGGAATCGGTGGACCTGATCATCAGAGCTCACATACATCTTTCTTTCATAAAAATCCTGTGCTTTCGGAACCCAGTTGTTCCATGGCATTCTATCCCTAGTAGAAGAACAACCACGTCCATATTACCTCTGAGTTGCTCCTCTACGCCCTACAAAGCGTAATCTTTGTAACACCCAATTTCTGGAATGAGGGTATTTTTGAAATTTTGTAATTATAATTATTAATTGTTGATATTTGATTCATATTATGATTTTTAGTGATTTTTAATAATTTTTAAACTATTTAAAAACTGGTTTAAGTTATGACTTTTGATTTTGATGTGCTGCTAGTGAAACCCTAGAGACTGCATGACCTAGAGCCTAACCATGTCATTAGGATGATTTAATTATCATTTTTAGCCTAGGGGTAATTTAGTCATTTTGACTTATTTAAATTATTTGGTGATTTGTTGAATTGGTGATTTCTAGTTGACCTTGACTTGTTGAGACCTAGTGGACTAGCCTAGAAGCTAACCCTAGCCATGGTGACCCTAGTCTAACTCGAGTTAACCTATTTTAGTCATTAGAGAATAGTTTTAGAATGAGGGGATTTGGTTTAATGAACTTAAGTCATGGCTTGTGGTTTCATGAAATGACTTATGGCTTAATTATTTAATTGATCATGACTTAAGCCCATGGGCCATTTAGTGAACCCTAACACTAATTTTTGAGCTTATGAACAGCCACATAGGGATCCCCACCCTATATAAACACTTATTCATTAGGGCTTGCCTCTTTTTATCATTCTAACACTTGGAGAAAAGAAAGGTATTTGTCCCCTTCCAAAAATTCCCATAAATCCATTTTTATTCCTTTTTAATCCTAGTTTCTTGCATTAGAACCTAATACTCTCCTATTTTCTGATTTTCGGGTTTAATCCCAGCTTTGGTTCAATTTGGAGCTTTTGGCATCAAGAGGAGGAATCCCCCATTTGAAGCTTTTCCAAGCTTTTTGCACATATAGGTAAAACCCTTTAAATTGATTTAAATTTCAGTTTTCCTTGCATGTAGGGCTAGATCTAGGAGTCCCCTAGGTGTCCCCAAAATTTGGGTGGATTTTGTGTCCGTTTGGTGTCCGTATCGGACACGTGTCTATATGATATTTAAGGTGTTTGTAGAAATGCCTCAATGGATTGAATGTCAATATTTTTTGAAACAAATTATATATTTGGATAGCTCTTAATATGTAGATTATATATGTAGAAGTCTGAGCACGTATTGGGTTGGTTTTCGTGTCCAAAACAGACACGAACACGCTGCACGACACAGTGTGCACAGCCAAGTTTTGGCTACTAACAAGTCCTTCGTGTCATGTCTAGACGCGACGTGGACACGAAGTGTCATACCAAAACCCTAGCCCTAGACCTAGGCTACACCCTGACACAAGAACGACACGTATCCATGCGTGTGTCGTGTCCACGAGGCTCTGTCCTCGCTGCACGAGACCGCACCATGCTCGCGTTCAGTCCCCTGCTGCTCAGGGCTCACGTAGGACACGACACGACACGTGGAGGGGTGACACTTGGTGGACACAAGGGGGCAATGTTTGCGAACATGCCCCCCAAGTTTCGTGTCTTCTAGTGTTGTGTCGGACACGAATTCGTGTGTGCATCGATTTTATACTGACAATGCACACGAGAAATTTGGGCTCTGATACGGTCTTGGATACGACACTGTACGACACCTGGACACTGGATAGGCTGCCTAACACATAGACCAACCCTAGGCGAACCTAGACACGTGACCACGAGACACGAGGACACGTGTGCCGTGTCCTAGACCTAAGTGAACACGTGCGCGACATTGTTACAGTCTGTGTTACCCGATTGGGTTTTTAGACACTTGGAAACGTCGTGTCACGTCGTGGTGGACACTTAAGGACACGAGGGACACGAGTATACCTAGGGGCACGATTACCAACCTTTAGGTTTGGGTATTAGTTAGGTTTTGTGTGTTAAATCTGAGTTTTTCCCATTGCCTTCACTGTCAATGACACTCTTGACACCCTAAAATTTGAGAGCACATGACTGTAATTGTGCACTGTTATAGGCTATGTTAATTCCTGAGTTTGATTACTTTGGACTGTCACATGTTGTTACTACTTAGTTTAAACCCATTTTAATGTATCAGAGGGTTGTCCATTGGCTTTAACTCAGTTTCTTGGGTTAGTTTCAGACCTATACCTATATTGGTGTTCAGAGGTCGTGAGAATGCTTGGGTGGCTGAGTGCCTGGGTGAGAATGATCTGCATTGGCAGCAGCAGGCTTGGGCAGCAGCATTGCAGTAGCAGCAGGCACGGGTATTGCCTTGCAATGCAGGCTCGGGCAGCAGCTGCAGTGGCCATGCTTGGCATGGCACTTGCAATGCAGGGTAGTAGCCTTGGGGCTTAGTGCCACACTTGGTAATGGTGTGTGGGATTGAGCCAGAGGGAATGTTAGTAGCAGGACAGCCTAAGATCAGTTATGGTGGAGTGGTATTAGAGGGATGGTGTATGGCCCTAAACCTGGATATGTATATCAGTTTTGTTTAATAGAGAGCCTTGTTCAGGTGGGTTTAATAGAGAGTCTTGTGTGTGATACCTAATATATAGGTAACGATATAGGTCATGTGGTGTTTTAGCTTAGCAGCAAGTGTGAGGGATAGAGGGAATTGGCCTGGTTGCTTGTATTGCAGTAGCTAACAGCAGCTGCTGCAGTATACCCTGTGGGCTGCAAATGCAGTAGTGAGCAGGGGGATCCATGTTGCTAGATATGTGATAGTGTCCCTAGTGCCTAAGGCTGGTATTAAGTTAGTGTTTAGTTATAGGAAGGATAGGTGTCTGTGATGTGGTTGAGTGTTGTGAGTGTGTGTTTAATTAGCTTAGAGTATCAAAAGAGTTTAGGTGAGAGTTTAAGATGTGTGTCCAGGAGAGAGCATGGGCCATTGGCCACATGGTTTGAGAGGGTGAGGAATAGTGTGAGTTGTTGTTTGAGAGTTCACATATTATATATATGTTATATATAGATGTTATATGGATTAGTTGATATTGTACTTATATAGGTATAGATATGTGATACATGGGCTATATATGCCTAGGGCTATAGACTTTGGGTATGTATATACATTGTTATGTATATAGAATATAGTATTAAGGTATCCTAGTTATACTAGTATATGGTTGGTGTTGAGATAGCCTTAGATAGAGTTTGACCAAACTCTAGATATTTGACCCAATAGACTAAGATTGACCAATATTGACTAGAGTTGACCCAGACTTGACTAAGTTTGACTTTGACCTATTTTGACCTAGACAGTTAACCAGGGTTGACTTAGAGTTGACTTTGACCTAGAATTGACTTAGAATCATGTAAATTGCATCGTAGACTCCATTTATCTTATTCTAAACATATTATAACCTGTATTCCTCTGTTTAGGACATTGTGACTCTGTTGCAGACATCTGACATTACACTACTCTTTTCAGAATATCAGGAGAGTACATTCTCTGATAGTTCTCTCATTTACTTGTCAATTATTGTACTTCAGTTCTAGTTAGTTGTATGCGATTCTCTGTTACAACACGTATGGATATTCTGGATTCATGTATACGACACACATTTATTTTCTGGCCTCTATTACTGGTATCATCATTTCTGGCTTCTATTACTGGAATCACCTACTGGAATCATTTACTGGAATCATTTACTGGTATCATTATATTTTGGCTGGACTCATCTTGAATTATTGTGTCGGATTTCTGGATTCACTTGCTGGGAGGGGAAATACTTGAGTAAGACATGTAGACATACCCCAATCTGGAATCTTCCAACTGGAATCTACTGGAATCTACTGAAATGATAGCCATCTCACACCCGGTATAACGCCCCAGAACCAGAATACTGGAAAGTAGGGGCGAAACAAAGCCAGCTACGTGTATTAGAGTACGCCAGTACCCCAATATACGATAAAAGCTGTCTAGAAGACAAGTGGGAAGACTCTAGCATGCCACTGACGACTCCTATGGTCGAACAAATCCTATCTCAATCCAACAACAACAAGTATCAAGAGTATATCAAATATGAAAGTAAAGAGGCGTCCCAAAATACTATATCATACATGATCATGAAGCTAGTGAATACAAAATGCTACACTAGCAAAGTACCAATATACATGATCACTATATCAGTCTAGATCTAATATAATACATCATGTTGACCGAAGTCTGAGAAAGTCTCAAAATAATAGGGCTAACACATGCCCTAGCTAACACCACCAAAATAAAATGAACTGCAAGTGGTAAGAAGAGGGAACCCACTCGCGAGGAGGAACAACCGCGGATCTAAGCAGGCGGCGGGTCATCCAGAGAAAGGTATGGAGAATCCTCGGGCTCCAGCGGTAAATCTGGCCAAACAAAACCAGTGGGGTCAGGCCCCAAATAGCAAGTACCACAAGGAAGCTCGAGGTGAACGACAAAACCCAACAACAACACAACAACATAGTGACAGAAATAAATAAAGATGGTTCGAGACTAGTACGGTACCAATGCACGTATCTCGAGAATATAAATGACTGAATGGAAATACTGAACCGTATAGCAATAGAGAACAATAAGCCAATGAGCAACAAGGGACTTAGGAACTACTCGAAGTCGGAGCCACAACCCTTAAATCAAACAAGGACCGGGGTTGCAGATATTTTCCCGAGCAGAACTTAGTCTCTGGCCACTCGACGACACAAGAGAATATAAGGTAACACACAATCAAAAGTGCACGGCCAATCATTGCCTACGGCTTTCTATCATTAACTAGCTAGGGTTATCACAATCCTAATTACTAGTTTGCAAGTTGAGGAACTTCACTACCACCTACGCTGCAGTAACTCGGATGGCCAAGGGGGCAACGACGGTAGAAGAAAAGAAATAAAATCAACCAAACAATCTCAATCAATAGTAGATAAACATCTACTCCAAAAATGAAACATATCAATAGTAGATAAACAACATCTACTCAATAACATATCAATAGTAGATAAACATCTACTTAATCAATAGTGGACAGGGGCCCACGCCAATCGGGGTTATCCCTGCCACTGTGGGGGCCCATAGCGATCCGAGTACGCGGTAGCATGAAGTATCCTCCCCTCCCAATGATCTATATGAGTTTACTAGTCAATTACCTATAACATTCGTTTTTAATTCTCAAGTTGTGGACACTCAAGAATCGTCCTATAATGACGAGCCATGGGTACAAGTCATTTGCGAGATATCTCTGGCAAATGTTTTCAATACACATTACGCACGATACAATAGACAATACTCACACTCGATTGTCCATTGCCAAGATGCAATAGATTAAACATTCAACAAGCTATATCCACGGTGTCAAGAAAGAACATGTACTCATATCTTGGGTCTAGAAATCAATAAGAAAATCAAGTCATGAGTGCGCTACTACGAGCCACTAAATCGAGCTAGGCATATACAGTAATCTGGAGTGCACCATAACAGGCCACTATCTATAATCTGGACATAGAACAATACATGAACATAAGCATGTACCATATATATAGAGTGTACAATCATTCTTTAACTATCCAAGGTCATCTAATCATGTTAAGAGTCCATTACAATCGAGAAAATATCAAAAACGGACGAAAACGGGCAAAAACGGACAAAAACAGCCTAAAACAGCATAAAACGGCATACCGGCGGTATACTGCGGCATCCCGGCGGTATACCGGACTAAAGACAGTAAGTTTCTGGTGCCAAAAACCGGCATACCGGCGGTATACTACGGCATACCGGCGGTATGCCGTTTTTCCAAACAGCAACAAAATCCAGATTTTTGGTAAAACTCGTTTCGGCCATAAAAATTTCATTTTAAATCGAAATTCGGACTTTCAAAAGTCAAAATTGAATAGAATTGAATTTCCTACAACATGGAAGTATTAGTTTTCACAAATTAAAACATTTGATAGATCAAAACCTCAAAATACTCAAAAATCATATCTAGAAACTCAGATCTATGCCATATTATCGATCAAAACCAAAAGTGCTATACATTAAACTTGTTAACAATTTAGAGGAGCATATTATAGAACAATAAAACTTTAATTTCTATGAAAAACAAAAATAAGGTATGGTCATATCACTTTTGAGCAAGATGTACTTGCCTAGGTTTTAGCAACCAAGCCTAATCTTCCACTCCACCACCAAGAGGGGGTTCCGAAACCACACTCTAGGCCTCAAGGCCAAGCCTTCCTAAGCTTGAGGAAGAGGGAAGAGAGTGAAGAGGAAATGGTGAAGGAAAGAAAAGAGAGAGGAGAGAGAAACTCATAGGATATATATAGAAGGGGTGAATTAATCTTAGCCGTTGGATCGTGATCCGTGTCAAAATTCTAGATCAATCCTAGCCATTGAAAGAAAACCAATTGTCCATTGGATAATAGAATGCATCTACACTATTCACGAAAATATCTAAATACTATTCATCAAAATATCCAAAATACTATTCATGAAAATATCGGAAACACTATTCACGAAAATATCTGAAATCGAAAATATCTAAAATGTGGAAAAATCTGTCCGGGCGACATGCCGTCGGTATACTCCGGTACACCATCGGTATGCCGGCCAAGGAAAATCTATATTTTGGGAAAAATTTTAAAGCGTTCCAAAAACCGAGAAAATACGAAATGCAATACAAAATACGTATCCGTATATAAATACCGATACTGTGAGACGAGTCTCACAACTCTCCACAACTTAGAAAAAATTCCGTCCTCGGAATTTCCTAAAGCCAATCGAGCAAAAAATACACATGCTAAAATAATGTAAAATCATAACACATTAAAAGAAAACATCCCATGTACAAGTGATATTTGAGATACAGAATTTAAATAAATGCAAAAAAATAAATATATACATATATAATACAAGAAAAGGAGGCATATGAAATAATATACCCCTGAGTCAGTTGAGTAGGGATTCGTCCTCGCTTGCCTACGCTGACTCACAAAGTGGACAAGGGTCAAGTTTCGAAGTAAATCGGTACCAACGACTCAGTCGAAGACATGACTCTAATCCAGGACGCACCTACGTAGTCGGGATACATGATAGATATCGTATATCACGAGATACGGAGGAAGATGAGTGGTACGAGAAACTCGCGTTCACTCGCCGAATATGTCAAGTCGACCTTCGCATTCCGGGTATGAATGAAATGCAAGGCCGTCAACGGAACCCAAGAGTAAGATAAACTGAAGGAATGCTCAAAATCTTACCTACAATCTGACCGCCCTCTGCCAACAGCTCCTGCAAGCTCATGTTGAAAGCCTGTCCACGCATCACGGGTACTCGTGTAGTCTGCTGCTGGCTCGGTCCTGCCCGCAGGGCTTGGGCATACTGTGCTGGACGCTGGTGATGAAACTGCTGGGACTGCGTCGGAAGCGGGCGCTGAACATAGGATCGTGCTGACTCTGCTGGTCCCCTCTGACCCTCAATCACCAATGGCACTGGGGCAACTGATGAAGCCTCTGGATGTCTACGAGGACAAGACCCAACCATATGATCAGATGCACCGCATCCGAGACACTGACCGTTGGCCCTCCTGTACTGGGCCCTGGTATGCCCTGGCTTTCCACAGTAATCACATCCTGGCGGACCTGACTGCCTGGACTGCTGTACTGATGCCACTGTCGGGGCTGATGATACTGTCTGACGAGGAGGTCGATGATCTGGAGCTCTGACTGCTGGAGCTGGAGCTGGAGCTGAGGACTGAATGGTAATGCCCCTCATAGTCGAGTGTGACCTCTTCTGACCTCCGGTCCTTTCTGCTATCCTCTGACTGGTCATCTCCAAGGATCTGGCTGCTCTCAGTACTGTATCATAGGTGTCATAAAAATGACCCACCATAAGCTGTTGAAGCTCCAAGTGCAAGCCCTGCTCGAACCTCCGAGCTCTATCACCATCGGAAGCTACCATGTGTGATGCAAATCGACTGAGCCTACTGAACTCTGCCGCATACTGATCCACGGTTCTCGTCTGCTGACGAAGGTTGATGAACTGTTGCTGAAGCTGGAACTTGGCTGAGGTGTGGAAGAACTTCTCCTGGAAGCGCTTCCGAAATGTCTCCCAACTGATAGGCCTAGGAAGACCCATCTCCTGTGCTGCCCACCAGTCGCGGGCAATGTCTGATAACTGCAGCTTCACCACTGCTACCCGATCCTCTACTGGAGTCCTAGCTGCCTCCAAAATAGCCTCGGTGTCCTGAAGCCAAGAATCGGCTGATACTGCATCTTCGGTGCCGAAGAACTGAGCTGGACGCAGACGACTAAAATCGGATGCTGAGTTGTGACCACGACGTCCACTCGCCTCCAAAGCTACTGTAACGCCCTGGCAGAGGGTGTTGTTGGTATAGTCCTGGCCCTGCTGCAACTGCTGGTACAACTGAACCACCTGCTGCTGGATCTGAAGCTGATTCTGATGTTGCTGTTGTTGTGCCTCCATCATGCCCCGTATCATCTCGAGTAGGGCATGCTGGTCTACCTGGGCTGGCTGTACTGAAGGGACTGACGGAGCGGGCTGAGCTGACTGAACAGGAACAGACTGAGCTGCCGACGGATGCTGAGATTGTGCGGGATTCTGATTCTGCGGAGGAGGGGTCTGATCATGACCTTCCATCTGAGCTGCCTTAGACGGCGGAGCAACTGAACCTTCGAAAGAAGAAGTAGGCGGTGTGTCCCTGAAAGATAAGGACACGAGGTATCAATAATAGACAGGAATAGAACAAGGATATGTCAATCATATTTACAGTTCAAGGAAAACGAGAATATGATAAGCAAAGAGAGATCAAATGAAGACAAATATAGGATTGAGATTCTAACAAGATGAATCCCCCACAAGTCTGAAGACAGACCTGCATGGGCCACCAAAAAACCCTGTCACGCCCTAGAACCAGAATACTGGAAAGTAGGGGCGAAACAAAGCCAGCTACGTGTATTAGAGTACGCCAGTACCCCAATATACGATAAAAGCTGTCTAGAAGACAAGTGGGAAGACTCTAGCATGCCACTGACGACTCCTATGGTCGAACAAATCCTATCTCAATCCAACAACAACAAGTATCAAGAGTATATCAAATATGAAAGTAAAGAGGCGTCCCAAAATACTATATCATACATGATCATGAAGCTAGTGAATACAAAATGCTACACTAGCAAAGTACCAATATACATGATCACTATATCAGTCTAGATCTAATATAATACATCATGTTGACCGAAGTCTGAGAAAGTCTCAAAATAATAGGGCTAACACATGCCCTAGCTAACACCACCAAAATGAAATGAACCGCAAGTGGTAAGAAGAGGGAACCCACTCGCGAGGAGGAACAACCGCGGATCTAAGCAGGCGGCGGGTCATCCAGAGAAAGGTATGGAGAATCCTCGGGCTCCAGCGGTAAATCTGGCCAAACAAAACCAGTGGGGTCAGGCCCCAAATAGCAAGTACCACAAGGAAGCTCGAGGTGAACGACAAAACCCAACAACAACACAACAACATAGTGACAGAAATAAATAAAGATGGTTCGAGACTAGTGCGGTACCAATGCACGTATCTCGAGAATATAAATGACTGAATGGAAATACTGAACCGTATAGCAATAGAGAACAATAAGCCAATGAGCAACAAGGGACTTAGGAACTACTCGAAGTCGGAGCCACAACCCTTAAACCAAACAAGGACCGGGGTTGCAGATATTTTCCCGAGCAGAACTTAGTCTCTGGCCACTCGACGACACAAGAGAATATAAGGTAACACACAATCAAAAGTGCACGGCCAATCATTACCTACGGCTTTCTATTATTAACTAGCTAGGGTTATCACAATCCTAATTACTAGTATGCAAGTTAAGAAACTTCACTACCACCTACGCTGCAGTAACTCGGATGGCCAAGGGGGCGACGACGGTAGAAGAAAAGAAATAAAATCAACCAAACAATCTCAATCAATAGCAGATAAACATCTACTCCAAAAATGAAACATATCAATAGTAGATAAACAACATCTACTCAATAACATATCAATAGTAGATAAACATCTACTCAATCAATAGTGGACAGGGGCCCACGCCAATCGGGGTTATCCCTGCCACTGTGGGGGCCCATAGCGATCCGAGTACACGGTAGCATGAAGTGTCCTCCCCTCCCAATGATCTATATGAGTTTACTAGTCAATTACCTATAACATTCGTTTTTAATTCTCAAGTCGTGGACACTCAAGAATTGTCCTATAATGACGAGCCATGGGTACAAGTCATTTGCGAGATATCTCTGGCAAATGTTCTCAATACACATTACGCGCGATACAATAGACAATACTCACACTCGATTGTCCATTGCCAAGATGCAATAGATTAAACATTCAACAAGCTATATCCACGGTGTCAAAAAAGAACATGTACTCATATCTCGGGTCTAGAAATCAATAAGAAAATCAAGTCATGAGTGCGCTACTACGAGCCACTAAATCGAGCTAGGCATATACAGTAATCTGGAGTGCACCATAACAGGCCACTATCTATAATCTGGACATAGAACAATACGTGAACATAAGCATGTACCATATATATAGAGTGTACAATCATTCTTTAACTATCCAAGGTCATCTAATCATGTTAAGGGTCCATTACAATCGAAAAAAATATCAAGAACGGACGAAAACGGGCAAAAACGGACAAAAACAGCCTAAAACAGCATAAAACGGCATACCTGCGGTATACTGCGGCATACCGGCGGTATACCGGACTAAAGACAGTAAGTTTCTGGTGCCAAAAACTGGCATACCGGCGGTATACTACGGCATACCGACGGTATGCCATTTTTCCAAACAGCAACAAAATCCAGATTTTTGGTAAAACTCGTTTCGGCCATAAAAACTTCATTTTAAATCGAAATTCGGACTTTCAAAAGTCAAAATTGAATAGAATTGAATTTCCTACAACATGGAAGTATTAGTTTTCACAAATTAAAACATTTGATAGATCAAAACCTCAAAATACTTAAAAATCATATCTAGAAACTCAGATCTATGCCATATTATCGATCAAAACCAAAAGTGCTATACATTAAACTTGTTAACAATATAGAGGAGCATATTATAGAACAATAAAACTTTAATTTCTATGAAAAACAAAAATAAGGTATGGTCATATCACTTTTGAGCAAGATGTACTTGCCTAGGTTTTAGCAACCAAGCCTAATCTTCCACTCCACCACCAAGAGGGGGTTCCGAAACCACACTCTAGGCCTCAAGGCCAAGCCTTCCTAAGCTTGAGGAAGAGGGAAGAGAGTGAAGAGGAAATGGTGAAGGAAAGAAAAGAGAGAGGAGAGAGAAACTCATAGGATATATATAGAAGGGGTGAATTAATCTTAGCCGTTGGATCGTGATCCGTGTCAAAATTCTAGATCAATCCTAGCCATTGAAAGAAAACCAATTGTCCATTGGATAATAGAATGCATCTACACTATTCACGAAAATATCTAAATACTATTCATCAAAATATCCAAAACACTATTCATGAAAATATCGGAAACACTATTCACAAAAATATCTGAAATCGAAAATATCTAAAATATGGAAAAATCTGTCCGGGCGACATGCCGTCGGTATACTCCGGTACACCATCGATATGCCGGCCAAAGAAAATCTATATTTTGGGAAATTTTTAAAGCGTTCCAAAAACCGAGAAAATACGAAATACAATACAAAATACGTATCCGTATATAAATACCGATACTGTGAGACGAGTCTCACACCCGGCCAGGTGTGTGATGTGCCGTATTACCTACAGCCATTTACATGTCGATCTCGATATTTTAAAACACACTGTTAGAGTATAGGCTGGACTCACCCTGGAATCATTGATCACTATAACTGGAATCGTCCCTTACTGGATTTATCTTGTATTAGATTCATCTTGTACTGGACTTACATTGGAGTTACACTGTCTACATTGCTGTCTGGACTTTATATCATATTACCCTGGTTCAGCTAGTTCTATTTTACAGTCTTCATTCCTATGATTCTTCTCTTGTTTAGTTATTTTCTTCCTTGCACTTTATCTGTCTTTCTTACCATCACCTGAACATAAACTGCCATATTCATCAATACAACTGTCTATAACTGCTGTATAGTTCTCTGTCATTTACTTGGGTTTTCTAGATAAGATTGTGCTCGTTTCTGTCCTGACTGGACCTGTTGAAAATTTTACAGATGATTGCCCTGAGGACACATGCCCTACATATTACGGACCAGGAGACGGGTTAGCTACCTTTGGCCCCGACACTCAGGAGTGATCGAGATTTAGTTTAGTAGACTGGCATCTGTTTTCATTTAGAGCTTGTTGTATAGAATTAAGAGTTGAGTTTGTAGTTGAGATTGTCTTAGATTATATTATTTAGTTGTTGGATTTTATTTCTGTTATTTAGTCTTTAGTTATAACTTCTGTGATATCTTATCATTCTTAGACTGTGATTGAGATTCATTATATCTACTTGTCCTCCGTTCGGAGTTGAGATTTGACAAGTACATCATATAATTGCGTGAGTTGTTGATTAGATAGTAACCTAGGACAGCGTTCTACCGTCGACACTGCGACGTAGGCTGGGCGTTGTTACGTGCTCGTACCCTCACAGTGGGTGCGGGTCGTGACAATCTTACACCACGTAGGATTACGTTGTTCATCATGTTTACCACGTCCATATTACCTCTGAGCAGAACTTCCATATCCATATAACCTCTAAGTAGTTCTACGTATCCTCCCAGAATCACTCCTACCACGTCCATAACACCTCTGAGTAGGAGGATTCTGTCATTTGAATCCCGTATTTGTCGCGTCCACATTACCTCTGAGCAAACATGTCGGTTCTCTCAAACCTATTATCTGTACCTAAAAACCTAGGTGCGCAAAAGATAATAGGTCCACACAAATCATCAGTTCATGACAGCAAAAATGAACACAACACAAAATTCTTTATCTTTTATTTATTTAAAAGTTAAGGATTACATCCCCAGCGGAAGTTGCAAACTACAAAAATAACAAAAAGAAATAGACTTCAATCCCTAAGCATCACTGGGATTAGCAGAAAGCTCTTCAATCCGATGCTTCAAGTCTTTCGCCCGAGTCTCTGCGGTCACCAAGACCCGGCGTTCGGCTTCTTGACGCATCACCTCTACAGCTTCGGGGGCAGTATCAGTGTCATACTTCTCGTTTAGTTGTTGCCGCTGGTGGGTCAGGGAAAGAACCTGGTTGGAAAAAGCTGCTTCCTCCTCCTTAGATGCTACATGTTCAGCCTGGACTCACTCAGCATCTAACAAGACTTGGGCTCGCTGGTCTTCAAGATGCCGAATCTTGGCATTGACCTCCGCTATGCTAGCCTCCAACGAGGCCTGCAACTCTACCTTCTTCTGCGTGGATTGAGATAGCCTCTCCACCGCAGCTTCAGCTTCGGCCACCTCATGGTCCCAGACAGCCACCGTGGCCTGATATGATGACTCGACTTCAGCTATCAATTTATCCTTTTCTGCTTCTATTAGAGCAGAAAAGTTATTTCGCCGGATGCACTAAAGTTCAGAAAGAAGCTGGTCGAGCTCGGCCACCGATGCCTCCAGAATCTCGGTCATATGATCGTGGCCCTGGTGCGAACATATCAAATCAATGGAGGGGAGCGCCATGGCTTTTGCCGTCGCGAAACACCTGTTCGCGTTCAGCACCGTTGATACGCCTTTCTGCAGCATCTTGTACACTGCTTCAACAACAAACTGTACATACTCGTCCGCGTCTGCCAACACCTGAGGCGTCATAGCAGGAGTTGGAGGAGCTACTCTGGACAGCGGACCTACAGAAGACCCACCGACCTCAATCTACGAGGCCGCAATCTTAACCTCAGCGGACCCTCTCTCGCCAGGGACTTGCACTCCGTCACTAGCCCGAGGTGCCAAGTGGACTGAATGAGCCGGATGGGGTGTCGATATTGTCCCCCAAGTGGAAGGAGCAACAGAGGGTTCAACCAGCAAACCCTTACCCTTTTCGATTCTAGAGGGACCACCGACATCTAGGGCTGTCTCTTCTGTCTCTAAAACATTATCAGCAGGCCGCGCAGGACCCTCCTCCTCCGGCAAAACAGCAAGATCAGCACCCACTTCCTGACTCGACTCCCCTGGAGCCAGGCTTGGAAGACGAGTCTCACCTTCCTCATCGAATCCCCCTACGGGAATAGAATCTGTCGGCACCTCCCGATCGGCAACCAGCTCGGCATCCGCTGCTGGGTCCGAGGTGGGGCTCGGCAATGGTGTAGCCGACCTCCCTTCATCATGACGAGGATGGGAATCAGCCCTTTCCTCTGTTACAACCGTGCCTGTTGCTCCTACAGGCTCAGGGACCTCTGGAGGAACGTCGTCCGAAGAGGACAAACTCCATTCCTCTTCCTCTTCTGGAAGAACAGCATCTGCTGGGACCTCAGTTCGAGAAGCCCTCATGGCAGCTTGTATCTCCACAGAAGTCACCTCATCTGGGTTCTCCTCCACGGTGGACAGTACAATCGACGGAATGCGCTCATCAGATAGGCTCGCCACCCACTCTGGTATGTTAACACCCGATCTCGGAGTTCGGGATTTCCTTTTCAGCGGCTCCTACAAAAAGAAAGCATATGTCACAAAAAAATGACAGAACTAACCAGACTATGTGGGACATTCTTACCTCCACAGGAGCTGATTCTGTTGACACCTCCAGTGACATCGCTTTTCTTTGCCTCTTCGGTACAGAAAAATCGGCCTCGGTGCCGGCACGTCTCTTCGGGCGATCGATCGAGGGTTCTGCCTGAGTACCTTCCGAGGATACGACAGGGGTGTCTCGATAACCAACCTCTGGCAGGCAGTACGATCGAGCCTTCGCCAGCATATTTCCGGTTGCCTCCAACTGGGTGCCAACGATGAAACTGGTCTTCCTATCATACCCAGGTGTAAAACCCCTTATAATTTAAAGGAATGTTTAAATGATTTTTGGATTTTATTTAATTCTAATTTATTTTTATCTTATTTATATTATATAAAAGGACTATAGCCATGGTTGAGTATGAATATGCAAGACGAGTAGAACGTATGGCATGCCTAGCTTAGTCGGGTGCTTTAACTAGTATGCTAGCCATGTTAGGAATGCCATGGTCATATCATAATCTCTTGCATGTTAACCATTCAAATTATGGCACAAGTTATATTTTTTTTTAATTAGTTAGTTAAGAAAGCCTTTATGACTTTTTATGAGATCCGGTTGCACCAAACCTTCCCAAACCTCTTCCAAGCCAAATCCAACCCTATGTAGGCATGTTGGACATTAATAAATGTTAATAATTATATTTATTTGTATTTAATTTAGATTTTGTAGTATAATTATATAGATAGAATTAAATAGTTCTATATTAGGAAATCCCTTTTTAAATCCTCAATCCAATCAACTTGCCAACTAACCAAACAACCAAATTATGCCAAGTGGACCCCCACCATGATAATTTCGGCCAAGCAACCCCCCCATGGTCTAATGCATCAAATTAAATAGGATTTAAATCCTAGATTGCTTAAAATTCATTTAAGGATATGTTTAAATATACCAACTTATCCCAAACCTTAACCAAATCTAAATCTTTCTCTCCCTCACCTTTGGCCGACCAAAACCTCTCACCCTCTCCATAATTTCAGCAGCAACAAACTCCCTATAACATCTATACATCATCTCCTCCATTGCACATCTCTTCATCCTTCACAAAAACTCATCTCCTCCACCATACATCCCTGAAACCCCTCAAAACAAACCCTAAAAATTCCATCTCCCCCATCCAATCCTCTATAGCCATTATCAACTCTCCCATAATCACCAAGAGAGGATTAGCAAGCGAGGATAGCGGAAAAGATTGGAGCTTTGGTGAAGAGAAGTCATCATCACCCTTTCTAGCGAGGATCTTTGGTAAAAATCCAAATCTTTTCTTCTAAAAAACTTTGCTAAAATTCTATAGGAAAATATGTTATTAATTCTGTAGAAATTATATTTTGATAGATTTTTTTAGGTATAATCATCCATAAAGGTTTCATGAAATATATGCGTAATATTCATGTGTCAGTAGGATCAAATTAACCCCATTGTTAAGGAACTATGAGTTATTGGTGCCTATTTTCAAAATTGAATTTTATGTATGTTCATATACATAAATTAGGATTTTTAAGTATTTTTTCACGATTTTAGAAACTCAAATCTGGTCGAGAAAATTATAGGTCAAAACTAGCTAATTTCGAGTAACCGGCTGACCTAGAATGTCCCAAACTTGTAGTATAACTCAACCCTTGAACCTCTGATATTATTCTATGAAATAAATTATTTTATTTCTATTTAAAATATATTTTTGGTTATTTTAGCAATTTTGAGTCATTAACTATGTTACGGGCGAGTTTCGGTAGACTAGTTGACTTATTAATCAACTAGTCATAAATGTCTTTAGAAATATTAATTCTGGAATTTTAGAGATAAATCTTTAGAAAATTAGTTTAAATACTATTTTTATGATTTTTATATGATTTTTAAGTATGTTATTGAGGTAGGGGCATAACTGACTAATTAAAAGTTAGAAACCCTAAAACTGTGTTTCGATGTCTCGTGGAACCTGTGTGTGATTGTATGGATCTAAATGGTTCCAAGAGAGATTGAATATAATTTTAACACATTACTTTGACTAATTAATTTGTATCGTAAGTTTCATAAGTAGTAACTTAATTTAGTTAATTAATTATCTAGGAACGTCGGATTTCGGAGGCGTGGACGCGGGAGCGGCGTTTCATATTTACAGCACGGAATCAGGCAAGACACCTTACCTTTACTGTTTAATTTCTTGCTAAATATCATGCATGCTTTTTTTTATGTTGTTCTTTCAAAATATATAGATGCAAATTATTATACTTTATGCAATTGGCTTAGAGTTAAGGGACCACCGTATGTTTAGTACATCTCATAAAATGTCACGATGTGCCACGGATTATGTGTGAGTTGTGAGTCGCATATAGATGCCGACTTGCGTGCTGACTGTTCATTGGTGCGTACAGGTCGTACGTTAGGATATAACTGCTAATAGATTTGTGTAGAAGACTTGGCAGTTATTAAGAATTAAACAGTGTTGTGGAGACGACGCATGGATAGTATAATTGGGGGAAGGGGACAGTTATTAGCGTAGGGGCTACATTTTATTTTTACACACATTTTGGGCCGAGGGTGACTCTTATGAGCACTACCTTCTGCCCAAGGCCGATAGTGACTCGGATGAGCGCTACTTACTGCCACTCTTTATTTACTCTGCTGAGCCTACAGCCCCTGCGTAGAACGTTGTCCTCAAAGTGCATATCACATAGAATGGTTAGGAACCTTTACTCATGCATACCTTTCTGTTGAGCTTTATTATTCAGTTTATTGGCATGATATTATGTGTCTTGTTACGTCCCTCTGAGGACCTGGTTATCTCTCCAGGTATGTCTTATGATTTCTGTAGGTGCTCTAGCTAAGGCCATGACTTGCGCTCTATTCTTCGAGATGTTGCTTTTTGGATCGTCATCTCCTTCGCTCGACCAATCATTATCTTGTACAATTTTTTCTTATTTAAATTAGTTGGTAGTGGATTTGTCTCCACCCAACGATTGTATACATGACAAACTCAAAGTTGCTTTTATATTATTATTTATCTTTGTGGATGAGATTCAGTGTCTTGCCTTTCTATATTTTACAGCTTATGTATACATACGAGTCGTATATTTACTCGTATGATTACAGCTGGCATGATACGTATCTAGTCTCAAGTATTTGGGACTGGGGCATTACATGTTTTTGTGGTGGCCCATGCAGGTCGAGTTTGTCACATCGGTTACGCTACTGTGCCGATGTGAACCTGCATATAGGATTAGGATATAGGAATCTCATCCACAAGATTGACTTCCTCCCTCAATTCCAAATCTCGAACTCTCGTCCGATTATCTTGACTTTCTTCTGCTTGATTCCTTTCACTGCAAATCTTATCTTCTTTCGTACTGAATAGAGAGGTTAGGAGATAACTCATACGAGTATACATGTTATATTCCTCAATTACTCCATTAGTTGACTTCATAAGTTGAGTAGTATGACTACAACCTACCACCCGTATCCTTTTAACCTAGTATTAAAGTGTAACAGAGTGATAATGAATATATGCTAGTGTAGGAGAGATGTTTACCTAGAATATAGAGATTTCGTAGCCCATAACCATTGGTCAACTAAGGCCTGATACAAGAACCAGTAGGACGACTGTATACGCAAGCACACCGGATAAGACTTAGATCCTTGTGAAACTCGAACTATTTATTACTGCTTTCAACGTATTCTCCCGTTCTTATACTTTAAACTACCATGAATAATGATGTTATTTATAGCCTAGTTTTGCAAGCTTATTCTTTGTCGAGCTTGTTCAGGACATATGTATACTGGGGACGCCCACAAGCATATCGTCTAATTAGAATCAATGTATTATGGTCTGATCAACCATAGTGCACTTGGATTGCTCTTCATATGATTATCCGACGTGGATTGAGATATAGAGGTATCTAGGATCTCATCCGCGACTGCATTGACAATTCCTCTTGAATTACACATTCGCCTTTGAATTACGTAACTGTATTCAATGACATCTTTCTTGAACTCTTTATTGCTTTTGTCTTTTATTGATGGGAAGGACGAACGCTCGTATTTGATAGAAAAATACAGAGTATCCCCATGGCCATGGTAGTTATATGCACAAGTATAGCAACCATCGGCCAAGCCATATAACTACAACCTTGCCTAAAGTTGCTCGTCATTCCCTTGACTCTAATAGTAATATCGTAACCTTCTAGTCATTTGAGCTTGAAAGATGAGTAAGATCTTACCCTTGGGTAAACCACACACCTATGAGACTATCTAATCTCTAGGAATCATTTATTATGAGTCTTCAAATATTCATCTTGATTCTTGGCTTAACTAGGAACCCATATGCCTTAACTCAAACCTTACTTGACTATGCCCCCACAGTTTAGACAAAGAAGAATAGACCAAAATAAGGACAAGCATTGCAAGGACCATGGTAGACACCCATTCCAAGATTAGAGATTCAGCAGATGTTACTCTAGGTACAAAATTCTATTATCAAAGAAGTGACATAATATTAGAACAACACATTCACCAGCTTAGCCAAAATTTGTAGCATGATGCCCCGTCATTATATTGTATTAGTAATCAACAAGTGATGCATGAGCACTACATTTAGTACCTCTAGAACGCTTGTGACTATAGTCCGGCAGGTTTGACACAAATAGAAATTCACGACTTAGTAGTTAGGGATCTTTCCCATGACGTGCTTTAGAGTTCGTTATTCCACCGATAGACTCTCGTATACCATGGACAAGCGGGTCATTCCATCTTATCGACTCAGGTACCACTGTACGCGATCATTTCCATTTATTAGGACTCAGGGTACAATCCTCGAAACTGATTCACAACTACCCTATCATGTTATCGATCACATCGTGACTTATTATTACCAAATGTCATGGTACGATATCGCGACTCAAATATTCCTAACCTCATTATTCCTAAAACCATATCCTAGTCTCTAAAGTGAATAGATTGTAAGCCATTCTTACTTTTAGGAATTTGGGGATCACCGATTGATTGAGGTAAATTGGTTCTCACTAGGATGATAAATTAGTGACTCATGAACTCCTACTTTCTTTTAGATCTTTTGGTGTCCCTTACCGTGACTTTGATATTTGAAGTGTAATACTAGCTGTTACCTTCCAACAAAATTTATATGCAAAACTTAAACGAGTCCACTTTCAAGTAGACATATCATGTCCCACACAAACACATCTCCTTGGACTATTATTATGATACGACTTTCAGGTCAAAAGGGACTAGCGATAACCCTTACCATAACACCGATGTACTTTCGGACTGCAGTTAGAGATCCAACCTTGACTCAAAACTTTTGGTCCAATATATGGTTGTAATCTACTCGAAGCCCTCTACGCACATGCTACTAGTGTGCCACTCAATAAAGGCCTTGTGTGCTACTTAAACACAAAAGTCATGGAAGGCACATCTCACGACTTACAGAACCTATTCTACCAACCCGACGAGAAATTTGCCCAACCACTTGAATTTGAACCTATTCTAATTTACCCTAACCTAATAGGGATGGTTTAAAATTCTACAAAATTTTGTCCAGCCACTATAGATTAAAATCTAAAGTTCATGCCATCAAAGATTAAAGTCCAATTAGGGAACCTATTGAGACTCAGTTAAACCCATCATAGCCCATCGCCATATTGGGACTATAAAACCAAACTTGATGAAATAGGCGTTCACCCCTATTATGTAGGTCCCACATCTTGGCTCACTAATTCTCCTTACATAGATTTCGTAACTGCATCTCTTCATAGCCTATGTTATACATCTCTCGGTAACAACTTGCTTCCGGATATACTTGACCAAGACCTCTCATACCGTCTTGACCAAACATAATTAATATATGGGCCATATTAAATAGATAATACCTAGACTTCCTATAAAGTCTGTGACTATGATTGAAAATACCTCATACTTCTTATACCTCCTTGAAATTTGACCTTCTTAGAAGCCCTATTACTGTGCTTTCACCGATTAACCAACATCTATAAGTTGGGTAGAACATTGAACTTATTATACTCTACCTCTTAGAATGGGATTACAATCGTGACCGTTCTTTCTCTATATGGAATTTATGAAACGATCTTTTATTTTGCATTTTATATCCCTTTGCTCGTGTGTTTAGATAACTACGATAACAGATTGTAACCTAAATTCTTCAAGTCAATCATAGAATCATTTTTGTTTAAATCAAAAGCAAAAAAAATTTGAGGCAAATAGATCGCAAGCCTCTCTAAGGAACATATGATTTTGGAATTAACAAGTGGTTGGAAATGATTGGTTCCAATTAGACTAATAATTCAATGGTTTATAACGTTGACCCATATTCATATCATGTGATACCCTCGACAGTGATTTTGATAACTGAAGCACAACGCTAGCCTTTTCTTTTTGACAAAGTTCACACTTACGAACTAGACTAGTCATGCTACTCATATGACATACATGTCCCACGCAAATGAACTTTCTAGTGCTCTATTTAAAAATTATACCACGTGTATGACACATTGTTTCCTCAAAACAAACCATAGAGACCCAAATTCGACCTATTCGATTTTATCCATACAAATATCGACCCATTCCCTTAACTAAACTGAATACTCAAGATCTATGTAAGACGCACACCTATGACGTATGCCTTCCAACAAGCAAGCGCATGCCTCCTATACAACACCAAACATCAGCCCACACATATTAGTCATTTTGACGTAGAGTTTTCAAAACACTTGCCTAATTATATTATATAGCCTGGGTTCTTTAATTATCATCGATTCTTATCACTTGGCCATAAATTCTTCTTCCCTAAGTTTTCAAGCTCACTTCTTAGTTTCCCATGTTAGACATAGAACGAATCCTTCTGAACCGACACACCTTAGTATATTCCAACAAGAGGTCGCTACCAGCTTGTCAGAAGCATGACCCCTAGAGTGACAATGTTTGATTATAGTAACTTTTTTATAGTTGTTATTGACCAAGAACGTTATAGTGTTATCGAGGCTCACTTAGAATCCAAGACTGTGGTCAGAAGTGTCCATTATTCTCGTGCCCCTCCCTAGAAATTGTCCTCCTCAGGGTCTTGTAATGACGACGATCTTTATAGGTAGCCAACTTCTATAAGTTGGGTAGAGTCTGGAAGGAAGCATAACCCATCTTGTAGAATATGAGGTCAATTGGGATTCCTATGACAACCACCCGTCCATCCTTTCAAAAATTGAGCTAAGATTTGACGTACCTACTCTCCCTCCGTATAGAATCTCGCAATTCTTGATATTATGATTATTTTTAATTTCGAGGACGAAATTATCATAAGTTGGGTAGGATGTATCTTCACAGAAGTCACCTCATCTGGATTCTCCTCCACGGTGGACAGTACAATCGACGGAATGCGCTCATCAGATAGGCTCGCCACCCACTCTGGTATGTTAACACCCGATCTCGGAGTTCGGGATTTCCTTTTCAGCGGCTCCTACAAAAAGAAAGCATATGTCACAAAAAAATGACAGAACTAACCAGACTATGTGGGACGTTCTTACCTCCACAGGAGCTGATTCTGTTGACACCTCCGGTGACATCGCTTTTCTTTGCCTCTTCGGTGCAGAAAAATCGGCCTCGGTGCCGGTACGTCTCTTCGGGCGATCGATCGAGGGTTCTGCCTGAGTACCTTCCGAGGATACGACAGGGGTGTCTCGATAACCAACCTCTGGCGGACAGTACGATCGAGCCTTCGCCAGCATATTTCCGGTTGCCTCCAACTGGGTGCCAACGATGAAACTGGTCTTCCTATCATACCCAGGTGTAAAACCCCTTATAATTTAAAGGAATGTTTAAATTATTTTTGGATTTTATTTAATTCTAATTTATTTTTATCTTATTTATATTATATAAAAGGACTATAGCCATGGTTGAGTTTGAATATGGAAGACGAGTAGAACGTATGGCATGCCTAGTGTAGTCGGGTGCTTTAACTAGTATGCTAGCCATGTTAGGAATGCCATGGTCATATTGTAATCTCTTGCATGTTAACCATTCAAATTATGGCACAAGTTATATTTTTATTTAATTAATTAGTTAAGAAAGCCTTTATGACTTTTTATGAGATCCGGTTGCACCAAACCTTCCCAAACCTCTTCCAAGCCAAACCCAACCCTATGTAGGCATGTTGGGCATTAATAAATATTAATAATTATATTTATTTGTATTTAATTCAGATTTTGTAGTATAATTACATAGATAGAATTAAATAGTTCTATATTAGGAAATCCCTTTTTAAATCCTCAATCCAATCAACTTGCCAACTAACCAAACAACCATATCATGCCAAGTGGACCCCCACCATGATAATTTCGGCCAAGCAACCCCCCCATGGCCTAATGCATCAAATTAAATAGGATTTAAATCCTAGATTGCTTAAAATTCATTTAAGGATATGTTTAAATATACCAACTTATCCCAAACCTTAACCAAATCCAAATCTTTCTCTCCCTCACCTTTGGCCGACCAAAACCTCTCACCCTATCCATAATTTCAGCAGCAAAAAACTCCCTATAACATCTATACATCATCTCCTCCATTGCACATCTCTCCATCCTTCACAAAAACTCATCTCCTCCACCATACATCCCCGAAACCCCTCAAAACAAACCCTAAAAACTCCATCTCCCCCATCCAATCCTCTATAGCCATTATCAACTCTCCCATAATCACCAAGAGAGGATTAGCAAGCGAGGATAGCAGAAAAGATTGGAGCTTTGGTGAAGAGAAGTCATCATCACCCTTTCTAGCGAGGATCTTTGGTAAAAACCCAAATCTTTTCTTCTAAAAACTTTTGCTAAAATTCTATAGGAAAATATGTTATTAATTCTGTAGAAATCATATTTTGATAGATTTTGTTAGGTATAATCATCCATAAAGGTTTCATGAAATATATGCGTAATATTCATGTGTCAATAGGATCAAATTAACCCCATTGTTAAGGAACTATGAGTTATTGGTGCCTATTTTCAAAACTGAATTTTATGTATGTTCATATACATAAATTAGGATTTTTAAGTATTTTTTTTACAATTTTAGCAACTCAAATCTGGTCGAGAAAATTATAGGTCAAAACTAGCTAATTTCGGGTAACCGGCTGACCAAGAATGTCCCAAACTTGTAGTATAACTCAACCCTTGAACCTCTGATATTATTCTATGAAATAAATTATTTTATTTCTATTTAAAATATATTTTTGGTTATTTTAGCAATTTTGAGTCATTAACTATGTTACGGGCGAGTTTCGGTAGACTAGCTGACTTATTAATCAACTAGTCATAAATGTCTTTAGAAATATTAATTCTGGAATTTTAGAGATAAATCTTTCGAAAATTAGTTTAAATATTATTTTTATGATTTTTATATGATTTTTAAGTATGTTATTGAAGTAGGGGCATAACCGACTAATTAAAAGTTAGAAACCCTAAAACTGTGTTTCGATGTCTCGTGGAACCTGTGTGTGATTGTATGGATCTAAATGGTTCCAAGAGAGATTGAATATAATTTTAACACATTACTTTGACTAATTAAGTCGTATCGTAAGTTTCATAAGTAGTGACTTAATTTAGTTAATTAATTATCTAGGAACGTCGGATTCCGGAGGCGTGGACGCGGGAGCGGCGTTTCATATTTACAGCACGGAATCAGGCAAGACACCTTGCCTTTACTGTTTAATTTTTTGCTCAATATCATGTATAATTTTTCTTTATGTTGTTCTTTCAAAATATATAGATGCAAATTATTATACTTTATGCAATTGGCTTAGAGTTAAGGGACCACCGTATGTTTAGTGCATCTCATAAAATGTCACGATGTGCCACGGATTATGTGTGAGTTGTGAGTCACATATAGATGCGGACTTGCGTGCTGACTGATCATTGGTGCGTACAGGCCGTACGTTAGGATATAACTGCTAATAGATTTGTGTAGAAGACTTGGCAGTTATTAAGAATTAAACAGTGTCGTGGAGACGACGCATGGATAGTATCATTGGGGGGAGGGGACAGTTATTAGCGTAGGGGCTACATTTTATTTTTACACACATTTTGGGCCGAGGGTGACTCTTATGAGCACTACCTTCTGCCCAAGGCCGATAGTGACTCGGATGAGCGCTACTTACTGCCACTCTTTATTTACTCTGCTGAGCCTACAGTCCCTGCGTAGAACGTTGTCCTCAAAGTGCATATCACATAGAATGGTTAGGAACCTTTACTCATGCATACCTTTCTGTTGAGCTTTATTATTCAGTTTATTGGCATGATATTATGTGTCTTGTTACGTCCCTCTGAGGACCTGGTTATCTCTCCAGGTGTGTCTTATGATTTCTGTAGGTGCTCTAGCTAAGGCCATGACTTGCGCTCTATTCTTCGAGATGTTGCTTTTTGGATCGTCGTCTCCTTCGCTCGACCAATCATTATCTTGTACAATTTTTCCTTATTTAAATTAGTTGGTAGTGGATTTGTCTCCACCCAACGATTGTATACATGACAAACTCAAAGTTACTTTTATATTATTATTTATCTTTGTGGATGAGATTTTGTGTCTTGCCTTTCTATATTTTACAGCTTATGTATACATACGAGCCGTATATTTACTTGTATGATTACACCTGGCATGATACGTATCTAGTCTCAAGTATTTGGGACTGGGGCGTTACACCAGGGGATACAGCATTCATCGTACAGTAAAGTTTGGCAGCTGAGAAAAGAATCGACGGCTGCGGATTCAGAACTGGTATGGTAAAGCGGGCTCCGGTACATCCGGCATTGTAATAATACCAAGCTCGTACACCCTCCAGTAGACTCCCGATATACCCCAGGCTGGTGCTGGGGTTTCCTAACATCAACTAGGCATTGCTGAATTGACGTACGAAACGACTCGGCAAGTACAATTCCAGGTAACAATGGTTCTTATTTTTGTACACCAAATGGAATGGCCGGATGCTTTACATCCAACGGAATCCCCACGGAGACAGAGTTGTTTCATCGGCACCCGAATCAGCTAAATCTTCATTTGCTTCGAAGCCAGTGAAAATGGGACCAACTTTCGTGATCCCCCATCCTTGAAGGTAGGACAAAACCTTCCTACAAAGAGGAATCCCCGTATGCAGCCACTTCCTCTGGTAAAAGCGGCGAAGGAATGCGTCGCCGGCTACGTGGTCTTCTTCCTGGCCCGGACTCATCACATTAGGATGGTGCAAAATCAACCACCCCATCAGATGGTGAAAACGGCAGCTCGGCACGAGGAAAGTTGTCGTTCTTATCTCGTTCGTGAACAACATCACTTGCGAATTCTCGTAGACCTCGCAGCAGGTTGCATACCATCGCAGGGAGTAGAGCCAAGGGATGGCCAAAAACCAACTTCACAGCTGGCAGGATCAGGTTCCGGGTCACCCTCTCCACCGAGCCTGACCCGTCCGAAAAGACATAATCACGGAGCCAGATCATCAGATAAGTAGCCAACACTGCTTTCGACAACATCCGGTGAGTGAGGTGCCAGAAACAGCTATAGGAGCGTTCGTCCGATTCCCGGTTCGCATTTTCCTGGGGACTCTTTTCATTAAATCTACTCATTTCAGAGAGCACCTTGGTACTGGAAAGAGCTGGCGGAGTCGTGAACTGAGAGGGATCCTCCTTATCTTGCTCAAAGATGTAATCCTTCCAAGCAGTCACATGGGGCTGCGTCCTGCCCCGATCCCTCTTCTGCATATAATAATGATGGCTTGCCACTTCTTTGAAGACAGCCATCATCTCTTCTTCCTTTTCCCGAGGACTTGGAACTCCTCGTTGGTCGGGAAGTACTCCTCATAGGGTTCTGATCCCCAAGGAAGCCTCGACACCTCATACATTTCATGAAGTACAAGCCCTAGTTCCCCCACCGGGGTGAAGAAGGTCCCAGTCTGGGTGTTAAGCATCTCCAGAAGCGCAAGGAACAAGTGCCTATTGATGTCGACGCCCGCCTGGGTAGCACGAATAGCGGCAGTCAGCCCAATCTCTCGGAGTTCGGTTCGAAACTGCGTCAGAACCCAGAGTGTCAGCTTGTCCCATTTGGATATATAATGACACCAACCCTCTTCCCAAAAATCACCCTTCGGGTATGACCGCTTCGATGACAGCATGCGGTTTACGAAAGTCGAAGCACCAAAGGCGAAAGTGTCGGCAGGGACATCACTGTAAATACTCCCGGGACGTAGACTTCGCCAGGTAAAAGAAGACCCAGCCCGCATGGCGGCCAAAGTATCCCTCTGGTTCGAGGTAGCATCAATTCCGATGGTGCCCGTCACCGCTTCCCCCTGAGACAGGGTTAACTCCCATGACATCCTCATTTTGGAAGCAAGACGACAGAAAGCCGTCAAAGGCCAGTGATGCTCGAGCTGCTTCATGAACATGTGCACCCCTTTGGCTGAGAGGAGCCAATCTTCCTTGATCCTCAGCACCTTCGCTTCAGTAGAAGTGAGGCGATCCCCGAACAGGAACTCAGGCTTCAGGAAAGTCTCATTGCCAGGAACGACAGATTGCAAGCTGCCACGCTCCATCATCCATTGGAGGAACACATACTGTTGTTCCTTGATTTGAATCATTCTCTTGGGAGACTGATCCAGCATGATGGCAGCTTGGGCAGGATTTATTACCTCCTCGTTATAATCAACTTCCATCTGACAGTGAGCAGCGTCCAATAGTACCTCGTTAAAGAGCGGGATGGTCATCGAAACTGGCGGTCAGGAAAAGATGATAAAAACTCATCAGGACTCGAGGCGCATCTGAAGAAAAGGCTTCGGCGCATCATCAGGACTCGAGGTCCATGCGCGTCAGCAGAAAGGCTTCGGTGCATCATCAGGACTCGAGGTCCATGCGCGTCAGCAGAAAGGCTTCGGCGCATCATCAGGACTAGAGGTCCATGCGCGTCAGCAGAAAGGCTTCGGCGCATCATCAGGACTCGAGGTCCATGTGCGTCAGCAGAAAGGCTTCGACGCATCATCAGGACTCGAGGTCCATGTGCGTCAGCAGAAAGGCTTCGGCGCATCATCAGGACTTGAGGTCCATGTGCGTCAGCGTATGTGAGTTCAAAAAAGACTTCCTCAAAATACTAAAGGTACAACAAGGATAACAAACCCACTAATCACCGCCGGTCGAACGTCGACGGGCGTCCTGGGGACAACATCAACGTCGGCCTCTGCAGGCTCCTTACCCCGGCCTTGACCTCGGCCAGCACCACCGCGAGGAGTCTTGGGAGCCATTTCGTAAAAGAAAGTTAGGGTTTTGAAAAAGAACTCTGAAGAAAAAAGCATAGAGAGAAAGAACTCTCTCTCTCTCTCTCCATCAAACACCTATTTATAGGCTTGGTCGCACGCGTGAACCGATGAAGGGTGACGTCAGCCGCCGCCTGGGGTTCTACAAAGTGATAACTGCAAATAATCCAAAAAGATCAGCATTAAATCTTTTTGTTTATTTCGAAGCGTTATCATTTGCATTTAAAACTTAGAGGAGCATGCGCCTCATCACAGATGCACGGAGCAATCATGCGCCCCGAACAGTTGTGTGCCCCATTGAAGACCATACCATGCTTCTTATTCAAAGTATTCCAAAACTTGACAGAAAGTTTTAAAAACTTTGAAGGGGGTCTTGTAGAAGCATGGAATTTTAGGCGCATCTATAAGCCAGAATTCCTATGCGCCTAACAATACATGCGCCAGGGAACATCAAACGAAGTACTTGGCATAGCAAGACAGCAAAAGAATAAACATCAAAAAGATTTTTTATTTCATATAAAAGTCTATTACATGTCTAAAAAAGGGCTTTACAAAGGAGAATTTCTACAAAAAGAAAGAATCCTAAGACTACAGCCAAGCGCAGCAAACTGCCAAGCGCCTTCTGCCCGGCGCATCATCAGTCAGGCGCATCACTTCAGCATCTCAGTCAGGCTCATCACTTCAGCATCTCAGTCAGGCGTATCTATTTCAGCGTCTCAGTCAGGCGCATCTCTTCAGCATCTCAGTTATGCGCATCATGAAGTCTCAGCATATGCGCTCTGCTTCGACCCGATCAAGTGCTTCGACTAATAAAGCATTTATTAAGCAGAACTAGGGTAGGCGAGCAACCCCACTCTAGCGGAAGGAAGAGCACTCCAAATCCCAAGAAAGAGGAGAGCACTGCAGCTCCGATCCGCGGCTAAAGGAGCAGCTTTTAACACAACCAGAATGGGCAACACCCACTCTTGCAGGAGGAAGAGCTCTCTAAAGCCTAAGGAAGATGGGAGCACCACAATTCCGATCTGCGGCTCTTTCAGCATAACGGAGACGGGGCTCGAGCATCCCGATCTTTGGATACAACAGGCACCTTCCGCCTGCCTCATAGGCCCTCGATTCCGACTTTTGGATGTAACAGTCACCTTCAAGTGCATGAATGAAGACAATTCGTCGCATCTTCACCCTCGGGAGCTTCTTGTCAACAGAATGTGCTCGAGCAAATAAATTCATTCAGGAAGACGTGAGAGAACGAGAAGTAAACTCTCTCCTTGCTGTTATTTATAAGCCGGGCAAATCAAACCCATGCGCCAAGTGGCGGGCTCTCCGAATCCCGTGCAATAAATTTGCATTTATGGTGATGAACCTGACGCTTCGAATTCAGCCAAGTCAAGAACGTCTATTTAAAGCACTCGAGGAACGCAACAGTCGGACCAATAAAAATGTGTCATGCAAATGGATGCGTCGATCAGATACCGCACATCGTACAGACGCACCCGTCGGTACCAAGCGTCCTATATGGATACGCCCCAATAAAGCATGCGTCCTAATCAACATGGACCCATACGCCCAGTGGAAAGCAGATCAATGCGCCCCCTCAGCAGCCCTTCACCCGTCAAAGAATATTAAATACTGAAGTCTGACACGACAACAGACATGCCTCGATGACAGAGCAGCAACAGCTTTTACAGAAAATGAAGCGCCGCTGACGTCAGCGTCATCATTACTCTCTTTCGGCGGTTACAAGCCACGTGGCCGCCCAACCATTCTCATGCGCCTCCGCGGCCATACATCCAAACCTCTGCATGCGCTTCAAGAGCCGTACGCCTCAGACCTTCCTCTGATCCCTAAAGACAGAGGTCAAGTCACTACTGAAGCTTCGCATGCGCCTCTAAAGCCGTGCGCCCAGACTGGTTCATGACTCCTGAAGGTTGCGAGCCAAAGTCTTCCCATGCGCCCAATCCCAGGCGCATTCTATCAAATTACCCTCCACCAAATCCGAGATCTTTGAGCTACGGACACGCGCCACATATCCTTTGACTCAATTCAGCCTATGAAGGGGTGCTAATCACCCAAGATCTCAGCAACAGAAAGATCTTCTCCTCTGCTACGTGCCAGCCAACAAAAGCAGCATAAAGGATTCAACCCACAAATGATGGTGCATCATCCATACGCCTCCCGCAGCTTCAACCATATGGCGTCCCTACGTACAGGCGCATCCTACATATGCGCACATGAGCAGCCAGCCTGCAAGCTATAAATAGAGGAATCATTTTCTTCTTCCACACACAGAGACACACCTACGGACAGAGACCTTCACCCACACAGTGAGAGAGACAGATACAGACACTCAACGTCTTCTTCCTCTCTGCAAGCTCCAGCACCCAGAGCAACTCAGACCTTCAGAGAACCGAGAACCGAGAACCGTCGTCAGATCGTCAACGGAGTCAACGCATTACCACTCGCTCCATCGACACAGGGACCCAGATAAACAAAAGTGTACTCCTAGGACTATATCTAAGTCCTACATTGTAACATTGTTCTATTTGTAATTGAAATTTGTAATCAAAAGATTTTAATGGCAAACATGTTTTCCATTAGAGTTTCGATTTTGAGTTCGTTTTTGATTGTGGAGTTCTTTTCTAATTTTGATCATCTTCTCGAATTTTTGGTTAGAATGTCGATCTAATTTTGATCAGTAGATTTTAGAGTTAAATTTCTGAAACTCTTGGTTTCGAAGAAACAAAGCAGACGTAGGAAATTGACTCTGTCGTTTTGTTCATCGCATGTTCGATGATATGTTGCGGAGACCTGGAGATCTCATCTGGACACGGGACCTATATATCTGACACGTAATTGGTGTCTCTATTTCTTCCATCAGCCGATTGCTTCAGGTATTTCCTAACCGATTGTTGTTTAAATTGGTTAATTCGTGCTCAGTTGATGTGGAGCTTATTATTTCAGTAATTAAGTTCGAGCTTGTTGTGTCCAAGTTGTTGAGGTATCGATGGTTGCTGTGTCAGTTGGGGTTGTGTCCAAGTTGTTGCAGTATCCATGGTTGCTGTGTCAGTCGGGATCGTATCCGAGTTAGAAGCTGGGATGATGTCGAGGGGAGGGAATGCATGGCTGAGCTTTTGTTTATTCAAGTTATAGTTAATTTTGTGTGGGGTGTTCATTTTAAATTTGTGACCGTTAAAGTGTTAAGCACTCTTGATTCATTCTTTTTGGTCAGAGGGTGTATGGCTGGTTTATGTAAGTCTGGGTGAAGGAGGGGCTTGTGAGCACATGTTGCTCTAATGCTATTAACTCATTTTCCTTCTGTTGTGAGTCAATTGTTGGTAAATGACTCTTTATGGATTAAATTGCAAACTTGCAATAATTGTGATGCTTAATGGCTGGACATCATGAAATTATAGAGTTTGATTTAGGGGCTTGTTGGAAGTACCAGTCTGTGAATGTTTGTAGTTTATAAGTTGAATGTTTGTTAATTATACAGGGTGCACTGTCAGTTGAGATATTATGGTAGGTATCATTAGTTCTTATGGAATCATCATATATATTATGACACTTTTCTAGAATGTAAGTTTATATTTTGTTTATAATTATCTTAGATTAATGTTGGTTTCCTTAAAACTCTGTTTTGATGTTGCCTATATAGCCAGGTTTTTATATGGCAAATTTGTGAATAGAGTATATTGTGTTACAGGAATTTTGATAGGTAATGGGTAGAAATCCAACCCTTTAGCATTACCGTACCTTTAGACAAGATAAAGAAATTACAAGAAGTTGACTAAGACTTGTTTATAATTTAACTAGATAATGTAGCCTATAAACATTTTGTGAATAAATAGGAGTTACAAATGAATGATTAGAAAATTTTTAGATGTTAATCAATTATAAAATTATTAACAGGAGGACATCCAGCAATACTATTTACACTTGATCACCCTGAGCAAGGCAAGTATACTCCTCGGACTTGTCCATTTTTTCATGTCTTGTATATTTATTCTTGTATCTTCTGGTTGACACGATATTTCACGAGATTGTCTGGTATCTGGTTTCTTGAGTTTACTTGTGTCTGGGAGGGGAAATACTACAGATGTGTGATCAACCCGAGTTACTATTCATGTGAATAACTTAGGCCCCGCATCGTGCACGCGGGACCAAAGTCGTACCATTTCATGTTCCCTGAATCTATCCAAGCCGATCACACACTCTGGATGTATTTCGATATACTGCACACTTCAGGTTCATTGTGTATTTTATGTTCAGGATTTATTTCATGTTTCCTGTATCTACTTTTCAGTATTCATGTTCAGGTTTCATGTCATGTTCTCATTTCTCGTACTTTATATTTTTCCTGTATCCATTTTCATACCATGATGTTCATGTTCATTTCCTTGGATATACTTAGCTCCGCTCCTGACTAGGATATGTTGCAGGTGAGTTGGAGGCTATCTGTGACACTTATTATGGGCAGGAGCCTGGAGGCACCTATGAGCCAGTTGATGTTGCTCTGGACTTAGAGGCTGAGGAAGCCTAGTACCTTTCTTTTAGTTTCTCTGGACTTTGTATTAGAGACATCAGTTTACTTTTCATTTGCTGGAAATGTAATAACTCTTAGACTTGTATTTGATTCTGGGATTCGATATTAGATGTTGTGGTTTATATTCATTCTTATCTGGATTTATAGTTTTCCCTAGATATTGGTACAACTTACTTCATCGTGTCTAACGACGAAGGCTGGGCGTGTCCGACTCGTATCCGATTATTCGGGAGCGGGTCGTGACATCAGAAAAGACTGGAATTTCCTGAATTGATTAGAATCTCCCGAAGAGATTGTAATCTTTCGAAGAAGATAATCTTTCATGGAGATAAATCTTCTGAAGAGATATAATATGAGTAGTTACCATTTACTCAATAAATTATAATAGCTAGGTCAACGGATCCATTATGATCGAAAGAATGAAAAAACATATTTTGGGTCCTGAAGTACCATATTTAAAGAATATAAAATTCTTTATTGTCATTCACTCAGCACAATATTTTATGTAAACATGCTGATATGCATCTACACATGGACACTTGGATGACATACTTGATTTAATTCATGTTTTGCTATAATAAGATATACAAATCCAGGATATTTATCTGATCCTCCTTAAGAGGATATCACAAACAAGGTATTTCTTTCTTAAATAATGTTGCAGGTATTTTGAAGATAAATAGAGCAAAATACTGCAAAAAATAATTCTTACAATTAATGGAGCAAACAAGAGAAAGTGCAGGGCTATGATTTCAAAGGTTCAACATATCAAGGGGAGTTACGAGCTTTCAGGAATCAGAAATAAAGCCTTCAACCTCTGCATAAGGATATGAGTAGAAATATATACACAAATAAAGTGTTGGGGATGTAATATTTAATTTGTATTTAGGGTTAATTTTTTTAGTTTGAATTGATGTAAGAATAAGAATGTAATATTTTTGAGGGGGAGCATCCTGAAGATGCTAATAGAGACATTTTGAAGCATGTCTTTGCAAATTATATTCTTTTTCTTCGTTGATATTTTTTCCACTGGGTTTTTTCTTCGAAAGATTTTTAACGAGGCAGTGTAAGTCGCACCCACTTGGATTCCTGAAGAATATTATTGTACTATTTTCTTTTCTATGAATTTTTTTTCCAAAAGATGGATTTTTCTTTAGAAAAGTTTTAATGGGACAATAATTAAAGTGGGCATCCAAGGGGAACTGTTGTGATTTGGATAAACCCAAATATGGATGTCCTTATCTATACCCACAACAACCTCTATCCTATTACCTCTATATATGTTGTCAATAAGAAAAAGCTACATACTGCTCTCCAGCTACCAATTTCTTCTCTTTCTCTCTTCTTTTCACAACATGGATGATTTTCCCCTTTTTGTTGGCATTTTTATTTAGGGTTATTTAGTAATGGGGTCTCATATAAGAGTTAAGAGTTAGAATTAGGGTTTGGATCTCGAAAATAACCAGTTTTAGGATTTGAGTTTCCAAATCACTGTTCATTTGCCTACGTGATTTTGAGACCAAAATCCTAGCACCGGTCATTTTCGAGACCAAAACCTTAATATCCACTATTATATGAAACATTGTTACTAAATAACCCTTTTATTTATGCAATAAAATCAGAAAATAGTTGTAATCATTTAATTAATTAATTTTGCTAGTAGGATAAGAGGGTGTTTTTTTGGATAATTTATAAGGGCAATTCAAAACTTACTCAGGGTTAGCCCAGGTTTGAGGAAAACTTACTCAGGACAGTCTAATTTTTTACTCAGGACAGTCCAATTTTTTACCCCTCCCCTCCCCCAAAACCCAAATTTTTACCTTTATTTCAATATTTTACTCTCTCTCTTTCCGAAACCCCCAAAAATCTCTACTTCTCCATCATTTTCATATTCCCCATCTTCATCAAAATTCTAGTTTCCATCTCATTCCCAATTTCAGAGATGACACCAAAGACTTCTCATAAACAAGGTACAATTACAAACCCTAATACTTCATTCCTCACAAACAATGCATATAAATAAACCCTAAATTATATATTTCATTCTTCGGTATACATTATCATGATCGAAATAGACATTGTAATGATTGAGTCCTAACATTATAATGTTTACTTCATCCCATTATCATGATATAAATAAACCCTAACATGGTAATTTCAATCGGCCAAGTTGACTTTAGGGCTACCACAATTTCTGGCAGTCGTAAATACTTTTAGGACTGCCAAAAATTGTGGCAGTCCAAAAATGTACTTGCTGTACAACAGTCTATTTCAGAACTGCCACAATTTCTGGCAGTCTTGTACACTATCAGGACTGCCAGAAATATGGGCAGTCCTAAAATGGACTTACTGTACAATAGTCAATTTTAGGGCTGCTGATATTTCTGGCAGTCAAAATTAGATTATTTGTTAATTAAATTTCAATCTTCATTAATTAAGTTCCTAAAATTAAATTTCAATCTTTGTTAATTAACTTGAAATATTTTTTACTTTATAGTTGCGACCCGAAGAAGAAATATCTTCACGTTGGTCCCATCTTTCGCCATCAAACATCGTCATCAAATTAATCTTGCCATAAAAAACATAGAACTTGTGGCTGTCACTGTAGAAGAGATTATTCTGGTTACAAAGCATGCAAAGGTGAAAGTGTAATTAAATTTCAATCTTCGTTAATTAATTTTATAAAATTAAATCTCAATCTTCATTAATTAGCTTGAAATATTTTTTATTTTATAGTTGAGACCCGAAGAAGAAGGATCTTGACGTCGGTCCCGTCTTTCGCCAACAAATATCGTCATCAAATTAATCTTGCCATCAAAAACATAGAACTTTTGGTCGTCATTGCAGAAGAGATTATTCAGGTTACAAAGTATGCAAAGGTGAGAGTGTACCCATATTCTTGTCGTACGCATAACCGGAATATGGGTAAACTCTCACCTTTGCATACTTTGAGACAAGAATAATCTTTTTTGCAGTGTCGACCGCAAGTTGTATGTTCTCGACAAGTACTACAAAAATCGTTGATACAATTTTTCTTCTCATCTTTTGAAGTACCAAATTTCGATCGCTCGGTGACTACCTTTTATTTTGGAGCATATGGAAAAGTGAAGACCGACATGAACCGACACCAAATGAAGACCGACATCGTTTGGTTTTGTAAAATTTTGATTTACCAAATTATAACATTCTAAATTATCAAATTATTGTAATAGTTTTGAACGGAACGCATGTAATATGCTAAATTTTGTATTAATTGCATCCAGACAATAAGATTGTAATCCTTTGTCAATATTACTTGTTTCTTTCATTTTGTATATCATATTGTTGTATCTGTGTTTGTGGCTCATATGGCCATATATTGTGTTTCCTATTTATATATATATAGATGACGTATAAACATTGGTTAGAACTTTAAAATAAATTTAAAATTGAGAGTCTTTTCTCTAAAATAGATTTATAGATATAGATAAAGATTTATTTTGAAATAAAGAAAATCGAGAGAAATATTTCTAAAATAGATTTAAAATTTTGAGTTTTTTTAAAACTGAGTAGATAATTTATTTATTTTCAAACCAAGTAGATAATTTATTTTTCTCCTACATTAGTTTCTGTTTAGTATTACTCAAATTTCTGGTAGTCCTAGTACTGCCCAAATTTATGAGTCATATCCACTACTAGAACTGCCAGAAATTTGGGCAGTCATAAAATGGACTTGGTGTATCCACTACCAAGACTGTCAGAAATTTGGGTAGTCCATCACCGTCCCCATCGCGACTGCAAACGAATTTTTGAAGTTTGTAGCCCTAAAATGGGTTTAAAACTTCAAAAATCTGTCTAGAATGAATAGTAAATCAAATTTTAGTTACTATGAGATGAAATTTAGGCATGAACATGGATTGAGAGAGATTTGGAAGAGAAAATATTTAGGATTTTGGGAGGGAGAAGGAAAGAAGAAAGAAAGGCAAAAAACAAAGAAATGACTCATATACCTATAGTTGGGCTAGTCCTGAGTAATTTTTCAAGTGTCAAACTTGTAAATAAACTAAAAATTAGATTTGGGCTAGCCATGAGTAATATTTGATGTGCCCTTATAAGTTACCTTTTTTCTAGAAAATTTGTTAGTATGAAAGAAACTTTAAGTAAATAGGAGAGGAAGAAAGAAATTTTCAAAACATATAGACTGATTGTCACGAGCCGCACCCGCTTTTCGAGATGCAAGTGCGTGGACAAGTCCAGCCTATGTCGCAGAATCGACGTAGTAAGCTGTCTAGACCACAATGCTCAAGATCACAATATTGCTCATAATTAATATCTTTTTTATTGCTTATTCACACAACTAAATAAATTACAATATCTAAAGTTACATTTGATTAAAAATATAATGTCTCACAAATTATAGAAAAGACAGCTAAATGAATACTCAACTAACTAACTAGTCTCTAGGTTTGGCCTTCAATACAGTCGTATCTCCCCTAAGGATCCCAAAGCATAGCGTAGCAAGCGACTATCTGAAAAATAGGTTTCTAGTAAGGAATGGAACGAGTACAATTTATTGAATGCAGTTCCAAATATATGATAATGACTATAAAAACAGTGAATATAAATGACATACATGATGAAAAAAATAAACTGAAATCATGGCGTAGAAAATAAGATGAAACAGTTTAATCATAAACTATAAGAGAAGTAAAGCATGAAACAAGGAAGCATAACCATCTATGTTATTTGAAGTACACCTTTCAATATGTGATCGGGCTGGTCCACTACACCACACGGTCTACATAGGATTTGCATCCTCATGGTCTACATTGCATGAAATATAAAATAAAGTACGGTATACGGGGTTGATCATAAATCTACTTAGTACTTTCCTGTCCGACTACTACACATGGATAAAGTAATGATAATGGGTCACAAAATACGATAAAATAAATACGAAAAACATGGTATCATGACTAACTCCATATGACACTAACCCGTGTAACGAACGTGTCAAGAATCAAATATGTATCACTAATCATGCAATTATAGTAACTAACAATATTGAAAACAAACCATAACTGTACTCACCTGAGGTCCTTAGCTGGTGAACAGATAGTACCGTTGCATTCAGAATCATCTAATTGGTTAGGGATGATGTGAAGAAGTTTGGGTTCGCAAAAGAAATAGTAATACGATTAGTCACGATCATGATTTATAAACGAAGAAGTTCATAAAATATATCCCTAACTATTTTAGAAAATATTTATAAACTATTTAGAATTAGTCATAACCTTTAAAAGACTATATATTTATTTAGAAAACTATTTATAATATTAGAAACTAAAGTAAAATATTTTTAAGAAATATGCTTAAAACCTAGATAATCATTTTTAGGACAAAATCTAATTTTAGTGAGATATAATTATAGGTCGAAATAGCTATTAGAATATCATAAAATAAAGACATTTTAGGCATAAAACCTAATTTTCGTCATACTACATTTTTAGGTAAAACTATATGTTAAATAACAACAAAATACTGTAGTAATATTTTTATGGCTTGACGCCCAATTTGAAATTACATGTAGGCCTCAAAGCCAAATATAATATTGTCATAAATATAGTTTTTAGAAAATTATTTCATATGAATTTTACATATTAATAAATAATAACAATGATCACAATAATACTAATGAAAGTATATAATGTAAACAATATCTAATTATAACATATAATAAAATAATATTATTATTATTCTTAATGATAAAATGTTTTTTTTTGAGACGACGATAAAATGTTTGTTAGTACTGACTATAATAAAGTGATAAATTAGTAATAATAAATGATAATAAACTATACCAATAATACATAATGGTATTTATGTAATACATGTATGTATGATGTTATCAGTGATTAAATGACTATCATCAACTCCCTCCACCCTTCGCTTACAGTGCGTTTGTCACACCCTGCTCCCAGAGGAGCGATCGTCCTCGCTAAGGCATGACGCCGCACAAGCCTAGGTTGCGCTCGTGCAAGGCCATGTCCAGAAACGACCGATTTAAGCTAGGCCACAGAGTGTCCCCATTTGCAGCAGAAAGTAAATGAACACAATTTGAAACAAACTCAATATTCTTTATTGATATTCAAGAAGTAGTACAAGCGGCATTATGTCGAGATTATAATTCCCTCAGGCTCTCTCTCTCGAAACATAAAAGACGTACCAAGTGGCTTACAAGATAAAATGATTCATGGCAATGTTCCAATACATTATGTCATGTATATGGTACTTCAATTCCTTTGCAACGCTCCAAGGCTCCAGAGATAGCTCGGCGCCTTAGCACGTTCGAGGGAAGTCTCCACACCCGACGTGGTTCTTCCACACCCTGTAAGCAGACTATGTGGTTATCAGTACATTGTTATGCACTGGTAGGGAGGCTAGCTCGTCCACTCACTATCATTACAAAACACATTCATTTTAATTTTTTGCTCCATCTATCATTTATTGTCTTACTAATCTTGCCTTAGGATCAGTTTCATGGCATAACATTCAAAGCCTATCCCGTGTTATCGTTTTCATGTATCGCATAAGTAAAACATGTGCAACTTACCATACTTACCGTATGATCGTCCCTGTCCAAAGTAAACCAAATTAGCTAACATATTATGCATTATGAATTGATAGGTTTCATAAGTATTCAAAAGTGTCAAGGGTGTGTTCCTGCCTCAGGTGGTAGCGCGTCGTAGGCGTATTTCTAACTCATTTGTAGTTCATTCGAATGTGTTATATTCAAGCCTGTTCAGAAGGTGCTTCGTTCAGTTCCATAGTTGTTCAGCTTACTCAAGTTGTCAGGATGTGTTGTACTCAACTGTTGTTTAGATATGTTTCATTCAGTAACATAGCATGTTCAGCTAGTCAAATTTACTTGTTTCAATGCAAGGTCTCGCATGCGGATTTGTCGCAATCGAGCCAACTTAATCTCTATGCATTGGTCGCTGGCACCATAAGCCATTTGGACATGTTCCTCTTTGTATTCACATATATCAAGCGTGATCGCTGGTACATCTTGATAGTCTATGCAATACCCGGTCTTACGCCTCTTGGGTGACCGAGGTTGCACCCAAGCAGTCCATAAGCCATAATTTCGTCTAGGTCGGCCACGATGTCGTTGAACGTTGCCTTGGAATCCCTAATTTGATTCTTCTCCCCGTATACGAGTGGGTTGTCCGTGACCATTTCATATTATCTTGTCATTTTTAACTTAACGGCTGTCTTTGAGCCATAGGCTGTCTGTGAGCTATAATGCATTATCAACCAGGTTGGCGACGACGTCCGTGCAGCGCAGGTAGCGAGCCCTATTGCATATTTTTGTCATACCTGTCGCTAACCATTCATTTCTTTCTTATCTTTTATTCATTCTTTCTTTTCTTTCTTTTACTTGTTCATTCGTTCATTGATTCATTCACGTATTCATTTATTCATTTGTTAATTCATTCATTCACTTATTCGTTCATTCGTTCATTCATATATTATGCAACTCCCTGTACGAAAACCGTCTTGGCGACCCATCGGTCCCGAAGCCTTTCAATGTTACTAGTACTCTATTCGGAACGACTATGTTGATAGTCTTTCTCTCATTCTAGTGAACCATTTATTATTTCATGTCTCAAGTTGTGATACGATTCTAAGTGACAAGCATCTCGTTCATAGTTGAACGCATAAATAAATCTACTCGAAAAGTAAGCTGTGCGTTTGCACGCACGTGGAGTACGGTACGAGAGTTCGTATATTTTTCAAGTTCTTTTCCATGTTCTATACAAGCATACAAGATGGGATTATTCCCTTAGCTAGGTTCATTAAATCATTTTATTAGCATGTACGGTGTTATCGCCTAACGATTTTAGCAATATTGTCCGTATTATTATGTGTCTAGGCTAAGCAAAGACAGGTTCATTGAAGCCACCCACCTTAACGATGATCGCATCGGCCGATCGAGACTCCGAGCGCGCCTTTGAAAGTCTAAGTCTAGATTCTCCTGAAGGGCCAAGTCCATTGCCTTTGCCTTAAGCGAGTCATTTCGTCGAGCAAGACGGGGTTCGAGTCGTTGCACTTGCACCATTTGAGTCGGCGTTCTGCTAGGACGGAGCGGGTCGTTACATAATACACCACTCAAAATAAGTCTCGTCCTCGAGACTTCTTGAGTGCACGCCATCCTACCGTTTCTTAACTCATGCCGTGTGCATATCTTAGACATTTCCTATCGAATGGCTTTATCGTTCGATAGTATCGAACTATACTCGGGTACCTTTCTAAGTTTCGTGTCTGCGTTTGGTAAATTTTATCGAATGACTTTACTACTTATTCAAGCTGACAGTACTCACTCAGTCATCGTATCTATGACTTGGTCACTATTATGCCCTGTTACGGGACTGTAATGGTCAAACAAGGTACGTTATAATTTGTCAAACATGAGAGTCATAGGCTGAGACTAACTCGCTTAATCCATTCATCCATGCGCATCTCAATATATCCACTTGCAGCTGCATTCACGTTCATTGTATCGTTGAGTCTGGATCGTGTGCATATTCAAGGCGTCCCCCGAATACATACATTTCAACCAAGCTTAGCGATAGCGAAGTCGGACAAGCTACTCGTGATAGCTTTGAATTGTCGGTCGTGTTACTAAATCGATTAAAATCGAACTCTAGTTCCTTTCACTATTATCTATCTCGATCCTCGAGATGACCCAATTTATTTCTCAAGCATTCCCATCCTATGAAATCGATACTATTTCTTCTAGCAGAGTCGACCAATGTTCAAGTAAATTTCTGTTCGATTCAAGAACAAGTATTGTATCATGAATTACGTCTTCCAAGCAATGATTCAATTCGTTATCCCAACTTCACTTGTGCATCATCGATTCCTATCATTCATTTTGTTTGGGGCTGTTAATTTTGTCGTAAACGTATACTCCCAGTTCTACATCCTAACTCTAAGTCTTGTTGCCCCCGATTTATCGTTCGTCCGAACGATCTTCTAAAGTCGGTTACACAGGTTCAATCACTCGGCATAGGGTTGTCCACCTATCCGCTAGGTCAGCTCACAAGGTCATAGTTACAAGTTAAGTTCTTGGTTCATCGTGCAAAGTCGTTGCACGACGTTCGTCCCAATCCTATGGTCAAACATTTGTTCGTTAGTACGGGATACTTCTACCCAAGCTCGTTTCACTCAAATTTCTAAACATCGAGCTGTGTTCATCCTATTTACATCAAGACACTCTTCACATAAAGTCTGCATTTATTCAGCAAAGTTATGCTACAGTAGATTGTCCTCGACCAAATCCTCGGTATGTAAATATCGTACGTCCAAACTAGCAATTGCCATAGTCTATCTCTTCAATATTGTTTGATAAAATTCACCTATCCATCCTATCCAATGCACGTTGTCGATCACAAGGTCGTCTAGCTAAGCAATTTGTTATACCCCAATCTCACGCAAGTCTGATTATCCACGGCGGACATGAATCACCATGTACGTTTCTGCAGAATAATCGTCCTCATTGGGACATAACTCTTACATTGAGTCTAGACTAATTCATTCTCGATACTTAGATTGGGTCTACTCAATCCTCAAGTTTTCTTAATCGTCAATCACAAGTCCGAACAATCCTCGAATTCACCTTCGCTTCAAACCACAAGTCGAAGCAATCAAAATTGCCATGTCATGATATTTCGAGTTCGATCATTCCCGCTGGACATGAATCCCCATGCCAACGCTCACAAGAATAATCGTCCCAAATCTAACGTGACGCATGTGCAAGGTTGGAGTTGCGCTGGCGCAAAACAAGATCGTTGTCGTTGTGGTTATCACCGAACAATCAAGTCACTTCCCTTTCGTCCAAACATTCATTTCTATTAAAATCCCAAGTACAACATCCATCGAAACACTATCATTTTATACGATCATCATTCATCGAATCAGAGTACCCCCGAGTTATCGTACATCGATCTTTGATACGCCTCAATACCATCGATGATGTACATAACCTGACGACCTTCCTTTTGCAACAAAATCTGAGTCATACAACTTAATTCCTTAATTTGTATTGTTTCATGCCAACGCAAGTCATTGAGCAACATCTAGTCCAAGTCCTTAGTCATTCTCGTATCTTCAAATCAACGTTCGTGCACGCTATCTTCCAATCGTGCTATCATCGATCTTGTCTATGAATACTTTACTTTAACTCAAGTTTTACCTAATTCAACTATTCCGAGATAGCACGTACGATCTACTAAGTTTTTCTCGACCAAGACATTCATTTTGTTTCATCGCTCCAAATCTCTATTCAACCATTTTATGACTTGCACTACACATTCATAAATCGTTCGACGGCATCTCGTTTGAGACTCTAGAAATAACGATCAACTAAGTGTACTCGTACTAAGGCTTTGCACGATAATCGTCGCTTACGGATATACTCATTGCTACCTGTAAGTCCATAAATTTTGGTCGAACAGTTCACTAGACGGTCCATACACCACTCAGGATTCGAGCCACTCAACTAGTCGTGCAAGACCAAGTCCAGAAATGGCCAAGTCCAGAATTCTTATTCCTCTTTCCGTCTATCGCAAACACCACTCGGGGTCAAGTCATTCTACAAGTCATTGAAGTGATCATTCGATTCACAATCGACACGTTCAAATATACGTTCGTCCGTTCCTCAAAATCTAAGAGTCATTCTCGTGTTCGCCTTAAGCGTTGGTCTGTTAGCGTCCCTATCGACATGCATTCTAAGTAACTTGTTCTCGTCCGAGTGATAGTCAATCTCGCTCGTAACTCGTTCGCACCAGAAGGTCTAGGTGCACGATACTCAGCACAACTTAGCCAAAGGTTGTGTGTATAGCCGTCCCGTTCGGACTATACTCTGGTCTCATACACTCGTTCGCTATTGTTAGCGTAAGGTTATTCAGGCACGCACACCACTTGCTAACTTTAGCACGGTTCCTTTCAATTCAAGTCCGACAAAGTTCGGTACCAGGGCCTTCGTATATCGATTCCGTCCAACCATATATTCGTACGAGATTTTGCAAGTATTAGACTTATTGTATGGAACATCCCAAGGGTCAACGAGTGTGATGACCATAGTTCATAATTACGTATTTTGGAATACGTGTACGTATCTGACTCGTATTGTATGTCTCCTAGCTTGGTTCGGCTTGTTTGGGTTGGCTTGGTTCGGCATCGGGTTGCTTATTGGTTCATCATGAACCAAGGGGAGAACCCTTACCTACCACCACCATCTCCATTTATTAACCCAACACTCTTTCTCTCTCCTCATTCACTCTTCTTCTTCCTCACCATTACTCTCCACCTACACCCAAGAGCCCTAGGCAAGTGCAACTTGCTTCATGATGGATCTCAAGTTTTATTGTTCCATTCTCTTCTTCACATGATTCTAAGCCTCTTTAGAACTTGGAATTTTTGATTTTTATGGATAGATTCTTCTAGATCTACATTATAACTTTGGAATTTCATAAGTTCATGGCGTTTTTCTTGGTTTTGATCTACTAAAACTTGTTATTTTCGAAAATTAATAGTTCCATGAGCAAGAGAACGAAATTTCGTGTGAATTTGGTTTTTGATTCACCTCATTTCGAGTTAAAATGAAGTTTTTATGACCAAAACAAGTTTTCTGGATTTTTCATGTCGACTGAGTGAAATTTTACGCTGGGAACCCTGAAATTGCGTATTTTACGCTAGATAGCATCCAGAATGTAAGATTTTACGCTGGGAATCCTAAAATTGCGCATTTTACGCTGGATAGCATTCAGAATGTAAAATTTTACGCTGGGAACCCTGAAATTGCGTATTTTACGCTGGAGAGCATCCAGAATGTAAGATTTTACGCATGGAACCCTGAAATTGTGTATTTTTCGCTGGATGGTACCCAAAATGTAAGATTTTACGCTGGAACCCTCCACTTTTGCGTATTTTATGCAGAATTGAATTTTTGGTGTAAAAAGTGCACAGAATGACTTTTTTGCCAAGTTTATCTATTTTCTAGCCAGAATTTCGAAAAACTTAAAACATGAAAGTTTTAGATCTTTGTCTTGCCTTTCCAAACTGGAGCACCTCATTTTGAGTTCGTATGTGGAAGTTATGCCCCGTCTCCCCTGAGCCGCATGATTCCCCCACAACTCTTGCACCCTGTTTATATTTAGTTATTGCATATACGCTTATACCAGGTTAAATGTTAATTTTAAATATGTTCCATGACATAATGGTGACCCGTCGTGGCGCACTCTTGACAGTGAATTTGACATGATATATATCTCGAATGCTGTTGCGACGGCTAGCATGTCATGACAGAATTGAATGGCCTAGATACCGTGGGTGATTGTGTTTGTACAAAATATAAACTAGTACTGTCTTGCATCATGTCTAGGATAGGGATCCCTGAGTACCACGGTCAGGGATACCTACAGAAATTGACTAAGGCTAATAAACTAGAATAATTCAGTAGACATGAAGAGATTTCCAGCTACAGGCAATCCCGTTATCTGGGCGCATTAAGTGGACTTGTAGCCTACCGACGAGTAGGGCACATTTCCAGCACACAGTCACGTGTTGCATTCTTCATAAACGGACCTTCGACCCGGATAACCGGATGGTCTGTAGGACTTGTGGCTGTTGGGATAATCTCATTGTATCTTGCTAATAACTAGGCCTGTGATAACCCTAGTTAGTTAAAAGTATCAAGTCGTACTATTGATTGGCCGTAATTGATTGGATGGAGTTTATTCCAGCTTAGTCTTATCCTGATCCTGTGCAAGATTGTGACATGACATGATTATTGATACGTGCCTTAACAATAACGATCGGGGGTCCAGTTCTGTTCAGGCGAAGGGCTACAACCCCGATCCTTATTTGGTTTAAGGGTTGTAACCTGGCTTCCAGAGCAGTTCTGTGTCCTCTCTTCGTTTATTATCTTATTACAACCCCATGCCATGTTCGTCATGTTTTACCTTACCTTAATACCATGATTATTTATACTGGCCTTAGCAATAAAGATCGGGGGTCCAGTTCTGTTCAGGCGAAGGGTTACAACCCTGGTCCTTATTTGGTTTAAGGGTTGTAACCTGGCTCCCGGAGTAGTTCTGCATCCTCTCTTCGTTTATTGTCTTCACTGTACCAATAGTATTTGAAACGGGTTTCTATTCAGGTGAAGGACTGCAACCCCGGTCCTTGTTTGGCTTAAGGGTTGTGACCTGGCTACTTGAATGGTTTTTTCGTACTCAGTTTACTGTTGTTATCTCTATTATTATCAGTTCTTTATTTATTATCTTTAATATTCTATTGTGATATGATGGTTTTAGTTCCTAAGTGAAGCCTCCTTTGTGGCACTTACTCTTTCTGGGTCTGACCCAGCTGGTTTTGTGTGGCCAGATATCGGAGCAGCACCAGAGGATCCACCTGTCTTCCAGCCAGATGGTGACCACCAGGCGTAACCCTGGCAACGAGTGGGTTTCATTTTGTCCTCCCACTTTATTGTAAAAATTATTCTTTTGAGGCGTTTAGCCGACGAGCACGTGTTAGCTCGTATTGCATCTTTAATTACTGTCTGCCTACGGGCTATAACATGATTGACAGATACTAGGGTTGATCATGTACGACTGAACTCTTGCTAGTCTTGACATTTTGTACGACTAGCTTCATGATCATCTAATATGTAATGTCTAGGACGCCTTGCTATTATATATTTGGTGCTCTGACATCTTGTAACTATTATTGCTTGCTTGAGATTGAGACAATAGGCTTGTTCATGACCATAGAAGACTGTTGGCTTGTAGTTAAACCCTCATGTATCTAGACAGCCGTGACCGTATAACGAGGTGGGCTGCATTTCAATATACGTAGCTGGCTATGTACGCCCCCGCTCTCCAGTATTTTGGTTCTGGGGCGTTACAACGAGAGAGAGCGTACACTCACTACTAAAATAACCCATTTTAGTGACGTCAGGAGACGTCGCTAAAAATGGAAAATACGTCGCTAAATCCTATTTGCGACGTATTTAGCGACAAAAAACGGACGTCGCTTATAGGCAAGTCGCAAATGGCAATTTAGTCGCCGAACGTCGCTATTGGCGATGCGGCGTTCATTGTCGCTAGACGTCGCTAAAATGAGCGACAGATAGCGACGTATCACTACGTCGCCAACGTTGCGACGTAAAGCGACCACTTGCGACGCTGTAAAATTTATATATGATGACATGGCATGGCAGCCGCGTGGGCAACTTAGCGACGGCTACCGACAGATTAGCGACATATATTAGCGACGTCTAGTGACGTGACGTCACTATTTAGCGACGTATAGCGACTTCTACTTTCCGTCGCAGGACGTCGCAGAACGTCGCTATACGTCGCAGATATTATAAAAAAATTTAAAAAAATATAATTCGTATTTTTGTTATGCTGTGTGTCTGTGTTTACAGTGTGTGTGAAGTGCAGTGTTCGAACCATCGACAGTTTCGCTTACTGTTCTATGTTTTATCTTGGATAGAAAGAGCAACAGTTCAGGGTGCACTTCTCAGAGCTTCCTCTTCACGTCCTTCACCTTCTCGGAAACCTTTACGACGTCCCGAGAAAGTGAAGTACGTGAAAATGAACCTCTCAGAAGTGCACCCTGAACTGTTGCTATTTCTATCCAAGATAACACATACAACAGTAATCGAAACTGTCGATGGTTCCGAACACTGCATTTCACATTCACTGTAAATACAGACACACATCATAACAAAAATACACAATATATATTTTTAAAATTTCGGCAGCACCTCCTTTGTATATCAGATCATTGCTTATAACCCAGCGTAGGTATATTTGTCATCCCCGTCGCAGATATCACAAAGTAAATATCACAATAAAAACAGGAGGCAGTGCAAAGTAAATATCACAGACTCAAATCCTCACAAACATCCAATAGAGTCAAATAAAAATGGAAGATGATAAAAGGTCTCCCACCAAGTGTATAAACAACAGTTGTATGAATAAACAATTTGCCCATAGGGCCAATACATACAAGTCATAAAAAAACCAATAAAATCACTGCGGACCCCTGCCGCGCAACTGGGATAGAATGTAGTCATACTGCTGCTGGGTGAGCTGTACCGTAGGGGCAGTAGGAGGCAGTGCAATGTCTGGAGTCAGCGCCGGAGGCAGTGCAGTGTCTGGAGTCAGCGCCGACGATGGACCGGGAGGACGTATCTGCTCCAGCTCTCGCAGTCGCTCACCATGCGCAGCAAGGGTACTCACCACCCTCTCAGTACTCGCCTCAAGCGAAGCCGAAACCTGAGTGAGTGAGGCAGACATGCTCCTCTGCGATCCCTCCAGCTCGACCTGTCTACGCTCTGTGCGCTGCGTAGACTCAGTGAGCGTCTGCAAGCTGGCAGCTGTAGCCTGATGTAGAGTCATCAGCTCCTGTATACTGTGCTCGACCGCATCAAATCGTCTGATGATGATCGGAGGGTCGGATCGTCGCTCGACCGCATCAGAAATCTGCTGCTGCAACTCGCGACGCAGCTCCTCGATCTGACGAAGGATATCCCCAACTCGTGACGACGCCTGCGAAGCCGAAGACTGCGCACTGACAGAGGGGGCCCGGGATGACTCTGTAGCGAAATACGCGTCGTAGGATCCCGTACCGTAGTACGTACCCTTCTGAAGACCGCCAACGGCGGTCATCCAGAGCTCGTCCTACGATGGAGCTGTAGGCGGCTGGGAGGAACTACCAGCCCCTCCCTCTGCTGGCGCACTAACAGCAGCAACCGCCTCCTGCTGTAGCCGAACAAACTCGGCCTAGAACATGTTTGCTAACATGTAAGTGTTTGCTAAAGTCTATATTGATATCTATTTTCATATTTTCTAAGTTATAGTAAATTAATATAAAGAATAGAACGTACATATGCATGCGTCGCCCTCTCGTCAATGAACTCCCCAGCCCTCCGATGTGTGACCAGGAAGACGGTCACCATGTTCGGGTCCTCGCCCTTTTTTGCCTGTTAAAATATATTATCTATTATTAGTATTAAACATTCTATATCGAACTATATATAAATTAATGTCCGTCATAGGAAACGTACCAGACGACGAAAATGCTCCGTCATCGGAATGGAGCCACCACACCACTTACCGGCGCTCGACCGCGCCACCTTGGCCTTCTCAGACCGCTCCTGGTACCTGCGCTCACTGAATCTAGCCTTCATCGCAGTCCACTGCTCTGGCGTAATCCAACCCTGGATCGGCTGTCCGGAGCGATCACGACGCTTCTGGTCGTCGATCGCATCACGGATGAGCTTGGCTGCGACGGCAGAAAATTGGCCCTCGATCCTCGCCGCCCGGTGTGGTGGATAGAAATAGGTCCTCTACAAGAAGTAAAATACAAAAGTTGTATAATATACATAAATGATTTTTAAAATTTAAAAATAAACAAATTTTTTACCTTGAAGTGGGCGAACCAAAAGGCCTTCCTATCTGCGGGAGCATCTGAGTAGTTGAGCCAAGGCCCACCATAGTTCTGCCTCAGAAATTGCCCCAGCTGTCTCTGTACTACAGAAGGCCGATATCTATACAATAAAAAAATTTCATGAATATATATGTACATATAATCATTTGAGAAATATATATTAATTAACTAACTTACTTCATAGGCCCGTCCGTCTAAATCTCCATACGCGTCTCGCCCGGGGGAGCGCGTGGAGGGTCGCTCTCACCTCCTGCCTGGGCAGGTTCAGTCTGATCGTCGGCCTCCATATGCTCGGCGTCGGCTCCCCCCATAGAGCCGTCGACAGGAGGAATGTTGGACGGGGGATCGGGGATGCTGGACGAGGGATCAGAAAGGCTGGACGACGAGGGAGGAGTCGGCAACCTGCTAGAACTGTCCTGTCCCGGTAATGGACCGGGAACAGAACGGTACAATGGCGTACTCGGAGATGAGGATGAGGGTACGGAACTGCCGTCTCCATCCCCAGCCCGAGGCTGACGGGACTGGCTAATATATAATCCTCCGTATCGTCCTCCTGGTCTAGTCATACCTGATAATAACATATGACAATAAAACAAAAATACATATTTATATGATAGACATCACAGATTTTTGAAAAATATCATGGTCACAGATAAAAGTGTCACTAAAGTGTCACAGATTTATTATTACAAAAATACATATTTATATGATAGACATCACAAATTTTAATGCTCTTCTGAAAATTCATCTAGTTCGTTTAGCTCATCTTCTTCTTCTTCTTCTTCCTCCTCTACATCTTCACTTTCATCTGCATCTTCCTCTTCAGATAATTCTACTTCTTCTACACAATTAGATGTGTAATGAGGAACTTCCGTCGTGTCCACTTCTATAATATTTGTTACAAGAGGTAGTTCATCCTGTTGATAAGCTATATCGTCAACCTCAAAGGTATTTCTAGCTTTGGTCTTGCATACTGCCCACCAGTCCGACCTTGTTGTTCCCCGTTTAGGATAACTTGTGAAGTATACGAGCTGAGCCTGACTTGATAGGACAAATGGTTCATAGGCTTGATATCGACGCCGATAGTTTATATCAACAAGACCGTGCTTGTCTACTTTCCAACCCTGACCTTCAATCGGATCGAACCAATCACACCTGAATAACACAATCTTAGCAGGCTCTATTCCATAACTATATGTCAGCTCCACGATCTTCCGTAGCACGCCATAGAAATCGTTGCCCGCATCAACATCTTTGTAGTTCGAAGATCGGATACACAAACAGCTGTTTTTGGTGGAGTCGAGATCCACAAAGTTGTCTCTGATCGGGCAAGTTGTTGACTTGAACCTAAACCCATTAACACAGTAGCTTAGCCATATTTTTGCAGCATAAATTGGTCCCTTGGCTAGCGTTCTAATAGACTCATTCTCAAGTCTTGCGTATGGACGATCGACCTAAATACCACGAAAGAAGCAATTAAGCTCATTCTAAATCAAGTGCATATACAGAAAGGTAATTACAGAGTTCTCAAGTCTTACATATGCACTCAACCATGATGGAAAATAACGCCTCATTTCTTGTTCTAGTTCTTCTTCTGTTATGTGTGGCCTACCTGACCTCACATCATCATTAAATATGCTGAAAATAACATCGTGCAATTAATGTAATAGTATTATTCTCAACACTATTAAAATAATATAGACATATTATTTACTTACCCCTCCAGTTTCTCTACTTCCTCCTCGTCGCAGTTGAGTAATACATACACCTGAGCAGCCCTTAGCTCATCATCGTTCAGATATCTCTTCTTCATTTTACCCGATGGCTTTCCTGGAGCATTGAATACCTTCAGTATTGTATCATTACTTTCATGATCTCCGTCGTCGTTTCTGGAAGCTCTCGTTCTATTAGTTGCAACATGAGGCTTGAAATATATCGAACAAAAGTTTGTAATCTCCTCGAGAACATAGGCTTCACAAATAGAACCCTCGACCCGTGCGTTATTTTTCACCTTTCTTTTTAGGTGATTCAAATATCGCTCGAACGGGTACATCCATCGATATTCGATGGGTCCACCAACACGTGCCTCATAGGATAGATGAATCGGCAAATGCTCTATAGAGTCAAAGAATCCAGGAGGAAACACCCTCTCTAGCTTGCATAGTGTTACCGCAATGTCCTTCTCTTACTTTTCTAGACGATCAACGAGCAATTTCTTAGAACAAAGATCCCTGAAGAATATGCTAAGCTCCGTCATTGGATCCCAAACTGCCTGCGGTAAGAATTCCCAAAATGCAATCGGAATTAACCTCTCCATGAATACATGACAGTCGTGGCTCTTCATACCCGTCAATTTGTTTTCCTTCGGATCGACACATCTTCTCAGATTTGACACATATTCGTCTGGAAATTTTAGGCCCTGGATCCACCGACAAAGTCTCACTTTATCCTCCTTGTCCAGCGAGAAAATTGACTTCGGCAGGAACTGTTTTCCATTCTGCTGTATCAAATGCAACGCAGGGCGTTTGCATATTTCTTCTAAGTCCAACCTGGCCTTGGGATTGTCTTTCGTTTTTTCCTTTACGTCCATCACAGTATTAATTATGTTATCAAACACATTCTTCTCAATATGCATGACATCAAGATTATGTCTGATCCCAGAATATGCTCCTTTTTGTCCAGTTATGATCTCTACCAAATCCATCGCACTTGTACCCAGTTGTAGGATCTTCGATAGCACTTGAAAAATCTTTAACCTCCTTCCATATCGTGGCTCCGCACCACCTTGGCGGTGGATCACCCTTCTCTACAACGCCGGCACGGAATACATTCTTGTTCCTTCTGAACGGATGATCTTTTGGCAGAAATTACCGATGACAATCAAAGAAGCACGGTTTTCCTCCGTGTTTCAAGCGGAAAGCCTTACTACGGTCTATGTAATACGGACATGAGAGACGGCCATGAGTGCTCCATCCAGATAACATTCCATAGGCCAGAAAGTCGTTGATGGTCCACATAAGGGTTGCCTTCATCTGAAAATTCTGCTTCCTGGATACATCGTACGTGTTAGCGCCTACTTCCCATAACTGATTCAACTCATCTATCAAAGGCTGTAAGTACACGTCAATGTTCCTCTTAGGATTGTTCGGACCAAGAATTATAACGGTTAGAAACATGTACTGAGTCTTCATGCACATCCAAGGCGGTAGGTTATACGGAGTGACAATCACAGGCCAGCACGAATACTGGGATCCCGAAAGACCAAAAGGAGTAAAACCGTCAGAAGATAGTCCCAACCTGACATTACGCGGATCTGAAGCAAAATCAGGATACACTCGATCAAAGTGCTTCCACGCTTCTCCATCGGATGGGTGATCCAACACTCCTTCAATCTGTTCTCGCATGTGCCAACTCATATTTTCGGCCGTCTCTTTCACCATAAATAATCTTTGCAACCGCGGCGTTAAAGGCAAGTAGTGCATTGAATCGGTCGGTCTTCTTGCACCGGTAGACCTTCATGTACTAGTTGTCTTATAGCGATCAGCACCACAAAATCTGCACACATCTGTGTCCTTATCGTCTTTGTAGTACAGCATGCACCCATTGCGACAGGAATCGATTTTCTCGTATCCCATCCAGAGCGATCTCACCATCCTCTTAGACCGGTAGAAGTCTTTAGGCAACTTAGCACCCGCAAGCAAGATCTCTATAATCAACTCCAACACTCGGTTGTAGCATTCTTGCGACATGTTAAAATCTGACTTAATGCTCAACAGTCTTGTAACCACCTCCAACGGTGAATGATCCTCACAACCAGGATACAATAGAGTCCTTGCATTCTCCAGCAACTCCATGAATTGTGCAGCATCGGCGTTCGGTGCCTCCTCAGGTGCATCATGAACGAAACTAGGCCCCGCAGCATCGAAAACCATGTTCACGCACCCGTCGTCGTATGCATGATTATCTGAAACAAAATTAGGTCCCGCATGTATATACGGCTCAACGTAAGGCTCCGGCTCTGATGCTAAAGACACAAGTTCTTCGTGTGCGGTCCACTGATAGTAATTAGGCGTGAAACCCCTCGAGTACAAATGATATGTCACTTCCACTTCTGGATAATATTTCACGTTATGACATTTCACACACGGACACTTAATTTTGGTGTCGTCCATGTACTGAGGGAACACCTTAGCAAACTGCAGGAACTGCTCTACTCCTGCTATGTATTCATCCCGCACACCACACATATCATCAGGACGACGATTGTACATCCATGAACGATTCCGCAAGTAGTAATTGATATCCATTTGGAAATAATTCTGCAAAGATGGACACACATTATCCAACAGGCACAAATTCGTATATTATGTCTTATTATGGGACACACATTAGTAGCGGACAGTTACTAATAACAATGATATACAATCTAGGTCAAACTAAGTTGTACTAAGTCAAACAAAGTCAAACAAGGTCAAGCTAAGTCAAACAAAGTCAAACAAGGTCAAACTAGGTCAAGGGTTGACCTACAGTTGACTTTGTCAACTCTTAGTCCAATCTAGGTCAGATGTTGACTCTACTTTGACTTTCAGTCAAAATAGTCAACCTTAGTCAACCTACGGTCGATACCGATACGGTTTGGCATGTTCCGATCCGATACAGACCGATACCAAATATTGACCGATACCGACATTGGGGGTCTTTGTTCCGGTCAATTCGGCAAAACCAATCGGTAAGGGTGACTACTATTTCATATAATTTCAAAACTACTAAGAAATAACGCTGAAATACTTAAAATTATGCCTAAATGTATAAAATATATATTTTTAAATGTAAATAATTTATTAATAATTATTTGTTTTCCGATACCAAAGTCTGATACTCCGATACGATACCGCCGATACTACCGATATCGCCGATACCAATACTCATAGGAATAGTCCGATACCGATTCCGATACCGATATTGTGAACCTTGGGTATATATCGTCAACATTTCAGATTCTTAAAATGAATTTCAAATGGATTTTTGATTGTATATATATGTGTATTTGTGGGTATATCATGGTTTAAAGTATCGGCCGATACCGATCCGATACGGCCGATACCGAGACGGTTTGGCAAGTTCCAATCCGATACCGACCGATACCAAATATTGATCGATACCGACATTGGGGGTCTTTGTTCCGGTCAATTCGGCAAAACCAATCGGTAAGGGTGACTACTATTTCATATAATTTCAAAACTACTAAGAAATAATGCTGAAATACTTAAAATTATGCCTAAATGTATAAAATATATGTTTATAAATATAAATAATTTATTAATAATTATTTGTTTTCCGATACCAAAGTCTGATACTCCGATACGATACCGCCGATACTACCGATATCGCCGATACCAATACTCATAGGAATAGTCCGATACCGATTCCGATACCGATATTGTGAACCTTGGTGTATATACATTGTATACATATATATTTATATATATATTTGTGTGTGTATGTAAGTGTGTGAGTATATATATACATGTATACATATGTATTTGTGTGTGTATGTAAGTGTGTGAGTATATATGTATTTGTGTGTGTATGTAAGTGTGTGAGTATATATACATATATATATATGGTATACATATAGTCCGATACCGATTCCTGCACCGTCCCCTGCCCCCCTCCCCCTACCCCTGTCCCCCCCCCCAACCCTCCCTTGTCCCCCTCCCCCCTCCCCTGCCCCCCTTCCCCTACCCCTGCCCCCCCCCAACCATCCCTTGCCCCCCTCCCCCCTCCCCTGCCTCCCTCCCCCTATCCCTGCACCCACCCCAACCCTCCCCTGCCCCCCCTCCCCCCTCCCCTGCCCCCCTCCCCATACCCCTGCACCCACCCCTGCACCCTTCCCTGCCCCCCTCCCCCTACCCCTGCACCCACCCCAACCCTCCCCTGCCCCACTCTCCTACCTCTGCACCCATCCCAACCCTCCCCTGCCCCCCTCCCCACTCCCCTGCCCCCCTTCTCCTATCCCTGCACCCACCCCAACCCTCCCCTGCCCCCGGGTACCCCCACCCCTTCCTCCACCCCTCGACAGTAAGACCCCCCCACCCCCTGCACCCACCCACACCCCTCTCTCCCCCCTCGACAGCTAGGGTTAGGGTCTCGTGTCCGTGTCTGTGTCTAGATAGCTAGGGCTAGGGTTAGGGTTTACCTGAGGAGGGTGCCTTCGTCGGAGGATGGAGTCGGCGAGGAGGGTGGCTTCGTCGGAGGAGGAAGGCGGCGAGGAAGGTGCCTTCGTCGAAGGAGGGAGACTGGTCGCCGGAGGGAGGGGTCAACGGGCGAGCGGGGTCGCCGGGGGGAGAAGGGGGAGGGTGTCGCCGGAGGGAGGGGTCGCCGGAGGGGAGGGTTCGCCAGGGGGAGAGGGGAGAGCGGGAAGAAAATTTTTGGGTAAAAATTTTGTGATTTCGACCGGGCCAGGAACCCTATATGAAATACAACAGCGACGCATAAATTATACGTCGCTAAACGTCGCAATACAGCGACGTAAAATGGACGTCCGTCGCAAAATGTCGCCCATCAGCGACGTAACTTATACTACGTCGCTGAACGTCGCTACACAGCGACGGACAGCGACGTATAGCACAAGAAGTCGCTATCAGCAATTATCAACGACGGGTATTTCTTCCGTCGCTAATATACGTCGCTATTTTAGCATATTTTAGTAGTGACTTCTTTTGTCCACGATCGAGCTTTCAAAACTGAGAGAATCGATTTAGAAGTCCAAGGAAGTAAAGTCGTGTTCTGATACCAATCTGTCACGTCCTGCTCCCGGAGGAGCGATCGTCCTCGCTAAGGCGTGATGCCGCACGAGCCTAGGTTGTGCTCGTGCAAGGCCCAAGTCCAGAAACGGTCGATTTAAATTAGGCCACAGAGTGTCCCCATTTGCAGCGGAAAGTAAATAAACACAATTTGAAACAAACTCAATAGTATTTATTGATATTCAAGAAGTAGTACAAGCGGTGTTATGCTGAGATTACAATTCCCTCAGGCTCTCTCTCGAAACATAAAAGGCGTGCCAAGTGGCTTACAAGATTGAATGATTTATGGCGATGTTCCAATACACTATGTCCTATGTATGGTGCTTCAATTCCTTTGCAATGCTCCAAGGCTCCAGAGATAGCTCGGCGCCTTAGCACGTTCGAGGAAAGTCTCCATACCCGACGTGGTTCTTCCGCACCCTGCAAGAAGACTATGTGGTTATCAGTACATTGTTATGCACTGGTGGGGAGGCTAGCTCGTCCACTCACTATCATTACCAAACACGTTTATTTAACTTTTGTGCTCCATCTATCATTTATTGTCTTACTAATCTTACCTATCAATTTTATGGCATAACATTCAAAGCCTATCCTGTGTTATCGTTTATACGTGTCGCATAAGTAAAACGTGCGCAACATACCATACTTACCGTATGATCGTCCCTGTCCAAAGTAAACTAAGTGTGAGCACCCTGAAATTCGGGTTGATTTTTTTTTAAAATTTTTCTGATTGATTTAGTTTTAATAAATGATTTATTCTGGTTATTTATCTATTAGTGTACTTTCCCGTGCCATTGATATTTGGAGTGTCAGGGATGTTCAACTCTGGAAATATTCTTCACGAGTTTTGGAGTGGACATGATTGCCTTCATGACGGTATATAGTGTCCCATCCAAACTTGTTTCCTTGTGCTCTTTTTGCTTCGCAGAACTTTGGGTCGATTTAGACCATTTGATTATTAATTATTTTCCCACTCTTTTCCTTGATCATTTTCAGCGCGTTACCGTGACTTTTAAATTGGGAGCGCAAGACCAGTCATTTTCTTAAAACCAACTTCTCATTGATGATCTACTCGAGACGCTCTTCACCGTTGACCTTCGTGTCCCACTCAGACACGCCATTTTGTGCTCCATTTGCTTCGCACAACTTTCCTGACACGTGACCCGATTTTATTTTACTCCACGGCGTCACATTCATTTTCTAACTTGATTTGTGGGTCCCCTGTCGACCAAAACCTGTCAGCCCCAATTATGGACATGGTCCACATTGAGCCTACTACCCGTCCGACACTTGTGTCCCATTTATCGGAATCCCCATGTGCTACTTTTTTACTCATGATCATCAACACCTATTTTTATTCGATTTTTGCACAATGTCCGATTTTCATCCAACCCGGTTTGACCGAACCCAGTCCAAGCTCCATGTTACTCTCCATCACCATCATCCTCAGCCTCATTACCCTTGAAAAATACTAATTGCTCATTCTACCTATTTTTAATAATTAAAAATTTTTATAGAATTAAATCTCCATAGGAATGACCTATTCTAGCTATATTAATTTCTAGCCACTTGATTCTCCTAATCAATCCTCACCATGCATTTTCCACACTCCCACTCACAGCCAACATAAGTCGGCCCTAACTTTTATAAGAGCACTTTTCCCCACTCTCTCTCTCTTATTTAATCTCTCTTTCTCTCTATTTAATTTATTCATCTCTTTCTCTCTCTCCTTTCTAATTTTTTTCCCATACAAGAACCATCACCAGCACCTTAACCATACATAGTAGCCTCCTCTCCTGGCCACACCCGACCACCTCCCCCTCCGGTGTGGCCTCGCCGCCAACCACCTGGCCAAGACAGCGCACCACCACCATCTCCTTTCCTCCATCTCCTCCTCCACCATCAACATCAAACCGCCACCATCACCATAACAGCCATCACGACCACCTCCACCGCCGCGTGGCCGCCCCGACCGTCGCCGTGGCCAGGCTGGTCGTCCCCGTTACTCCGTCGTCGGCCAGGCTAGGCCGTGCGAGCTCCGGCCAATGGACAATGCACAGCCGCATGCAGAGGTGCGCGCGCGGGCCGCCGTCGTGTGCCGCCGCGCCGTCGCACGATCCGCCGTAGCCCTCCGTAGGTGCGCCCCACTCCGGCGAGTTCTCCTTTGACCGCCACCGTCCTCCGAGATGCGACGTCGAGGCGATTCGTGCGTTTTGCACGACGTCCCGTCGTGACGAGCTCGGGAGCGAGACTGAAATCGCGTTCTGTCGCAGCAATTTCGTGCATGTTTTCCCGGAAATCCGACCGTTGGATCGACGATTTCTTCGCTTCGTCACAATCTCTGTATATCCACCCTCACTCATGTCAATTTTTGTCCGTTAATTTTATCGTTTGATACATCAAAATCGGCCACCAAGTTGACCGTTTAAATTGTATTAAATTTGTATAGTTTCGTGGGGCCAACTTCGTCAGCTAGTATCTCCTCCATCGCAGCTCCATTTTGCGTGCTACTAGTTCCGGTGCGAAGATGGTATAACCCTCTTGCTACCCCTCCAGTTTTGTTTCATTGTGAGCTTGTTTGATTGGTTGAATTCGACGCCAAAGTTGGCCGTCCGAATTCGAAATTTCTAACTTGTAAAATTCCATTTTTGAACACGGGACTCCATATTTTATTTCTGACACCACCAGTAGACTCGTGGCGTCGTTCTAGCATGTTTTCATATAAAATTTGTTAGATTAGGATAACGTGGGCCCTGGCACGTTTTTCGGTGCAAAGTAGGTCCCATATTCTGGGTCAACGGGACTTTTTGACGCCGGCTCATCGGAATCCAATTCCGGATATACCGTTGAGTTCGTATCATCATTCTGGACTCGTTGACATATAATTTGCTAGATTTGGGTGGACATTGGACCCGGCACGCATTTCGGTGCAAGTCGGATACCAATATTCGAGTCAACGGGTCATTTTGAGATCGGCTCATCGGAATCCAATTTTGGATGTACCGTTGAGTTCGTATCGTCATTATGGACTCGTTGACATGTAGTTTGCTGAGTTTTGAGAACATTGGCTCCGGCACGCATTTTCGTGCAAACCGGAATTCCAAGTTCTAGTCAACGGACCAAATTGAGATCGGGTCAACGGAATCCAATTCTGGAGATACCGTTGGGTTCGTAACGTCATTCTGGTTTTGTGGACATATAATTTGTTATATTTTATAGACTTATTTTTTTGCTCATTTTTTGGTACAAAACGGCTCCGACACGGACACCGTTTTGACCCAAAATTACCTTTTTGCCCTTGTGTTCAAATTGGATCGATGGGTAAGCTATCCTAGCTAATTTGACCATTCTGGACACATTGGCGATGTTTATTTCATCGTCCGACAATGTTTGTTGATAGTTTCTCTGAGTTTAACCTTTTTATAAATAATTAATAATTAATTCTTATAATGTTCGTATTTCGGGATTAGTACAACGAAAATGAGATCAGTCAATTCCAGTGATCTCACATCGCTGAAGTTGACAAGATAGACACGTGGAACATTATAATAAGATTATTAACTTTACCGTTAATCATCTTATCTCGATATGCGTGTCGTAAGTTTCGACGTACGAATAACGAAGTACACCTTATATCTTTAATAATTAGACGAGAATTTACCATGTTGACCAGAGTTGACCAGTTGACCCAAAGTCAACTATAAGTCAACGCTTGACCTAGTTTGACTAGATTATTGACCGGAGTTGACCTAGAGTTGTTTTGACTTATAAGAACCTAGTATAAGATAGATTGCTTGTAGAGATTCTTTTTATTACAACTTGAACACCTTGTAACCTGTGTCGCTTTAAATAGGACTATGTGGCTTCAGTTGGACCCCTATACCTATCAGCTGTTCAGGTTATCAGGCGAGTACATTCTCTGATCATTTCATATCTTGTTTAGGATTATATTTTCTGCTTTAGATTACTTTACATGATGCTGACACGTTGGAAACACGGATTAGTACTATGTGGATCTTGTTGTGCGATGTTATCCCCTTAGCGGATACATCGGGTATTCGTGTTCGTTTACTTTATCGTGAGCATCGTGTACTCCTTGTATTCGTGACATTCGTGTACAAACCGTGTAAAATCGTGTATATTCATGTATTCACATGATCTCGTGTGCGACTATACTTCGTGTGCAATAACATATCATATCTAGATCCTTGTGTATTGATTAGGGTGGAGGAGTAGAAGTGGTTATGTAATCAATCCAGTAGATTACTCGTGTACAACCTCTGTAGATTACTCGTGTACAACATCGTGCCGTTTACATAACCATCTTGTGCTCTGGATCACTAGTCACTGATAGTTCTCTATATATGGTAGCTATTTACTTACAGTCTCTCTCTTTTTCATCATGTTATTCTTCAGATCTTGTATCTTACTCTCTAGCATGTTTATATTTCCTAACCTGTTATGATATTGTTGAGATGTACTGTACTCGCTCCTGTCCTGACTGAACCCGTTAATAAATTTTACAGATAGCTTGGAGATTGCCTGCTAGCCTAAAGGAGACACATTAGAGGTTGTTTAGATAGTTATTTCAATTGTCTAGAGTTGTATTTACTTTATGGATTACTGTATCTGAGTTTTGAGATTTGAGATGTATTTCTGGGTTTGTATATCTTAGACACTTAGATTTCTCTCTGTTGTACCTCTTTTGGATTTTATTTTTTTATCTATCCTATCATGCTCTACCTTAGATGTGATTGAGACTGTATCTGCTATATCACCCCCATTCGGGGAGTATAAACTGCTTAGCATTATAATGTTAGATGTTGTGACCTAGGATAACGTTCTACCGCCGACACTGCGGCGTAGGCTGGACGTACCCACGTCTCGTGCCCTAACTCTAGGGTACGGGTCGTGACATGTTTTTTGTGGTGGCCCATGCAGGTCGAGTTTATGTAGTGGTATTCGAACTAGAGTACCACTACAGCCTGCAGTAGGAATAGGATATATTTTTGAAGATACTCAATCACAGTTAGGATCCCTTGAGAGATTCCTGGGACGACCCTTGAGAATCTTATTTAACTCCGATTTGAAAACTCTCTTTTCCTTGATTTGATTTATCCTTATTTTCTGTTGTTGAATTTGATTTTGATGGATTATTGTTGAATTTGAGTTTGTATTTATTGATTTTGATGGAAGATTGTTGAATTTGAATCTTGATGTTAGCTGTAGCATCCGAGTTTGTATTTATATGATTTGAAGGATTTTTGTTCATTTTTGAATCTTATTGTTCGTTGATAAATTTGATTTTTGTGTATTCATTGTTGATTTAACTTAAATTTTGTCAAGATGAAATTATATGGGCTAGGTCATCTAAGTTTGGAATCTAGTCTTCTATAGTCACATTAGCCAGCATGGTAAGGACACATAGTCTGGCTTTGGATATATTTCTTGGGTATGGGAATTTAAGGTTTTCGCAGCCAAGCTAGCGGCATCGCGAAAATGTTAAATACCACGATTCTAGATGTATGTGCCTAAGTCGAGGACTTTGTGATTATCGTAGTCTTGCTTACTAGTATGATGGGGATTTAGAGCACCATGATTTTGGATAGACGCATATGATTATCAGATTGTACCTTAAATATTTTTGAACATGTTTTCACTACTTTTGTTCAGTCTTTCAAAAAAAAAATTTTGTTTTGTTTTGTTTCTCATTATTTAACTTAGTAGTAGCTTTAGCTGTTTTTATAAACCCTTGTGTAACTTCTAACAAATTTCTTCTTAATACAATAAATCAATGATTTTGCTAGACCTTATTTTGGATTTGATATTATAGCTCTGATTTCAAAATGGGTTCCTCTTTTAAACAATGAGCAGAACAGATTCTATTATCATTCTCTTCCTGCCAATATTTTATTTCCATCATTCTTGTCTTATATAACTGTCATGATTACATCAATTTCCTGTCTCGTATATAATTCTGTCAGCTATACCTTGAAAACTCTTGAATCTTCATATCATTTTACCTGAGAAATGTTGAGGAAATAACGTAAATTATCTAGTGTGGAAATGACGTAAATGGTTATCATAGAATGAATTGTAGGAATCAGAACGTTGGATGTCAATTATGAAAAAAAAATTGAGAGGAAGATGTGGTAAAGGTTTAGAATGGAATCGAGTTATAAATGTTATCAATTTATTAAAAAAAATCGCAGAAAATTTTGGTTATGAGTAATTCAGGGTTATATTTCAAAAAAAAACTAATGAGGATATCAGAGGTCAACCTAGTTTTGAGAACTTAGAAAATCTTGGTTATTGATTCTTGGGAACTATTACAAGGCTATGTAGAAATTTAGAGATGGAAAGGAGAATTTAATTGAATAAAATGATTATGCGAAATTGAACTAGATATTTTAAGATGGTGACTAGAGACAGAGAGAACACAAGGATTTTACGTTATAGAAATTATTTTAGATGATTGGAAGAAATTGTGGAATTCAAAAGGATAACATTTGAAGGTGAACGTTGAAAAATATATGAAGGTTGATTTATAAACAAGAATAAATTTTGTGTGACATAGTGGTATTGGAGTTTAATAAATAAGAGACTTGACTTAAACAAGTATAAGGATTTCATAAACTGGGTTTAGAGGTTTTGGATTTAAATTAAAACGAGGTGAAGGATTTTAAAAAAAATTTGATTAAATGAATAAGTGTTGACTCCTAAATAAGAGGGGTATGATTCGTGAAAAATATTTTTAGAAGTTAGAAATTTTGTTTATGGTGATCATGGTAAAGGTTTAGATGACTGAAGGTTATAAAATTTTTGGGGGTAGTCATATAATGGTTGATTTATATTGGGATTTGAGATAAAAATATGATTGGCAAATGATAAACTGATAGTATTAGAGAGAGATGATTTACTGACTTCGTATGAAATCTTTTCCTGTTTTTCTCTAAAAGGGTTTTTCAATATCATTGAATCCTAGTTTCCTTAATCACGACCAACTCAACTTCGATTATCTTTTCTTATCTTGGGTTGTACTCAATTGAATTAAAATCGATTATGACCTGAATCTCCATCCTTGTATGCTTGTTCTCAGACCTTGTTGAACTGTCCTCCATATTGCCTAAATCTTGATTTTCCCAATTTGATCAACTTAGATCGTATCGAAACTAAATATTCTTAATATATATATTGTGATTTGATTTCCATGCAATTGACTTTCATTCTTTAACTTCTGATTTTGATTTTTGAATAATACCCCTTTATGGATAATTGATAGTTATCTTTACTTTTTTTTGATGAGTACCAGTATCATGTAGGATGGTAGACTGCCTTACAGTTTTGATGACTGTTATTCTGTATCTTTTCTAGTTTAGCACCCTAGATTGCCTGTGTGTTTTGATACCCTATGACCGTTTCGGTTAGCATGACTAGTATACCTAGATGAGACTTTCACTGCCACCATATGCCATGACCCTGTATGACGTCCCTTTTGATGGTATGCTTTGTTTAAATTCTGGGACTTTGATTGTGGGGGTTTGACCTAGAGGGAGTATGGACATTTTAATTTCGAGGATGAAATTTTTATAAGGTGGGTAGGATGTGAGCACCCTGAAATTCGGGTTGATTTTTTTTTAAATTTTTCTGATTGATTTATTTTTAATAAATGATTTATTCTGGTTATTTATCTATTAGTGTACTTTCCCGTGCCAATGATATTTGGAGTGTCAGGGATGTTCAACTCTGGAAATCTTCTTCACGAGTTTTGGAGTGGACATGATTGCCTTCATGACGGTATATAGTGTCCCATCCAAACTTGTTCCCTTGTGCTCTTTTTGCTTCGCAGAACTTCGGGTCGATTTAGACCATTTGATTATTAATTATTTTCCCACTCTTTTCCTTGATCATTTTCAGCGCGTTACCGTGACTTTTAAATTGGGAGCGCAAGACCAGTCAGTTTCTTAAAACCAACTTCTCATTGATGATCTACTCGAGACGCTCTTCACCCTTGACCTTCATGTCCCACTCAGACACGCCATTTTGTGCTCCATTTGCTTCGTACAACTTTCCTGACACGTGATCCGATTTTATTTCACTCCACGACGTCACATTCATTTTCCAACTTGATTTGTGGGTCCCCTGTCGACCAAAACCTGTCAGCCCCAATTATGGACATGGCCCACATTGAGCCTACTACCCGTCCGATACTTGTGTCCCATTTATCGGAATCCCCATGTGCTACTTATTTACTCATGATCATCAACACCTATTTTTATTCGATTTTTGCACAATATCCGATTTTCATCCAACCCGGTTTGACCGAACCCAGTCCAAGCTCCATGTTACTCTCCATCACCATCATCCTAAGCCTCATTACCCTTGAAAAATACTAATTGCTCATTCTACCTATTTTTAATAATTATTGAAAATTTCTATAGAATTAAATCTCCATAGGAATGACCTATTCTAGCTATATTAATTTCTAGCCACTTAATTCTCCTAATCAATCCTCACCATGCATTTTCCACACTCCCACTCACAGCCAACATAGGTCGGCCCTAACTTTGAGAGGAGCACTTTTCCCCACTCTCTCTCTCATTTAATCTCTCTTTCTCTCTCTTTAATTTATTCATCTCTTTCTCTCTCTCTTTTCTAAATTTTTTCCCACACAAGAACCATCACCAGCACCTTAACCATACACAGCAGCCTCCTCTCCTGGCCACACCCGACCACCTCTCCCTCCGGCGTGGCCTCGCCGCCGGCCACCTGGCCAAGACAGTGCACCACTACCATCTCCTTTCCTCCATCTCCTCCTCCACCATTAACATCAAACCGCCACCACCACCATAACAGCCATCACGACCACCTCCACCGCCGCGTGGCCGCCCCGACCGTCGCCGTGGTTAGGCTGGTCGTCCCCGCCGTGCCGTTGCCGGCCAGGCTAGGCCGCGCGAGCTCCGGCCAGTAGACAACGCACAGCCGTATGCACAGGCGCGCACGCTCGTGCGCGAGCCGCCGTCGTGCGCCACCGCACCGCCGTGCAGGCCACCGTGGCCCCCCGTGGGTGCGCCCCACTCCGACGAGTTCTTCTCTGACGGCCACCGTCCTCCGGGACGCGCCGTCGAGGCGATTCGTGCGTTTTGCACAACGTCCCGTCGTGACGAGCTCGGGAACGAGACTGAAATCGTGTTCCGTCGCAGCAACTTCGTGCACGTTTTCTCTGAAATTCGACCATTGGATCGGCGTTTTCTTCGCTCCGTCACAATCTCGGTATATCCACCTTCACTCCTGTCAATTTTCGTCCGTTAATTTTATCGTTTGAAACATCAAAACCGGCCACCAAGTTGACCGTTTAAATTGTATTAAATTTGGACAATTTCGCGGGACCAACTTCGTCAGCTTGTATCTCCTCCATCCCAGCTCCGTTTGGCGTGCTACCAGTTCCGGTGCGAAGATGGTATAACCCTCTTGCTCCCCCTTCAGTTTCGTTTCATTGTGAGCTTGTTTGATTGGTTGAATTCGACGCCAAAGTTGGCCGTCCGAATTCGTAATTTCCAACTTGTAAAATTTCATTTTTGAACACGGGACTCCAGATTTCATTTCTGACACCACCAGTAGACTCGTGGGGTCGTTCTGGCATGTTTTCATATAAAATTTGTTAGATTTGGAGAACGTGGGCCCTGGCACATTTTTCGGTGCAAAGTAGATCCCACATTCTGGGTCAACGGAATTTTTTGACGCCGGCTCATCGGAATCCAATTTCGGAAATACCGTTGAGTTCATATCGTCATTCTGGACACGTTGACATATAATTTGCTAGATTTTGGTGAACATTGGACCCGACACGCATTTCGGTGCAAGTCGGATACCAATATCCGAGTCAACGGGTCATTTTGAGATCGGCTCATCGGAATCCAATTCTGGATATACCGTTGAGTTCGTATCGTCATTCTGGACTCGTTGACATGTAGTTTGCTGAATTTTGAGAACATTGGCTCCGGCACGCATTTTCGTGCAAACCGGAATTCCAAGTTCTAGTCAACGAACCAAATTGAGATCGGGTCAACGGAATCCAATTCTGGAGATACCGTTGGGTTTGTATCGTCATTCTGGTTTCGTGAACATATAATTTGCTATATTTTATAGTCTTATTTTCTTGCACATTTTTCGGTGCAAAACGGCTCCGACACGGACACCGTTTTGACCCAAAATTACCTTTTTGCCCTTGTGTTCAAATTGGACTGATGGGTAGGCTATCCTAGCTAATTTGACCATTCTGGACACGTTGGCAATGTTTATTTCATCGTCCGACAATGTTTGTTGATAGTTTCTCCGAGTTTAACCTTTTTATAAATAATTAATAATTAATTCTTATAATGTTCGTATTTCGGGATTAGTACAACGAAACTGAGATCAGTCAATTCCAGTGATCTCACATCGCTGAAGTTGACAAGATGGACACGTGGAACATTATAATAAGATTATTAACTTTATCATTAATCATCTTATCTCGATATGCATGTCGTAAGTTTCGACGTACGAATAACGAAGTACACCTTATATCTTTAATAATTAGACGAGAATTTACCCTGTTGACCAGAGTTTACCAATTGACCCAAAGTCAACTATAAGTCAACGCTTGACCTAGTTTGACTAGATTATTGACCGGAGTTGACCTAGAGTTGTTTTGACTTAGAAGAACCTAGTATAAGATAGATTGCTTGTAGAGATTCTTTTTATTACAACTTGAACACCTTGTAACCTGTGTTGCTTTAAATAGGACTCTGTGGCTTTAGTTGGACCCCTATACCTATCAGCTGTTCAGGTTATCAGGCCAGTACATTCTCTGATCATTTCATATCTTGTTTAGGATTATATTTTCTGCTTTAGATTACTTTACATGATGCTGACACGTTGGAAACACGGATTAGTACTATATGGATCATGTTGTACAATGTTATCCCCTTAGCGGATACATCGGATATTCATGTTTGTGTAATTTATCGTGAGCATCGTGTACTCCATGTATTTGTAACATTCGTGTACAAATCGTGTGAAATCGTGTATATTCATGTTTTCACATAATCTCGTGTGCAACTATACTTCGTGTGCAATAACATATCATATCTAGATCCTTATGTATTGATTGGGGCGGGGGAGTAGAAGTGGTTATGTAATCAATCCAGTAGATTACTCGTGTACAACCTCTATAGATTACTCGTGTACAACATCGTGCCGTTTACATAACCATCTTGTGCTCTGGATCACTAGTCACTGATAGTTCTCTATATATGGTAGCTATGTACTTACAGTCTCTCTCTTTTTCATCATGTTATTCTTCAGATCCTGTATCTTACTCTCTAGCATGTTTATAATTCCTAACCTGTTATGATATTGTTGAGATGTACTGTACTCGCTCCTGTCCTGACTGGACCCGTTGATAAATTTTACAGATAGCTCAGAGATTGCCTGCTAGCCTAGAGGAGACACATTAGAGGTTGTTTAGATAGTTATTTCAATTGTCTGGAGTTGTATTTACTTTATGGATTACTGTATCTGAGTTTTGAGATTTGAGATGTATTTCTGGGTTTGTGTATCTTAGACACTTAGATTTCTCTTTGTTGTACCTCTTTTGGATTTTATTTTTTTATCTATCCTATCATGCTCTACCTTAGATGTGATTGAGACTGTATCTGCTATGTCACCCCATTCGGGGAGTATAAACTGATTAGCATTATAATGTTAGATGTTGTGACCTAGGACAGCGTTCTACCGCCGACACTGCGGCGTAGGCTGGACGTACCTACGTCTCGTGCCCTAACTCTAGGGTGCGGGTCGTGACACTAAGTTAGCCAACATATTATGCATTATGAATTGACAGGTTTGCATAAGTATTCAAAAGTGTCAAGGGCGTGTTCCTGCCTCAGGTGGTAGCACGTCGTAGGCGTGTTTCTAACTTATTTGTACGAAGTACTTTAGTTCATTCGGATGTGTTATATTCAAGCCTGTTTAGAAGGTGCTTCGTTCAGTTCCACAGTTGCTCAGCTTACTCAAATTGTTAGGATGTGTTGTACTCAACTATTGTTTAGATATGTTTCGTTCAGTAACATAGCATGTTCAGCTAGTCAGATTTACTTGTTTTAATGCAAGGTCTCGCATGCGGATTTGCCGCAATCGAGCTAACTTAATCTATATGCATCGGTCGCTGGCACCACAAGCCATTTGGACATGTTCCTTTTTGTATTCGCATCTATTAAACGTGATGGCTGGTACATCTTGATAGTCTGCGTAATACTCGGCCTTATATCTCTTGGGTGACCGAGCCTGTGCCCAAGCGGCCCGTAAGCCATGATTCCGCCTAGGTCGGCCACGATGTCGTTAATCGTTGCCTTGGAATCCCTAATTGATTCTTCCTCCCGTATACGAGTGGGTTGTCCGCGACCATTTCGTATTTCTTGTCATTTTTAAATTAACGGCTGTATTTGAGCCATAGGATGTATGTGAGCCATAATGCATTATCGACCAGGTTGGCGGTGGCGGCCGTACAACGTGAGTAGCGAGCCCCATTGCACGTCCCCGTCATACCTGTCGCTAACCATTCCTTTCTTTCTTATCTTTCATTCATTCTTTTCTTTCTTTCACTTGTTCATTCGTTCATTGATTCATTCGCGTATTCATTCATTCATTCATTCGTTGATTCATTCATTCACTTATTCGTTCAGTCATACATTACGCAACTCCCTGTACGGGAACCACCTTGGCGACCCATCGGTCCCGAAGCCTTTCAATGTTACTAGTACTCTATTCGGAACGACTATGTTGATAGTCTTCCTCTCATTTTAGTGAACCATTTATTGTTTCATGTCTCAAGTTGTGATATGATTCTAAGTGACATGTATCTCGTTCATAGTTGAATGCATAAGTAAATCTACTCGAAAAGTAAGCTGAAAAACCGACCTTCTTGTTTGGAGATGCAGTTAAGAAGACATCTTAGCCAAAGACCAAGAAAGAAGAAAGGATTTATCAATGTCGGGACAGAATTATGTATCTCACTGAGATGTCAAGACACGTTTTTTTGTCCCGATATGAATTCTCCAGTCACCTTCGAAGAATAGTATGGGATATGACTCCGATTCAACAAGGCAGAGTCGAAAAAATATGTTACAAGTTAGGTCCACAGAGCAATGACCTATTTTATAGTACTTCAGACAGGTACAGCTCCCATCTGAGGGGTTTGAAGCCGAGATGTATACCTCCGAAAGATTCATCGATGCTTCTTCCCGTCAAGGTACCCATCTTTGCGAACACATTTGCTAAAGCTGAAGGAAGATGCCCAGATCAGGCCATGCGTATGACAGGCCTAGTGAACCCTGACATAAAATATTGGAGCAGCTTAGTGATTTGGATTCTGGATCAGTTCAAGGACAAACTCCTCGAATTAGAACATTATGAGGCCATCTAGACCATTGTTCACGGCTTTCGCCCAAATACTTATATGTTCTTGGCCCTGATTGAAAGATACAATGACAGAACCGGTACCTTTATGACCCCTCACGGAGAAATTGGTTTTACACTGCATGAGATGAGATATCTCTCACATCTTCCAATGGGTAACATAATCCATATGAAGAATATGGGACCACTAATGAGGAACTGGATATTCTGTCTACAGAGAACCCTCAGATGGTGGCTGTGTTTGAGGAGCTTCTGTGCCATTATAAGATATGCTCCCTTTATTACAAAAGTGCTTCCACAAGGACTTGTCATACAACCAAATGGTTGTCGTATTTGTTTTTAGGCTATATCTTTGAAGACACGATAATCGAGAGTCAGGCTTACGATCCTTTCTTCTTCAAACCGCTCAGTCGTAGAGACATAGAAAAACTGATGGAAAAGTCCAAGCATACGATAACATCTTGGATATGGACTCGCATCTATTTAAGGCTGGTGCTACTATTGAGAGTTATCTCAGGCAGGGTTACAGACCCATGTCAAAAGAAGCCAGTTGGCGGGTTTTCTTTCTTTGTGGCTGCGACGGTTTGTAGTTTCCGGGGCCAGTGCAGTCAATCGATTTCACCGAGGCGTACTATTTGCTACTGTGCGTCTAATATTTGGCCACAAGATGGACATTCTTTCAGCAATGACTTGTCACCTGAACGCAGGACTGCGTTCTTTTGTTGACACTATGCTACACGATAAGGCTGCTCGGCTAGATTTTCCCTGCACCGAAATGCGTTATACTTATTTGTTTGGGTGGTTATTGCTACACCATCCCAGCTTGATGGACCCTGATATGGGTGAAGTTGGAGGCAACTTTATCAGGCATTATTCCAATGCTCGATGGAATATAAATGCACTTTCAGAATACAGAAGAGCTTTGAACCAAGGATCTGGATGGAGATTTTAATGTGTCTCACCTCCTCCAGGATATAAGAATCTTCTCATACAACTCACGGATTTAGAAACGACATCTCTCCATCTGTCTCCGGCTAATTTTTTATGGTTGAAGACAATCCGGCTGTCTCACTTAGTATATCGATTTGAGGAAGAGTGTTTTCTGGAACCGTATTTGCCAAGTCGATTCGCTCGACAATTTGGCTATGACCAGCTGCATGTAGGGAATGCCACTACTTGCCTTCAGGCCAAGGATTTCTTGATTGATGGTACTAGAGCTTAGAGATATTATAATGCCAGAGGCACCAAAGCTATGTTCTCTATGCCCAATAATCTTGCTCAAGGTCCACGTATGTTATATACATACGCAAATTTCTATACTTCGGCCAACAACTTTTGCCAAAAACTTTCATCTGGCCCACAGCTTTGCTAGTGATAAGCGATCAAAGGCTGGAATCCGTACTGCACAATTGTTCAGGGATGCAGAAGATCAAGACCCTGCCGATGAACCTCTGGAAGCTTATCTTGTAGGCTTCCTAGATGAAGTAAATGATCCATTGGACATATCATTAAAGGTACAAAAGGAAAAGTCTTCCGCCAAGGGGCTTAAGAAAAGGAAGACTGGAGATTCATCTGCTCTTTCGCATCATGATGATCTTCCTTCTTCACCTAAGGCTCCAGGAAAGAAAAAGACGAAGACCACTTTGGTCATTAGTGAACAGCCTACTACCAAGACAACTCGGTCCCAGTCGAAACAGATGTATACTGGGGTATCCCCTGGGGAAGGAGAGAGAACTCCTTCTTCGGTTCCAAAACAGAGTGGATTTTCCCGAAAAGAAGTGCCCAGAATGCAAGACGACCTTGATGAGGTCAAAGAAGAACTTGTAGCACCTCTGCTATGGAAGGCCAGAAGAAAATTGCTGGTGACTCGAGCAGAACGTCAAACAATTGACGCTTCCTCAATCCCTTCCAGACCAAAGGAATCTAATTTCTATACTTTTAAGCATAATTTAAGATATGAATGATATATATTGATATTATTCCTTTTCATCTACAGAGACTACAGCGATTGATATTCCAGTCTCAGTTATGACCGAGGAAATCCCAGGATATCGAGTTATGCGGACGACTGTTTCCATAACTGCACTGGCTGCAGCAGGAGTAACAATGTCATCCCCGACTCCAGATATCCCAGTGGCTACATTCCCCGAGGAAGAGTTGCCTCCTATAGAGTCTCAAGCTGGGGTTACCGATCTTTCGGCCGCTCAAACTACTACTCGTTCTCAAGAAGATCGAGAAATGATAGACGCCCTCCTGGATTGTGACTATGACGATGCGTCAATCGAAGATAATTCCGCAAGCGCTGCTGAAGAAGAACCAGTTTCAGTAGATGTCCCACTGATACCGACTGAAGAAGGACATATAACTGTTGAGGGTGAAGAATACCCCGTTGTTGATAAGAGGCATCCAAGCCCAAAAACTGATGACCTTGGAAATAACGAAGATCAGACTACGGCTCTTGAAGATACTGGGAATGATGAAAATTCCAACACTATTGCTGCGGAGACTCAGACCCCCTACCGATCAAGCTTTTAAAGTCAAGGATGCAGAAAAGATCGCCTCAACCGACCAGACAGAATCAGGGGCCGGAAGCAGTCGTTTTCTATCAGGCAGCTTCGAAGCTGGAAGTAGTCAGGTAGTCGTGTCTGAAACTACCATGGCCAGGCTCCTTACGGATCTGGTCACATCCCACGATACCCCACATGTACTACCAAGTTCGGGTAAATTTTCGACTTTTAATCACCCTGATTTTTTTGATGATGTATATTGACTATGTATCTTGATTGTAAAAGGTCCTGTGGGGACGATTGCACCAGCTCCTTCGACCGCTTTCAGTTTCAGCTAAACGATGGTTCCTCTAGATATGGTGACCCAGACTGGTGAAGGAAGTTCGTCTATGATGACTGTACTCGGATCTCCTGGTGCACAACCTGCGATTCCTCCAGCTATTGCAGAAGGAGGGATTCAAGTGGAAGTTGCTACACCGGGTGTCTTAGCGATGAATAGGCTCATCGTGGAATCCTATATCAATGCTTTCTTCACATCCCTGAGGCCTCTAGTTCAGATGGTTATGGAGAAGGATAATCCTTATGAGTCGGTAAGGGGCCCCTCCTCCTGTATAATCGGAGCTATTCGCAAAATCGGAGATCTGGATAGAGCTATTTATCTGGAGCATATCTTGGATGCGCTTGAGGAATCCATCAAATCTTACAAAGATCTGATAAGAGGAAATATTCAGAAGCTTGTAGACGCCGAGTGCGAGGCGATGGCTCGTGAGGCTGCAAGACAAAAAGCTAATTTCGAAGCTTCTGTAGTGGCTTTCTCTCGGCGCTCTACAGAAATGGAAGTTCATATCGTTGAAGCAGCTTCTTCTGTTGAGCGTGAAAAGACCGAAGTTGCAGAAAAGGAGAAAGAAGCTGCTAAATGCCAAGACCGCATTCGGGAGCTAGAAGTTGAGATGGCCCGGCTCCAAGAAATACTTAAAGCAGCTCGGCGATGGGAAGAAGAAGTGCTAGAATTGCATCAAATTGGTGCGAGCCAATTAGATGATCTGAGGCGTCAAAGAGATGAATTTGTCCAAACTAAAAATGCTGAATTAGAACGCCGAGGTGCCTTACTGTTACCATTTTATTCGAAGTCTGGGAGAACTCAAGCTAGACAACGGGTGCTTAATTCCAGGACATAAAGAGCTGAGAATTTGAAGAGATTGATCATTGAGCTCAGTACTCAACCTCCCCAATGAAGCTGTTCATGTTGTTTTTTTATATCATCTTTCACATGATGTATTTATAATATTTTGCATCATCAATAAAAATTAATTATCTTTTTTTTGTTCTATTACTTATTGCATGTCTGTGATAGACATAAGTAATAGATGAAAAACAGAAAGTATGTTCAGAGGTACCGGACATGACATATCTCCTTAGAAAATAACAATATTTATTATATCTATATAGAGGTAATGTGGACATGACAGAATATAATTCTTGAAATATTGTCATTTCAATGGACGACTTTATCAGAGGTAATATGGACGTGATAGGTCGCTGACGTAGATATTAGAATTCAGTGGTAATGTGAACGTGAATTTAAATATTTATTATGATTATCTTTGAATCGGTTGGGATTTCAAAGATAGGGTTTATGATCAAGTGATACGATGTGGATATACTTCGCTGAGGAAAATTTTTATCAGAAGAGTGAATAAGAGACAATAACTCAATGCCCTTTTTTTATATATACAACATTCATAAGATATCTTATACATCCTTCAAACATAGTATTTCTGTAGAAATTTTCCATTAATGGACATCATAGCGACTCGGCCATCCATACCGATTAGTTGATAAGCTCCGTTCGAGAAAACACCTTGCTTACAAAATATGGAAATTCCTACTTCGCTTCGAACTTGCCTTGGCTCTTGTGTGTCATAGTCATAGGACGTCTGACAGTAAGAACTAGATCACCTTTCTGAAACGCTCGTACTTTGACTTTACGATTGAAAGCTTTAGAGATGCGGGCCTGGTATAGCTTGATATGTTGTTGAGCTAGCAGCCTTTTCTCGTCAAGCGCTTCCAATTCTTGAAGTTGAAGACAATCACTATTTTCTGTTGTGAGTTCATTGGTATTTACAATCCTCAGGAAGGGAATCTAAATTTCCAATGGTAGAACAACTTCACACCCATACACTAAAGAGAAAGGTGTACAACCAGTAGGATTGTGTACAGTAGTGCGATAAGCCCATAAACATTCTCCAAGCTTCTCACACCAATTGCGTTTGTTAGTAGAGACAAACTTTTTGAGGAGTTTGATGATAGTTTTGTTGAATGCTTCAGCCAAACCATTAGCTGCAGGATTATAGGCAGTAGAAGCGATATTGTCGATTCTGTTGTCATCAAGAATCGAGTAAACTTCTGACTGATGAATTATGGTCCATTTCTCACGACCCGCACCAGTTTTTCGGATACGAGACGTGTCCAAGCCAGCCTACACCGCAGAATCGGCGGTAGAATGCTGTCAAGCCCGCAAGAATAAATTCTTAAAATAGACTTTATTGCTCATTCACATTTCTAAATTTATTACAACATTTACAATATTTATATTTGAGGGAAAATACAATGTCTCACAGAATAGTAAAGTCAGCTAGTTCCACTATCTAGGTTGACCTCAGCATACCCATGCCTTCCCAGTACTAAGATTGATTGCGGCTAAACCTGAAAAATGTTGGTTTCCAGTCAGGAATGGAACAAGCACACAAACCGACATCAATGCGAAAACACAATAGAATTAACAAGACATGAAAATAGCATATGAGATATGAAAACTAGAAGATACTGATGACATGGCATGGTGGAGAAGATAAGGAAAAATAAATAAAAGAAAACTATCTATGTGGTGTGAAATATCAGTTTCGACATGTGAACGGCTAGGGGGTAAATCTGGCACCCTGCACGTGTCGTGTACAGCTGCTATTCTCCACGAAAGATACGAGGGATAGTTCTGGGTAGTCTACATGTCTACTAAGATATTTTTGCTTCTGACTACTCCGTGTGACGAGCGTGTCAACAAGCAGCAAAATATATGTATAAACATGAAATGTAAAAACTACTATGAATCGAAAAGCAATCAGAGAGTGTACTTGCCTGAGGTCTTTAGCTGGTGAAACCGATAATGCCGTTGCGTTCATAATAGTCCAGTTAGCCTAGGGTCGGTATGCAGTGGTCATAATTACAATAAATAGGAGCGTATGACTCGTCACGATTTGATTAATCTAATAGAAGTTTGTTTTATGAAAAGGGGATTTTAATTAGAAGTATATACACTATTTAAAACACCTTTTAAGAAATATCTAATAATTACTAGTCAAAATAATATTCCATTTTTGAAAGTATTTGTAAAATCGATTATGAAATCTTATTTGAAAATATTCTTAGCTACTCAGAAATCATAAAAATATATAAATAGCATAAATGTTACAACCTATTGAAGGAAATGTCTATTTCTTAGAAATAGGATTTAAAATTATATTTATATAGTTTTTAGAAGACATTCAATTTAAGAGTCAAATAAGTTTACGTAATCTCAAAGCTCAAAGTACATATATAGTTTAAATCCAAACTAAAAGCCCAAAATAATATAAATAAAATATAACTAGACATTTGAGACCCAAATTATGAAAAATGATATTCATGTATACCTGTAATTATTTGACCCAAATATAGGTCTTAAGGCCCATAGCTTTTATAAAATATATACTGCTTACGAATAACTGATAAATGGCAATAATAAAAATAATAATAATCATAATAATAGTATGTCTACTTATCTAATATTGTAATTAGAAGAAATTCGAGAATAATATATTTATGGATTTTAAAACTAGTTTGAAACTAGGTGTAGGGCCTAAACCCCATATTAGTCTTTTGTATAAAAATAATTTTAGAAATAACTTATTATATATTTATCCACTAAAACAGTATACCTAGTAACAATGGTATTATTAACAATACCAATAAATATTACAATGAAAATATCTATTCTACTATATAATAGGAAAACTTAGATGGTGAAACTTTTGAATTCCGAAAATACCCTTACATACTTATACTAATTAAAAATAGTTCATTAATTTTAATAAGGACAACTTAGTAATTAAGAAGACTACCCTTTAGGTACCGTTTGGGAAGGGTGAAAAATGGGAGGAAGGAAAAAGTTGAGGGGAAAGTGAGAGGAAAATTTTAAATGATGGTGTTTGGAAAGGGGGAGAGAACATGGGGGAGAAAAATTTGAGAGGAAAAAGTAGGTGGGTCCCACCAAAAAAATTTTCTCCCAAATGTGGAAGGAAAATGGAGAGAGATGAGAGGAATTTGAGTGAATTTACCCCACCACCCCTCAAAAAGTTAAAATTAAATCATCATTTGAGAATACCAAGGAGGTAGTAATTATACCTATATCCATAAACAAATAAAAAATTGTTTTTAAACTTTTCTTTCCCCTACTTTTTGTCCATCCAAACAAAGGAAGGGAAAATTAACTTTCCTCCATTTTCCTTCCCCTCCATTTTCCTTCCCCTCCCCCCAAATGTTCCCAAACACAGTGTTAGTCTTCCTAAAGAGTCTTCCTAAACTAATTAAAAAATGTTAAAATACGTGCAAGGCACGTGCACATATGCTAGTATGTATAATACAATGTTCCCCCATCAGAGTAATACTCAGCACACATTTAATACCATGTTTTCCCCATCCTAAAAGCATATAATGTACTCTGTCACACCTGAGTAGCTAAGCAAACACCTTAGTAGCTAAGCAAAACATCTACTGCTGTTGTATTATCCCAAAAGCCAACATTTAGTCGAATTACAAGGGAAACCAAAATTTAAAAGGGAAAGAGGAAGAGAGAGAGAAGCTTACAGAGGGAATGAGAGAGTGAGAGCTTGCTCTCCGCGAGTGGGGCTCCGGCTTGCCGGCCGGAGGGGCTTGGCAGAGTAGAGGGGATTTTTGTGCATACGCGGAGGCGACGCTCGAGGTGGATCTATGTCGACAGCGAGTGCTACCTACGCTGAGAGGTGCGGAGGCTCGGACCATCTGCAGTCGGGATCGGTGGCTCGAGATTTAGGGCTTCGACGGTGGCCGGCCTTGACATGGCAGAGTCAGCAGCACGGTCTGGAGGAGGTACTCGCTAGCACTGGGTTGCTCATGGGGAGGCTCCGACGGAGCTCGCAGAGTCTCCGATGGTCAACGCGACACATACGCGAAAGGACGGAACCCTCACGGCGGCACGAGATCTGGGGAGTGCCGAGGCGGCGACGAGGAGGATGGTCGGCAAGGCGCGACGCTTGTCGGAGATCACCGGAGAGGCTCGGGGTCGCCGGCCTCTGTCGGACGCGGCCAGGTCAGTGGGGGCGGCTCCGGAGATGGTCGCTGCGCCAGAGGCGGTGGCTTCAGGCGAGGATAGGTTGGATCGGTCTATTGATTTCTCTTGTATTTTGTTTGGTTTGTCCGTGTCGAACCCAGCATTTTGTGTACTGGAAATGAACGGAATGGACGTTGTGGACACGGACAACACAGGTCCGGACACGGTCACAAGTTTTGGGTGTTGGCTGTGTATTTGATGGTGATGGTATCTGTGGCGATGGTCGTGGCGGTTTGCAGGAGACGCGGGTTGAAGAGGAGGCGTAGGGTGGGTCAGGTGTCCACGGCGGTGCCGTGACAACTGGGGGTCGAGTGGCCAGGAAGGCTACTGTGGTTGTGAAGGACGTGATGATGCAGAGGGGGTCGGCCATGGTGATGGTAGAGGGATAGTTTCTTAGGTCTTGTGAATTCGGTGAATTTTGACTTGTGGGAGAACAAAAGGAGTCTCCTTATATAGGATTCAACAATTCCTGCCTAGATAAGATTTAAGGTTTGATAGATAAATCATTTCTCCCGTTTAAATCAAATGATATATTTTAAGATCAAGATTATTCTATCTATTAATGATAGTAACTTTTAATCAACCAATTAATCGAAATTTCAAACATACAAATTAAATCATTTAAACAAACTGGCAATCTTTATCGTTAATATAATAACCAGTAATTTTAAAACTAGATTAATAAATCTAATCCAGTAATGGATTATGCAATAATTTGAAGGTATATCCAACAGTGTCAAAGTAATTTAAATCATATTTAAAAATTAAATCAAATAGTTGATTATCATGATAATTTGAAGTAAAAGAATATCATAACTAGCATTTGGCACTATCATGATAATCCAAGGTATTCAAAATCATAATAAATTAACAAATCATCATGATATATTTATAGGTCTAAGAATTCATTTTTGAAGTCGAAATATTTTGAAAGCCGGTAATCAAACACATTTAGCTTTTATAATTAAGAAAATTTATGAAATAACTTAGTGCTTCTAAATCATGGTTTTCAAACATATTTCTTGGAGGAAGCCTACAACAACAAACTATCTCTTAGAAAGTTTAAATAAATAAAATAATAAAAAAAATTACCTTTAAACAAAATAATTAGAATATATAAGTAATTTGATAATCCGGGAAGAGGAGTTACACCATTATCATCAACGATTCGTCGAGGAACACCAAATCTATATATCACATGATGTTTGACGAAGTTGATGACATTGTTGGTCTTAACTTCGGACAAAGGTATAGCTTCAGCCCATTTCAAAAAGTAATCGATTATAGCCAGTATAAATCGATGTCCTCTAGACGACGGTGAATTGATAGGACCAATGAAATCCATGTCCCAAGCTTCAAAGGGCCATGATGCGGCAGTCGGATGAAGAAATTCTGATAGTTGGTAGATGAAGTCTGCATGGATTTGACAGGCTCGACACTTTTTTACATACTCGATGGCATCTGATACCATAGTGGGCCAGTAGTAACCCATACGTCGAATACGATCCTGCAGTTTAGGACCTAACTGATGTGCACCACAAACACCATCGTGAGCCTCCCGTAGTATTTGTTTTGCTTCATCTCCCGCAAGACACCATAGTAGTAAACCATCAAATGTTCATCGATAAAGGGTCTTGGTGGTATGATTATAAAAAAATCAGAGTGATCGTCGACGAATGGTTGTAGCTTCTTTAGGATCTTCGGATAAGATGTCATGTACCACGAAGCCAATGAAAGGAACTCTCCAGTCTTTGCTGATGATGTTGATTTCAGTTGAATTGCAGGACTCAATGTTTGAATTATTCTCGATACAAAATAACTCTCTATTAGTAATAACAATCATCTGCTGTCTTATGACTGGAATTGCCAATACTGCTACAAGATTGGCCAATGCATCAGCTTCGGTATTGCATGCTCGACGTACATGTTCAATGAAGAATCCTTTGAACGATGAAGCCATTCTGACTGCTGCCTCATGATATGGGATGAGATCTTGATGTCGAACCTCATATGTTCCTCTGACCTGATTGACAATCAGTTTAGAGTCTCCATACACCTCGAGATATTCAATATCCAATTGTTTAGCTAATTGGAGACCAATGAGTAGAGCATTGTATTTGGCCACATTATTGGAGCATGATTCATCCAAGGAATAATCTCTTTGAATAGCTAATCCTTCCGGTGATACAAGGACAATTCTAACTCCTGCGACAATGGCTTCTTTTGGTCCGATTCTGGATGCTCCATCGAAGAATAGATGCCAGGCAAGAATTTCTTTTGAAATCATGTTAGATTCCAAAGTTTCATCAGGAATCTCGTCATAGAGTTTAGACGTTTCGGGAATTGGATGAGCCGCTAGGAAGTCAGCAAGGGCTTGACCCTTAACAGACTTTTGAGGAACATAAACCATATCATATTGTGCTAATAGTATGGCCCATGTAGCAAGCCTGAAAATGAGTATACTAGGCTTTTTCATTAAGACCCGGAGAGGGTTAACTCCAGAGATAACATGAATGATCTGGCCTGTGATATAATGTATGGTTTTCTGAACAGCAAACATCAAAGCTAGACATTCTTTTTCTACTGGGCTGTATCGATGTTCAGTCCCGATCATTGTGCGACTGAGATAATAGATAGCTTCCTCATGACCTTCTTTGTTCTTCTGAGCTAGTAAGGCACCCAATGAATGCTCCATCGCTCGAACATACATCAAGAAGGGTATTCCTGAGATTGGTGGTACTAAGACTTCATCAAGTACCGCTTTATGTTTTCAAATGCTTGCTGGCATTCTTCAGTCCAAATAAAAGACACACATTTTTTCATCAATTGAGTATGGTCTGCAACGTCCAGACAAATTCGAAATGAATCTCCTGATATAAGCAAGCCGACCCTGGAATCCTCGTCGCTCTTTTAGGTTGCGTGGAGGATGCATCTCTTGAATGGCTTTGATCTTCTCGGGATCAACGTGTTTAACTTTAGAGGTAATGACGAATCCGAGAAATTTTCCACTAGAGACTTTCAAAAATGACTTAGTGGGATTCATCTTGAGTTGATGCTGGCACATTAGATCGAAGATAGTTCTCAAGTCTTGGATGTGGTCTTCATTTAGATGACTTTTGATAGCAATATCGTCGACATAGCATTCAACAGTCTTCCGCAAATGATCACGAAAGATGGTACTCATAGCCCGCTGATAGGTGGCACCAGCATTTTTAAGACCGAATGACATGACAATATAATAGTAGACTCCGAGAGGAGTGCGAAAAGATGTATGTTTCTCATCTTCTGGATGCATCTTGACTTGATTGTATCCTAAAAATTCATCCATAAAAGACATTCGTTCAAATTCGCAAGTATTATCGATCATGACATCAGTGATCAGAAGAGGAAACTCATCCGTGGGATAAGCATCGTTGAGATCTCTAAAGTTAATGCAGACTCGAACCTTCCTCATTTTCTTTATAACTAGAACAACATTGATGACCCAGTCGGGATGTTGTTCTTCTCTAACAAATCCACAAGAGATAAGTTTTTTGACTTCAGTATCTATGACATCCATCATGTCAGGTCAGAATCAAAATTGTTGTTGTTTGACCGGCCTTGCATTGGGCAAGATGTTGAGCCTATGGGTAGCAATCTGAGGATCCAATCCTGGCATATCCTCATAATTCCAGGCGAAGACGTCAATGTATTCCCGAATGAGCTAAATTAATTCATGCTTGTCTGCTTCTGGGAGGCTTTTACTGATGAAGATAGGTCTTGGTGAGCCCTTTTCTCCAACATCGACCTGAATTAATTGATCTTCAGTAGTGGTTCTCGTTGTTCGAAATAAAGTTCCCATTGAGTGTCCATTCTTTATGCCCAAGGATCTACTTCAGGAGCTTCAACTACATCATCCTTCTCATCCTCTGAAAATTCGACAGACACCATATTAGAAGATAGTGTCACGCACTGGACGTGTCCGACGCTGGTGTCAGAATCCCATGAAACAGAATCAAAAGAGTTAGATCGCTCTTATTTTTGTCAGATTTAGAATCTTCTAGGGTTGGAATTGGCGAGGTATAGCCTAATCCATGCTTCATTTTGTTGTAGTATTGCAGTAATTTTCCTTTTGAAGCGGAAATATGAAGGGGAGTTTGCCATCCTTTACCACCATTGAGACCAGCTTTAAAATTGTAACCCATCTTTTGAATGATATCTTTTGATTACTGACTATAACGACGAAGTTGGAGTCTCCCATTATCTTCATTTTCATCTTCGCTATTGAGAGTAGTTTTATGTTCTGTTACTTTACTAAAAAGTATTGGAAGTTCATCTTTTTTTCTAGAAGGAACTAAAAGAAGGAATCTAATACTGGTTCAAGTAGTACTTCATTTTGGAGAGGTTGAACTGCTCCTATTGTAAGTGGTCAAAGTTATCTAGCATTTCCAAATAACATCGAGCACAATAAAAGTCATTAGTATACTACAAAAGAGATACAATTTTATTGATTTGTACATCATCATTTACAACATGATTCTTGGCCTTAGCAGAAGGCTTAGTCAGATTGATAACCAAAGGAGGAGGAGAAGAAGGAGGAGACTTGTTACGACGAAGGTCAATAACAAGTGGTTCAGAAGAGGCAAGCTTCCTTTGTTCCATCTTTCCAGTAGGAGGCTGTTTGTTATGAGAGAAAAGATGGATAGTCAATGTCTGAAAAAAAGATAGACGAGTAGTACGTCCTTTGACTGGGATTATGAGAACATCATCTGAGGTGTCTCTCTGATCTTCTTCACTATCCATCGCCAGTACAACCTTCATGAACTCTTCCTTGTACATCCGAGAATCAGTACAATATGCTTCGATGCCTCTGAAAGGATTTAGATCAGCTAAGCAAAGATAGGAACTATGATTATCGATCACGTAGAAGGTAACCTTTGTATGAAGATTATCGATTTGAACTTTCAGGCGAATCTTCCATAGGGGTTCACTTCTTCCAGAATTAAATCCCAAGATCGTTGTGATAGTTGTAGAAAGACTATGCACAGGAATCTTCAATGCATACAGTAGAGTCTTTGGCATAATGTTGAGTGAAGACTCATGGTCGATCAAGATACGATCAACTTTTATGGTATCGACATATCCCGTAAAATAGAGAGATCGGTCATGTCAATTATCTTCCAACAGCATATCATCTTGTGTAAAGGTGATATTGGGTATCAGCTCCATCACACTATGACAATGAAAGCAGGTTACAGGCTTCTCCTCTAGCTTTTTGAGTAGTGTCAGACAAGTATCGACTTGCATCAAAGCTTCACTCAATGTTTCTCGAGTTTCCTGTGAGAGACGCAGGAGCTCAAAGATTAATAACCTTACCAGGGCATTAGCCAACTGAGCCAGTATATCAAAGTTATACGGCTTCTCGAGTCCCAGAGATGGGGTCTTTTTCAATACTTTATCGAAATGGACTGGTTGTTTTCCCTTGTCTGCCGTCGTTGGTTTGGGAGGAGTCGGTTCCACTGAAGGTGATGAAGCAGATGGAACATTCACAGCAGGGGAAGAAGGTGCTGGGATAGCCTCCGGAGCTGGAGTAGGGTTCTCTTGACCTTCTGAATAGTTTCATAAGTAAAGTCTCACAGACCTGGTACCAGTTAAAGCTTCTTCTTCAGATACAGATTCGAAGGACACCATATTGCAATTCTTTGTGCGGTGCTTGTTTTTAGAATATTTTTTTTGACATGATGAAGAGTTTGTCCAGAAATCCAAGCCAACACGAGATTGATTGTGTAGAATGCATAGAGAAAGAGGTATTGGAGATCCTTTAGGTACTGGAGATCCTTTTCTATGATTCAAGTCGGGGGCTTTCTGTAGATCATATCCCATCTTTTTCATTAGTTCACGGGATTGTGAACTATACAAATGGAAAGCTCGTTGATATTTAGTCTCTAGCTTTGGCAGTGTTGTTTCAGAGGAAGAAGAAGAATCTGCCACCGAAATGAAGGTATCCGTTAAAGGTGGAAGACAATGTTCACCCAATGAAGTCATATGACATGACTTGTATTTGGTCGTCTTTTTGGACTTTGTGGATGAAGAAGGTGCTTCGAAATCAGCTACTAAATCCGGATGGATCTACATGATTTTTCCCTTATCAGTAGACAGAGGAACAAGACCATCAGTTCGTGTAGGTGGGAGATTAACAATCTCCAAAGTGGTTCTCGGGATGGGGACGACGCCGTCCTGCACAAGCTGAGCAGGAAAATAGCCAAACTGTAGGGAGACGATGTTAGTCGTTACAGTCTTTTCGTCTTGTTGGAGAGTGATTGCACCAGAATTGACCATCTTCTGGATCTTGCCTTTAAACACGTAGCATGCTCGAGTCGGATGTCCAATAAACTTGTGGTAAACATAATATTTAGGGTGGTCAATTTTACCTACTTTCTCTGGCCGTTTTGCAACCGGCAGCTGAAGCTAATTGCTCTTAATCAGGCAATCAAAGATGCTCATGACATCATCTTCATCAATGGAGTATTCTTATTTTGGACGTAATGCTCTCTGTGGTGGTACCGTTGGAGTAGGTATTGATTGACCTATATTGACGGCTAGAGTTTCTTTGCCTTTGACATTGATAGCCAAAGTCTCCTTGCCCTTGCGGTTGTTCTGACGGCTACCGCTATTTGATGTAGCATGTTCACCTCTGTCAAGATTAGGCATCTGAATACCTAATTATTTGAACTTATCAGCACTTTTTTTTGCTGCTTTAGCATTCACAATGAATGAAGGCCAATCCTGAGACTGTGTCGATCCAGTCCACATGCTAATTATGGGCAACATGTTTGATTTGCAAGTATCTATTGTCAAAGCATCTGGAGTTCCGAGAGGTATTTTGAGTGCCTCACGGCAGAATCATTCAATGAACCGTTCGGTCGTTTCGTTATGTCGCTATTTAATTTTGATGGGGGTAGACATAGTCATGTCGTTTGTTCCCTCATAAAATCATTCCAGGAACATTGTTTGAATCTAGAGAAAAAGGTTATACAACCATCTGGCAAACTGCGGCACCAGTCGTAAGCTGCACCTGCTAAGCATCCGACGAACACCCTAGTGAGTAGAGCATCGTTTGGCTGTAGTTGATCAGTAATTACCTCAAAGTGATTGAGGTACTGACTTGGGGATGTGTTGCCATCAAACAACATAATAGTAGAAGATTTGTATTTGGAAGGAAATTGAACTTCCTTCTACTCTATAGGATAAGGCTGTTTGATCCCAAGCTTCTGTAAGCCGTCTTTCTGCTTAAAGTCTTCAAATTGAGTACGTAAAAGTTTTACGGCCTCATTAGTATCTCCCGATGATTGTGGAGCAGTGGAATGATTTGATGTGTTGGGAGGAGGTACTGCATGATAAGTACCACCCTCAACACCAGATTAACTTGGAATAGCCTGCACTGGTATGAAAGCAGTATGAGGAGACTGTATCCCAGACCAATATTGATGGGAGCTGATGTCGTTACAGGTTCTTGGGTCAGAATCAGATTCACAACTGGTGGAACCGTATGTTGTGCCATAATCCTAGTATGCATGCATGTCATTATTTCAACCATGCTCTTCAAACTGGCATCCAAAACAATAATTCTCTGCTCTTGACTATCAGAACTGGAAGCATCTTGATCTTCTGTGATGACATAAGCAGTCACTTTTCTAGCTATCGAAGACGAGCTAGTAGAAAATATGGTCCGTTCAAAACTTTCACTATCGGCATCAAAATTATATAAGAAACTACCCCAAGGATGAGTGATGGGGAGATCACTTTGACTGAAGGTATCTTGACTGGAATTAGGAAGATTCCTTTGACCGATTGTATCTTGGTCAGAAGGAGGATTCCTTTGACCGATTGTTTCTTGGTTTCTTGATCTGGTGTGTCAGTATACTCCTTCATAGTATTCATGAATCCGATCTAAGTATTGTTGACTGGGATTGCGGGATGCATTGCGTCTTGGACGCTTTCTACCACCAGTGATTCGAGACGTCATGTTGACAGAAGCGTACAACAATTCATCTTTATCTACTATCTTTGGTTGAGGAACCTGAGCGCAGTTAAGACGGTCGAAGACAGACCATTTAGCTGACTGACAACAGCATTTGATAACCACTTCATGGTGATGATTATAGTGTTCTTGTGGCTATATTACAGGTGGATGACATGGATTTGTGATCTTTCGCTTCTGTTCAAGAAGTTCACGAAGATCAGTTACCACAACAGAGTGAGAAGAATTCGGAGGAATATATTCTTTAACGATATTAGGATCATGATTCCGATTCTTGAGATGTCCTGTTCCCTGAGTGTACAAGGAAGTGCTAAGTTGATTAGCATATGCAAGAGGGTTCTTGACTTTAGAAGTCTGTCTCTGGTGCAAGTTAGTCACTTGCGCAAGCTGATTGCGTCTTGCTGAGGTTGATACTGGCTGGCGCCTGTTGAGATAGGTGCACAGGTCAGAAAGGTGTGGCACTTGTGTATATGTCTGAGATACTAATAATTTGCCTTGCTTGGATCTTGAGATGCGCAGATTTGGAAGATCCTGAGTTGCATTCTTGGGAGTAGGCAGAATCCCTTTTTGTGCTGCGCAACCTGTTTCTGTGTGCTTGGCTTGGCACAACTGGATGGCAGAAAGTTTAGTTTGGACAGAACTTACTTTCCTAGCAGAGATTTGATTGTCTCTGCAAGAGGAGTAAGCTTTCTGCTTAAAAGAGCTTTTGCACTGATTGGCGCAAGGGCGCAACCAGAGTTATTTTTCGCCGAGTCAAGAACCGGGAAAGAATTAGGAAAGGCCAAAGGGAGCTTTCCTTTGTTCTATGACAAGGCAGGAATAGATGTATTCTTTGCCAAGTTTATATTTGGGAAAAGAGATGGAGTAGCTAAAGAGCATTTATTTTTGTTTTGTGGCTGAGAGGCCATAGGCGCAGGTTGTGCAGGTTGAAGAAAGGCCAAAGGCGCTTTCCTTTGTTCTGTCTAGCACTCCCGCTAGATAGGTTCTTCTTAGAATTCAAAACTGGTGAAGAGGAGGGAGTAGCTAAAAGGCATTTTCCTTTGTTCAGATCCAAAGAGGCAGTAGGCGCAAGTTGCACAGAGACAGCATACGCAGGTTGCGCAGAAGTAGTGGTTGGTACTGCAGAAGACTTACGAGTCCATACAGTGCGCGCCTTGCTCTTGGCAGCAACTGAGGTGCGCCTAGTACCCCCAGCACTAATCATTGCTTCGTAGGCGGTTTGGTCGACTTGAACGACCAAAGTCTTCTGCATCTTGCCGATCGATACGGAATCACATTGAGTTGTCACTTTCTCGTCGAAGAAGAAAGTTTTTCCCAGCAGAGTCGCTATTTTGTTTGCAAAAACAAAAGTTTTATTACAAACTTAGACAAGAGTACAAGAGTACAATTGATTTTCGGGTAAGTACAACTGTAAGAATCTGATCAGAAGACGATCACTTTATCCCTTGAACGATGTGATATCAAAGACACAAGCCTCTGGAGAATGCAACAACACTTTGTCAGGTGATTAGGAACCTTAGTGATGCTTTGAGACTGATTTGAAAATCTATTTATAGAGTTCTTGAAATAACTGTTAAGTAGATATTCTGAGTGGCGCGCACTTCAGATTGCGTGCCTCTTATCCAGTTACGCGAGCGGTTACTTCAGTTGCTGGGGATGCATGACAGTGTTTGAGTGAGATGCGCATGGTCGTAGGCAGTGTAGTGGATACGTTCTTCGAGAATAGTGGCATATGCGCCATGTTATCCTGCTTCTGGAGATAAAATTTGATCAAATGGCGCCAACTAGCCAGTTTGCGCATGGGCGAAACTCAACAACTGGCGCCTCTGACTGGGTTTTCTGTACTGTATTAATTAATTCACGTGCCACTTGATGACTTGCGCGGGTTATCTGTCAGCATTAATTACATACTGACAAAATCTTCTCGAGCACCGCGTTGCGCGGGATTCAAATAAATTTCTTCGATTTTCGTGCTGTTAGAGCTGTTGTAATGATGATAGCCGTTACAGCTTCTCGAGGAGGCTTGCCACGTAGAGCCGCACACTCTGGCTTTGGCGCAACCTGAGACTGGCGCAACCTAATGATCTGGCGCCACTTGATGATGGCGCACTTTAATGAGTGGCTCGCCATTGATTTTTAGTTTCTACAGGAGCGGGCGATCTGGAACTCTAGGGGTCGGGCGTTGTGGATCTGGGGCGTTGTGCGGCACAGGCGTTGCCGTCGTTGCGGATACTGCTGTTGCTCTGCATGTACATGCGGGTGCCATGCTGGTGTGGCATTTCTGGCCGACGACCGTAGCAGAGTGGGGCTGTACGGCGAGGTGTGGGGCGGTGATGGCGGATCCGGCCATCGATGCGGTGGTTGGAAGGTGGAGGCACGTGTCAAGGTTAGGGTTAGGGTTTTCTTTTTCTGTGTATTTGGGTCGCCTTCTGATTCCCTCCCAGTTTCTGTGTCCGATTCGGACACAAGAATTTGTATTTGTTGTAAAGAACGGAATGTAGGCAAGGACACGGACAACATGGGTCCGGACACGGCTGACACAATGGTGTATTGGTTGCGATGTGACTCGGACATGGTGATAGAGACGGTTGGGGTGGTGTTACGGAGGCAGGGCGGAGATGCCTTGTCATGGCAGTGGCGATGGCAGCGTCGATTGGGAGACGGCAGGTCACTAAGGTCGTCGGCTCTCCGATGGAGTATGGAGGTGCGGTTCTGTTGGTGGCGGGGGTTGATGTCGAGGGTGAATTTCTGTTGGTTGCGGTGGTGTGTCCGGGAATGATGGTGTTCGGGGGTGATGATGGGTGCAGGCATGTACAGGAAGGGAGTTATTGGTTGTGATGGCTAGATGGATTTGAGAGGGAGGCAGGGAGGATTTGTTCGGCTTGGTAGAAAAATAAGGGAACCATTTTCACTTAAATAGGTGGAGGTTCCTATATAGATTAGGATTTAGAATTTCTAATAGATGAGTTCTCCTTTTGGTTTGAATCAAAATAAATTATTTTAAAACAATTTTAACCTAATCGAAATCTTCATGGGGATTACAAATAAAATTTAAACTAGTATTTAACATTATCTAATAATTTAAATCATATTTGATATTTATCAAGGTAATTTAAATAAATTTAAATATAGCCAAATAACTCATTATCATTTAAATAGTACTCGATGTCATCAAATAATATAAATTCAAATCTTTTTTTCAAATATTACTTATCACATTTAAATATAACATTTAAATTAAAATCAATCTAATCATAATCTACTAACCAATATTAATTTAAATCAACAATCAATCTTTATCTATTAATTCGAAACGTATGGTTTCAAATCTAGTTCAAATAAACGATCAACGTAAATAATTTTAAAAGAATATTTAAAGTTTATCAAAATAATTGAAATCATAAATAGATAAATTTAATCAAAATTTATAAATGATTGCAAATGTAATTTAAATTATTATTCGATATTATCCAATCTTAATTCAAATAACTTAAATTATATTAGTATAAATCAAATCTTATTTCAAATAATAGTTAGCATTGTAATTTAAATATAACAATACCATTCAAATAATTTAAGATATATAATAATTAATCAAATCTATTTAAAGTAGTTTGACGAAATTCTTTTTATCGGTCAAAATAAATATGCCTTTCAAGTCACCTTCGAAACCAATAGTTCTGAAAGTCCAAAAATAATGACGTCTTTATGATGCCAATAATACAATTCAAGACCAAAATATTTTTATTACAAGAACTTAGTACCTTCAAACCATTTATTTGGAAACTAGCATATTAACGTTTATACGTTTCAAGGAGAAATATTTGATTTCTAAAAATAGAAAATAAAATAAATAAATAAATTTGAAAACTCGGGAAGAGGAGTTACAAATCTACCCACCTTAGAAATAAATTTTTCCTCGAATTTAAGGACTACTAGGATAGACGGACTTGGTGGATCGGTGAAAAGATAGAAAACTAATTAGAAGAAAATATTGATTCAAATAGATGAAAAGAAAAGAAAAAAGTCTTTATTGAGAACATTGAGCAACTTAGGGCATAAATAGAAGGAATAAATAGAATGGCTTGGTGTTGGAATCTTAGGCTACGATTTTGAATCCTAAAATGTTCAAAAAAGTTTCAAAAATTCAACCCAATAGCTAACAATAACTTCAAGGACAATTCATCAATCGAAAACTCTACCCACCTTAGAAAATTTCTTTCTCGAAATTTTGAAGGGCACTATTACTCATAATTAAGAATATAATCAAGAAATGATACGATCAAAATGAGTTAGATTGTGAATAGAATCAAACTTTAAGAAAAGATACTACGTGGCACGATTAAAGTATAGTCCAAGGGTCTAGTCACATTAATGCTCAAGGATATAATCGAAATAGGATTATTTAAACAAAAAAGTCGTTAGGCACGATTAACTACTGTTGGAATTATTTAGGCATGGTCAACGATTAAAATTTAGGCAAAATCTAAACATGGTTAAAATCAATTAGATACAACTAAGATGCAGTCACGATCGAGATTAATCATGCAAGTCATCTAAGCATGATTAAAAATTTGGCACGCGTATGAATATGATCGAATTAATCATGATCAAGGCTGGGATAAATTTCTAAACATTAGCAATAATATAGTTGAAATATAGGCACAACTATAATTATCGTCAAAATAGTTTGGTCATGATCAACATCGTTTAAGGTAACCAAATCGAAAACTTTTCGACACAATCCCTTACTAAACCAAATCATTTAGACACGATCATAGATTCAATAGTCCAAGTATGATTATGAATCTGGTGGAATAGAAAGATAGGATACTAAGAAACCTAATAACGATATGAAAATAAAAGATAAGAAATAAAGGTTCAAGAAAGGAAAAGATAAGGACTGACTCAGATTCAAGTGAGCGTGCATGAAATTGCGAACCACGAAAATCAATAATCATATGCAAAAGGATATAGTCTCTATAATATTTAAACTGTATGCATATATGAAGTCACTTTACGGAGAATTTATGCCTCGCCAGTGTATATCTGGCTGCAGTAAACCCTTAGTTTCGTGACTCAAATATGGAGTAAAGTGCATATAAACCCTCCTTAGATTTGCCTCGTTAGCAAAATAAGACTCCTTAGACAAATTAAGCATTTAACACCTCCCGCAAAACTTGACTTGCTTATAAAGGCCCTTCCCGTCAAGGAGGCGTTAGAAGTAGCCGTTACGTGCATTTCCTTTTGAAATTCAGGGTATGGACTACCTAAAATACACCTAACTTGATAACGTTAGCCAAGTGGCTGCTCCCTTTCATTCTCTATATATAGACAATGGTTTTCAAAGCCAACATACAAGCTTCCTATTTTATAAAATTTGGACAGGTTTGTTTGAAAAATTTCTAATTTTAACATTATTTTTTTATCTTCCTTTTCTTTACTTATTTGAACTCAATTAATGTATTGAAGACTTCATGGACACCAACAAAACCTGGAAGAATATTCTATGAGTGTGATTAAAATATTATTAATTAAGATTATACTAAGACTAACAATTTATTTGTTATGATTAAAATTGATATTAATTAATAAATTATTAATTAAGATTATAGTTATGATTAATAAGTTAATATAATTATGATTAATAATTTAATAATTATGATTATAATAAAATAATAAATTAAATATAATTAAATATTATAATTATAATATAGTTAGAATTAATAAATAAATAATTATGATAATAGTCATGACTAATAAATTATTAATTAAGACTATAATGATGATTATAATTATGATTAATAAATTATTAATTAAAATCATTATAATATATAAATTATTAACTATAATTATAATTGTGATTAAAAATTTATTAATTAATATTATAATAAATTTGTAATTAACAAATTATTAAATAAGATTATAATTGGATATTAATTAATAAATTATTATTTAAGATTACAGTTATGATTAATAAATTATTATATATATGATTATAATTATGAATTTATAAATTGTTAATTAAGATTATTATAAAATACTAAATAATAAAATATTAATTGCAGTTATCCAACTCCAAATACGGTTTATCAAACAGGTCCTAAGAGAAATGGCTCGATAGTTCAAGACTAACCAGACGTTTGTTAAACGATTTTTTTTCTAGAGAAAATTTAAGATGAAAACCTACTATTTAGATTATAAACATTTATTTTCAAAAATTACGTCAAGCATGAGAATTCTATCTTTTTAAGAATGAGAGGTTTTTTTTGTCCCAGTCAACTTTTTACCCGAGTAAATTCTTTTTTGTTTTTTGTTTAGTTTTCTTGTCTTTTAATCTTTTGTTTTTTGTTTCCATTTTTTTAGTTCTTATTTCGTATTTGTTATTTTTTTTCTTTTTTCATCTTTTTAAGAATCCTTTTCAGTTTTTTAAGAGTGACTTTTATTTTTTGGGGGTAAATTTTTTTTTAATATTTTTGTTTTTTTTAAAATTTGTATAGTTTTTTCTTTTTGTTTTTTTTCATTGTTTAAGATTTATCTTCATTTTTTTTGGTTTTTTGGAATGTTTTGTCTATATTTTTCATTTTTTATTTTTTTCTATATTTTAATAGTATTTTTTGTTTTTTTTTTGGGTATTTTTTTTCCAGTTTTTCATCATTTCCATTTTTTAAGAATTGATTTTTTTTTGTTTTCTGTATTTATCAGTTTTGTTTTCCCAGAAAATATATATATATTTGTTAAATAAAAAAATAGTTTATAAAAAAATAATTTTAAAATAATAAATTTTTAGAAATATAAAATTTCTGACTATAGTATTTAAATGTCCCAAGTTTTACTACAGTAAATAGCTTTAGATTTATTAGTAAGGCTGTGTTTGATTGGGCTTTTTTTTCATGAAAAATATTTCCATCACAAATTTTCCACCAATTGTAGTGTTTGATAGCTTACATTTTCCATGGAATTATTTTCCAAAAATTTATCATTTTCCATATTTTCTTCTAAAATAGTGGAAAATAAAACTTGTCCAACCCATAGAAAAATATATTTTACATGGAAAATAACTATTTTCGTGGAAAACAATGACAATCAAACACCAAATTAAGTTTTCCATGAAATTTTTTTAAAATTCCATGGAATTTTTTTCCTAGAAAAATAATTCCATAGAATTAATTTCTTTTTCACATATTTTTCACCTTGCAATCAAACACACACTAAGCGTAGAAAATCAAGTGGCAAATTACAGTGGTTGGTTATATACAGGGATAAATGGTCATTACAGCCCCGACTTAACACCAGTTAACAAAAAGTCTGATTAGGGGGTCATTTAAGCATAATTGAAACGTAATGGATTTTTCAAATCAAGGAGTCTTTAATTGCATTTTTCTCGAATCTAAGGAGGGTTTATATGCACATTACCCTTCAAATATGATATGGTATCAAATACTCTACCAACTCTATCCAATATTGACATAAAGATGACTAAAATCAAAATAGGACAACAAAGACATAATTTTAATAATATAAGACAACCCACTCAAACCTGAAATTACTTCAACTTAGGGTGATGCCTCGCTAGTGCACTGCTGTCACGCCCCAGATCTAGAATATTGGAGAGCTGGGGCAGACACAGCCAGCTACGTATATAGAAGTGTATTCCACCTCCATATACGGTCACGGATGTCTAGATGTATGAGGGTTTATCTACAAGCCATCAGTCTCTTATGGTCAAGAACAAGCCTAGTGTCTCAATCTCAAGCAAGCAAGTAATAATAGTTACAAGATGTTAGACCATCAAATATACAATAGTAAGACGTCCCATACGTTTCATATATAGATGATCATGAAGCTAGTCGTACAAATGCGAGGACAAGTAAGAGTTTCAGTCATACATGATCAATCCTAGGATTTGTTAATCATGTTACAGCCCGTAGGCAGACAAGAGATATAAGTATTCAACACGAGCTAATACTTGCTCGGCGGCTAAACGCCTCAAAAGAATAATTTACACTAGAGCGGGAGAGCAAAATAAAACCCACTCATTGCCAGGATTTCTTCTAGTGGTCACCATCTGGCTGGAATGCAGGTAGAACCTCGGGTGCTACTCCGAAATCTGGCCATACAAAACCAGCTGGGTCAGACCCCAGAAAGAGCAAGTGCCACAAGGGAGGCTTCACTTAAGAACTAAAACCAGCAAGTTAGCACATAAAAACATAATTGATAATAAAAGACATGAGTTAGAGAAAAACAGGCTGATAAACGATAAGATAACTAAAGGACTATTCCGGTAGCTAAGTTACAACCCGTAAACCAAATAAGGACCGGGGTTGTAACCCTTCACCTGAACATAACCTAGTCTCTAACCAATTATCGATAAGTAAGCATAGACAAGCGCGTCATGAAATAGCCATGTACTGGATCTAGGAAAGACTAGACAAGATAGGACTCCATCCAACATCCACGGCCAAGCAAAGAGTACGGCTTGATACTTTAACTAACTAGGGTTATCACAAGCCTAGTTACTAGCAAGATGCAATGAGATATTCCTACGGCCACAAGCCCTGCAGACCATCCAGGTTATCCAGGCGTAAGGTTCATGTTAAGAGTTATCTTGACTTGTTAGGTGACTTGGATGCAACACATGACAGTGTGCATAGTAATCGTTTCATGTAGTGTCCCATATAACAGTAAGCTGGAAATGTGCCCTACTCGTCGGCAGGCTACAAGTCCATCAGGAAGACGCTCAGATAACGGGATTGCTTGTAGCCGAAATATCTCTCTATATGAACTACTTGATCAATCTAGTCATTAACCTTGTCAGATTTAGTATGAATTCCTGACCGTGGTAACCTGGGATACAAGTCCTAGACATGATGCAAGACAAGACTGGTAGCTTATACAAGCACATCAGTACAATCACCCACGGTGTCATGATGAGAATTTACTAGCAAGTCGAGATAGCCGTCGCAACAGCATTCAAGATTACATGTTAGACTTACTTATCAAGATTACTTGTCAAGAGTGCGCCACGACGGACCACTGTCAAGATTACTTATCATGTCAAGAGTGCGTCACGATGGACCACCATTCAAGAATTATCATGTCAAGGTTGCTTGTCAAGAGTGCACCACGACGGGTCACTATCTAAGAGTTATCATGTCAAGTTACTTATTGAGAGTGCGCCTTAACAGGCTATTATCATGTCATGTTACTAATCAATCATTCTTGTCGTGAGTGCGCCAAGACGGGCCACTATCATGTGAGTCACATTAACCTATCGTGTTTGTGGAACATGTTCAGAATTAACATGGTACAAGCATTCCATCAAGGACCCAAGTTACACGGAGGGTCATGAGACACAAGCATAATATAACAACCAGAATAGTAAAAGGGTGCAAAGGCTGTGGGAAGAGCCATACGGCCCGGGAGCCAAAGGCCATGGCCTATGCAGTCAGGGATCGCCATGAGGCAAGGGCCGAACGGCCATGCAGCATGCGGCTAAGGGGGGACAGGGGCCATGCGGCAAGGGGGGACATGGGCCATGTGGCAAGGCTGCCAAGTGCCATGCGGCAAGGAGGAGCCGCAGGGAATTGGGGTGCCTATGCGGCCAAAGGAGAGCCGCAGGGGACTGGGGTGCCTATGCGGCCTAAGAGGAGCCGGAGGGGACTGGGGTGCCTATGCGGCAAAAGAGGAGCCGCAGGGGACTGGGGTGCCTATGCGGCCAAAGAGGAGCCGCAGGTGACTAGGGTGCCTATGCGGCCAAAGGGAAGCCGCAGGGGATTGGGGTGCCTATGCGGCCAAAGGGGAGCCGCAGGGGACTGGGGTCATGCGGCAAACACTATTCTTCTTCTCCAACTTTTTCGAGAAGAAGAATCTGGGAAGTTGGGGGTTCCCAGACTTCCCAACCTTCAATCCAAGCCCAAATCTGGACTTCCATCGATCAAAATAGGATAGAATAAAATTCTCTACAACATAGAACAATCAAAACTTGAAAAATAATAAAGTTTGATAGATCAAAACCCAAGAAATCTGAAAATACAACAAGCTTAAATCTATAAGAAATAAACCATGAAAATTGAAAATACTAAGTACTAAAGTGTCTTAGAATCTCATGAGAAAGAAAATAGAACAACAAAAATGGAGGTCCTCCATGAAGCAAGTTGCACTTGCCTAAGCTCTTGGTAGGTGGAGAGAGTTTCGAGGAAGAAGAAGGAGTAAATGAAAAAGTAAGAAAGTAATGAAGAGAGAAAAAGGGTTGGTGGGTTTATAAAGGGGGAGGGTTCTCTCATAATGAACCAAAAGCCCAATCAAACCAAGCCAAACCAAAATAAACCAAACCAAGCTAAACCAAGACCAAACCAACTCAAAACCAACCTAGACTAGGCAAGCAAGTCAAGTCCAACTACGGGTTACCTGACAAACGTTAGAGATCTCGTATACGTATACGAAAAATACGTATAACGGGAAACGGAAGTGACAGCTGCTGGCTGCAGTGAAACCACAGTCTCCATAAGTCAAGTAAATGGCGATAGTGTGCATCTGTCTTGCAATTGTAAGTCAACGAATATTCTTTCAACTATATCCATAAGGATTCTTCAAAGGAGTTTTTAGAAATTCAACTAGCGGATCATGTAAGTATCAGTCCTTGAAGTAAAATTATCAACTTTGAAAATCAAACGATTTATTAGGAAGAAAATGATCGAGGACAAGAGAAATTTTTGTTTCTATTTCTCTAACATTCAAGGATCGAGGGGAAAACATATATATAACTTAAATTTTCAACTAACTTGGAGTAAATTTATGGATAATCGAATCAAGTTAAGTTCAAACTCAATAGGTGTAAATAAAATATAGACTCTTAGGGAAAATAATTACTTATGGCCGATGGAAAATAACTAAGTGATACGAGTAATGATGATAATGTTTAGAGGGAACAAAAAGATAATTTGAACAATTTATCAAGGTTAGGGATTGAATTCTAGGAAGCCGCCGCGCGCGCAGGAGTGGCAAGGTGCACAGCAGCAATGGCAGGCGCCGAGGCCATCTTCGGGACTCCGCATCTCCCTCGTTCCTCCACCGATTCGAGTTCCGATTCTTCAGGTATGATCCTGATATAACCACCTTCAATTACCTCTAATTAGTTTTAGGTTGCACGAACCAGATTGTCCGATAAATCGACGTGAAGTCGACGAAAAAAATCTGTCCAAAACAGGACAGGAAACCGTCCCAAAGACCCAACTTGGAAGATGTTTTATGATCTGTATAATAGGTTTTTCAGAAAACTATTTGAAGACACTTTTAGACAACATATAGGGCTTCACATTTCTTTTTGTGGATTCGGAAATCATCGACTACGCGTTGAGAAACCGAATCCCAAAGTTTTCCAAAAATCTGTTTTCAAAACTAGAAAATTGTTCCGCACGACGTGCGTTCCGCCATTCCGGGTGACGTGGTCGTGAACCGAAAGCATCGAAAGCTGCGTAACGGTTTTGTGGTCGTGTGGGCTTTGGCAGAATTCAAATTGATCGCGTGTGCACGACGAATTTGATGCGTATCCGTCGAAATTCACCGTATCGTGCACGTTGCAAATTTCTCAATTACTTTGTGCACGTTCGTTAGATCGAGACAAAACTTGTGCCAACAGGACCGTATCATTTTTCTGGTCCTGCATGCCAAGTTTGGTCCAATTCTGAGACAGTTGAATCCGACGTCGTTTTTGTGGGCCCCACGGTCCCACTCAACGGGTGATTTTGTGCACGGCCCGCCGGAATCCAACTTTGGACATACGGTTGGGTTCGTATCGGAAAACTGGATCTGTAGACATGTAGTTTGATGACTTTAGAGACCATTGACTCTGGCACGCTTTTCGGTGCAAAACGGGTCCAACGGCGGACATCGTTTTGATCCAAAATTACCGTTTTGCCCCTGTGTCCAGAATTGGACGTAAGGACAGGCAATCCTAGCTAATTGGACTATTCTGAGATCATTGGTATTGTTTATTTCAGCTTTCGGGGACTGTTGTATGGGTTTTGACTATTGCAGCATACTGAGTGGCTCAGATTATCGGTTTCACCAGCACAGGACCACAGGCGAGTACAGTTTATTGTTTGCATTTCGATATTGATCTTTACTATATTTCATTGATTGGTCATTGGTTATGTGATTTTTTATACTCTATTACAAATTGTTGAGTCGGGAATGAGAAGTACCAAGGATGTGTGATCCGACCATAGACAGTGTTTATTTTTATGCAGTAGACATCGTAGACAGTGCTTACTTTTCTGCAAGTAGACATCGTAGACAGTGCTTACTTTTCTGCAAGTAGACATCGTAGACAGTGCTTACTTTTCTGCAAGTAGACATCGTAGACAGTGCTTATTTTCCTGCAAGTAGACATTGTAGACAGTGCTTATTTCCTGCAAGTAGACATTGTAGATCGTGCGGTGTAGTGGCCCAGACTGATCACATATCAAAGGTACTTCTAACGGTGGAAAGTATATTGGTCTATTTATTACTATTGATTTTTCTTACGGCTTTACTGTTATTTTCAAAACTCATGATTGATGCCTAACCTTTGTCTTATAGTCATTTTCTTTATTTGAAATTGCATTCAGTGAATTGTGCTCGTTCCATTCCTGACTGGAAACCAACATTTTTAGGTTAGCCGTGGATTCACTTGGCTTGGGGATTGACGGGGATACTTGCAGACAGAGCCTAGAAACTAGCTAGATAGCGGAGTTGTAGGCATTCCAATAGTTGTACAAGTTTATATTTTCTGCAAATGTAAATCTTGTGATTATTGTAAGTTAAATTAATTCTTGTGAATGAGCATGATTTATGATTTTGATCTTCATGGCCGTGACAGCGTTCTACCGCCGACACTGCGGCATAGGCTGGCTTGGACACGTCTCGTATCCGTTTTTAAAAAAAAAACGGGTGCAGGTCGTGACAAGTTTTTGTGGTGGCCCATGCAGGTCTGTCTTTGCAAATCATGCGAACTCGTGATAGTACTTAAGTTAGTTGTACTATCGCGAGCCTGCGACTAGGAAATGCTCATTCACGAAATTAATTTAAGAGAGTGACTAGGACTAGGGGTCCCTTATACAAATTACCGATGGGTAGCCTAGGCCATGCAATATAGATGAGAAGTTATTAATTTTGATAGCTTGTCAGATCCCCATAAGTACCCTATTTTCCCTTGATATGACGATATGATCCAAGGTGGATAGGTTATTCGCTTGGTGAGACGGGACTTTATAGAATTGATGAGCTAACCTAGATGAATTATTTAATTCCTTCCCCTTGCCCTTTAGATACCATCCTCACATCTTAGTCCGAACTGCCTATTTAGTTCCTATTTGCCCTAAGAATTATTATTATATAAATTCTGATTATGTTATCCATATACAGACCTTGAGTTAGTTCCGATTCAAAGTTTCCTCAAAGGTTGAATACACATAGAATAGATACTAGAATGCTTGTAATCCTTTTGTTTTCAGTTACTTTCTCCATGATTTAATCTTTATTTTAAAAGATTGTGACAAATAGGACAATTATTTATGCCTTATTACATAATCGACTTGTTTGAATCTCTAGAAGCCAGGATTTGTTTACAGATTTTAGTTAAAGGAATGTTAGTTATCTCATAATGGCAGGACAGCAGTGCACTGTCACCATTCATTTGAATTATAGAGACTATGAATTCACTGCAGCCAGCAGCGCACTGGCGAGACACGACCCTAGAGTTAAAATTTTCAAGGAAATTATAGGTTATAGAATATTCCTAAAACTATGACTAGTGGTCCTCCTTGATCATAGTTACCCGGGTGTCGAGATAAGGTAGAGTATCTGATAGCATATCACATCTGAATCACAGAACCAAGAGTTTACCATCGTCCGAGTACACGGACGAGGCATAATCCTCGGTGAAATGATTTCAGACATTATTACAAGTTTAGGGTACTATAGAGGATAGGACCGTGCCATGTATGTCCCATAAGATACAAAACCAATAGTAGTGGAAGTTGGTAAGTTTGGTAGCATGTCTCCCGACCTAGCACTCCGTATGATCATCGTGATCTATTGATGAAGGAATTGACTGACACTAATAGGTTACCTAGAATAAAGAATTCAGGAGTCCATAAACCATTAGTCGACCAAGGTCATAAGGATAAGATGATAGTGGGAGGTCTATAGAAGCAAGAACACCAGGTGAAGTTTGATTTCCCTCTAAACTCGAACTACTTGTGCCGTCTTTCAAAAATCTCGCATAATTGTATTCGACTATCTTAACAAACGCTGCTGTTACAGCTTAGTTTTGCAAGCTCACTCTGTTTTCGAGCTTAATTCGAGGCATATGTTTAGTGGGGACGCCTGCTAACTTATTGTCTAATCAGAATCAGTGTATTATGGTCTGATCAACCATGATGCATTTGGTTCGCACTTTATTTAATTACCCTACGTGGATTAAGATATAGATGTCTCTAGGGTCTCATCCACGACTGTATTGACAATTCCTCTTGAATTATATGTTCGCCCTTGAATCACAAAATTGTATTCAGTAACATCTCCCTTGAATTCTTTATTGTTTTATCTTTCACCGATTTGGAAAGACGAAAGCTCGTGATGGTAGAGAGATACAGAGTATTCTCATGGCTATGACAATGGTAGGCACAAGTGTAGCTACCAATGGTCAGTCCTGTGATTGAGTTACTCGTTCTCCTCTCGACCTCAAACTGTTATCGGGACTTTCAAGCCATCTGCATTTGAGAATGATGAGGGTTTTACCCTTAGTCGGAATGTCAACCTAGGAGACTACCTATTCTCCAGAGACCAAATGTTGTGAGCCTCTAATCTTTTGTTTGAAGCTTGCTTCAACTAGAACCCTTGTGACACTAGTTCGGCAGGTTTGACCCCAATAGAGAATCACGACATAGTTATTGGAAATATTTTCATATGACGTGCCTTAGAGCTGATTACCCCGTCGATAACTCTTGTACACTAGGGGTGTGTATGTTCCTCTATTTTATCGACCGTGTGTCATTGTATACACTCATTTTTGAGGAACAATCTTTGACTTGACTCACATCTTCCATATTTCGTTACGCCGTGCCTTATTCTTCATTTACAAGAGTCGAGGTACAATATCCGGACATTAGAATTTTTCTAACCACTTATTCCTAAAATCATATCCTAGCTTCTAAGGTGGGTAGACTGTAAGTCTCCTAAAAAATTTTGGGAGTATATGAAGATTACCGATTGACTAGAATGATTTTCCACTAGGGTGACGATTAGTGCCCTTGGACTCCCACTTTTCATTTAGATCATTTTGTGTCCCCGGCTGTGTCATTAATATTCGGAGCACGAGACCAGTTGTTACCTTCCAACAAATTTCATATGTAAGATCTAGACGAGTCCACCTTCATCTAGGTATATCATGTCCCACTCAAACCCGTCCCCTTGTACTCTATTTTTATGGTACGACTTTCAGGTAGAAAGGACTAACTATAACCCTTACCATGGTACCGGTAAACTTCTCGATTATGATTAGGGACTCAACTTCGACTCGAAGCCTTCAACCCAATATATGGTTGTGATCGACTCGAGCCCACTGCACACATGTCACCAGTGTGCCACTCAATGGTGTCTTCTCGTGCCACTTAAACACAGAAGTCACGGAAGACGCATTTGGGCTTTAGGGACCTAGCTAACCAACCTGCCTGATAAATAGCTCAACCACTTGGATGAAAACCTATTCTAGGTTATCCTAACCTAGTAGTAATAGGCTTATCTTGGGATCTTGTCCAGTCCATATGGATTAAAATCCTAGTTTCATCCAACCAGCGATTAATGTTCAATCAGAAAACCTAATAAGACCCAGTAAAACCCATCCATATGTACCACCATATTTGGACTATAAAATTGCACTAGTTGAAATAGGTCCATGTACCTATTAAGTAGTCTCCCCTCTTGGAATGTGAAGTCATTCGTGACCATAAATCCATTCACCTGGAAGTCGCGATATGATCTTGTATTACATTTTATATCCCTTGCTCGTATGTTTAAATAACCACGAAAAAGATCAAAATCTCGATTTCCTAAATTCTGTTCTATTTTAGGAACCTTGTTTAGATTAAATTCGAGGACGGATTTTCTATAGTCCATGGATTGCAAGCCCCTCTAAGAAGCAAAAGTTTTTTTCGATTGAGTCAATGACTAGACTAGAGTAGCCCAATCTAGCGAATAAGACTATAGGTTCATAAACACTCTTTCTATCTGTATCCTTGGGTACTTTCTACCGCCCTTGAAATTTTATATTTATTCTTGATTATATTATTTTTATGACCTTCCTATTCCAGAGTGACGTATAGTCATATTTCCTTAAGCCACTTGTGTAAAATTATTGCTTGTTAAATTTTGGGTTACTTGGTAGATGCGAGATGAGTTTAGATACCATATACCTAGATAATTGTTGGTAGGATTGTTAGCAACCAGTTAGAAGATTTTAAGATTTTAGTGTGATGGAGTAGTGTAACCAAAGGTGGATAGAAGTTCCCAAGTATTCAGAATTATAAAATGGCTAGAGACAGCTACAAAATGTCTTGAGGAATTAAATTTGAGGAGATTAAGGGAATACTAGATTTCGAAATCTAAGAAATAGTTATGAATTTAAATTTCGAGGACGAAATTATTTTTAAGGTGGGTAGATTTGTAGCTCCCCTTCCCGAATTTTTAAATATATTTTTTTTAAGTTCTTTTTATTTTAAATGGTGATTTTTAGACTGTACATAAAAGGTATATACATCATTATAGGTTTGGCAGTGATTATTATTAAGTTATCGAGGTGGTTATGATATAATATTAATAATATTGGTTATATTATTTCAGTCAAATAATTGTTATTGGAGTTTATTCGAGTTTATAAAGATTATATATGAGTGTATGTTATTAATATGGCTAAATTATTAGTCTAGATACTATGAATATATTGGATACATTAGTGAGATACTATGAATATATTTGTTATTGTATATGTGTTTGTGTACATAAATAAATGCATAAAATTATATACGTGTGTATATAGATATTATTTTGTTACATATATATATAAAGAAATAATAGATATAGAAATATGTATATAGATATAAATATCGTATACGTATATATATAGGTATATGTGTGTGTAGTGTATATATATATTGATTAAATAGGCGTGTATATATATTCATAATTTGTTAAGGTGTATACATAAATACATGGATATATATATAATATATATATATATATGTGTATAAAATTGTATATGTGTATATACGTATATATATATATATATATATATATATATATATATATATATATATATATATATACGAATATTTGTATACGTGTATAAGTGTATATATATAAATATTGGATACGTTTATATGTGTGTATATTTATATATATATATATTCGTATACATGTATATGTATATGAATGGAACTGTTAATATATTAGAGAAAAGATATAGAAAAAAGAATGAGAAAGAAATAGAATAAGTAAAGAAAGAAAGAAATAAACAAAAGTAGGCCCGAGCCCCACAGTCGAGGGCTTATTCACAGCCGAGCAGGGGAACCCCCAGCCCAGCTTAGCAAACAAGCAATGGGATTCTCCATCCTGACCCAAGTGAGCCAAGCCCGATCGAGCAGGAACTTCCCATGATTCCCAGACCCGGCCAATGGGTTCACATCCCAAACCCCAGGATTTCACAGCCCAGCAACACCCTAGCTCGAACCCGAGCGTTTTCCCAGCCCGTTGAGGCCAGCGTGCCACAGGGCCGACCCATTTCCCTGCTTTACACATCAGTGGTACAAATATAGGATCGTATATATATATATAGAACCCGAGAACTCGAGAGAGGAAACCCGATCCCGCCCACCTATCGAAATAGCCAAACGAAAACCCTAACCACCCTGTGCGCCGCCAACCCTTATGCCTGGACGTGCCCGACGCGCGCGCGCGCGGCCGAGGGCCACCGCTGGCCGGTGACGAAGTCGCCGCGCGCGCAGGAGTGGCAAGGTGCACAGCAGCAATGGCAGGCGCCGAGGCCATCTTCGGGACTCCGTATCTCCCTCGTTCCTCCACCGATTCGAGTTTCGATTCTTCAGGTATGATCCTGATATAACCACCTTCAATTACCTCTAATTAGTTTTAGGTTGCACGAACCAGATTGTCCGATAAATCGACGTGAAGTCGACGAAAAAAATCTGTCCAAAATAGGACAGAAAACCGTCCCAAAGACCCAACTTGGAAGATGTTTTATGATCTGTATAATAGGTTTTCAGAAAACTATTTGAAGACAATTTTAGACAACATATAGGGCTTCATATTCCTTTTTGTGGATTCGGAAATCATCGACTATGCGTCGAGAAACCGAATCCCAAAGTTTTCCAAAAATCTGTTTTCAAAACTAGAAAATTGTTCCACACGACGTGCATCCCGCCATTCCGGGTGACGTGTTCGCGAACCGAAAGCATCGAAAGCTGCATAACGGTTTTATGGTCGTGTGGGCTTTGGCGGAATTCAAATTGATCGCGTGTGCACGACGAATTTGATGCGTATCCGTCAAAATTTACCGTATCGTGTACGTTGCAAATTTCTTAATTACTTTGTGCACGTTCGTCAGATCGAGACGAAACTTGTACCAATAGGACCGTATCATTTTTCTGGTCCTGCATGCCAAGTTTGGTCCAATTCTGAGACAGTTGAATCCGACATCGTTTTTGTGGGCCCCACGGTCCCACTCAACGGGTGATTTTGTGCACGGCCCACCGGAATCCAACTTTGGACATACGGTTGGGTTCGTATCGGAAAACTGGATCCGTAGACATGTAGTTTGACGACTTTAGAGACCATTGACTCTGGCACGCTTTTCGGTGCAAAGCGGATCCAACGGCGGACATCATTTTGACCCAAAATTACCGTTTTGCCCCTGTGTCCAGAATTGGACGTAAGGACAGGCAATCCTAGCTAATTGGACTATTCTGAGATCATTGGTATTGTTTATTTCAGCTTTCGGGGACTGTTGTATGGGTTTTGACTATTGTAGCATACTAAGTGGCTCAGATTATCGGTTTCACCAGCACAGGACCACAGGCGAGTACAGTTTATTATTTGCATTTCGATATTGATCTTACTATATTTCATTACTCTATTATAAATTGTTGAGTCAGGAATGAGAAGTACCAAGGATGTGTGATCCGACCATAGACAGTATTTATTTTCATGCAGTAGACATCGTAGACAGTGCTTACTTTTCTGCAAGTAGACATCGTAGACAGTGCTTACTTTTCTGCAAGTAGACATCGTAGACAGTGCTTACTTTTCTGCAAGTAGACATCGTAGACAGTGCTTACTTTTCTGCAAGTAGACATCGTAGACAGTGCTTATTTTCTTGCAAGTAGACATTGTAGACAGTGCTTATTTCCTGCAAGTAGACATTGTAGACCGTGTGGTGTAGTGGCCCAGACTGATCACATATCAAAGGTACTTCTAACGGTGGAAAGTATATTGGTCTATTTATTACTATTGATTTTTCTTACGGCTTTACTGTTATTTTCAAAACTCATGATTGATGCCTAACCTTTGTCTTATAGTCATTTTTTTTATTTGAAATTGCATTCAGTAAATTGTGCTCGTTCCATTCCTGACTGAAAACCAACATTTTTAGGTTAGCCGTGGATTCACTTGGCTTGGGGATTGACGGAGATACTTGCAGACAGAGCTTAGAAACTAGCTAGATAGCGAAGTTGTAGGCATTCCAATAGTTGTACAAGTTTATATTTTCTGCAAATGTAAATCTTGTGATTATTGTAAGTTAAATTAATTCATGTGAATGAGCATGATTTATGATTTTGATCTTCATGGCCGTGACAGCGTTCTACCGCCGACACTGCGGCGTAGGCTGGCTTGGACACGTCTCGTATCCGTTTTTTAAAAAAAAAAAAACGGGTGCGGGTCGTGACAACATACATATCCATAACAAGAGTTTAAAATTCGAAAATGTCTCTTCATGATGTGTCCAACACTTGTGTCCAATTCATATATATATATATATATATATATATATATATATATATATATATATATATATATATATATATATTGCATTCAAGAATAGATTTCTACCAAATTATACCTAAAAACCTACATTACTAATCTCACGAAATTGGATTTATTCATGAATTTCCATAAATTCAGAATGTATATCATACTAATATAAGAAAATTTGAAGGTCAAAATGAGAAAATTCAAGAGGAGGAAGGTGAGAGGACTTGCCTTGCTTCTTGAATATTTTCCCTATGAGAGGTATCCCTCCTAAGACCCAAATCAGAACCTAAGACACAAAAATTGGGATTATGTTAAACATAATTAACCTAGAACAAAATTTGAATTGAATTGGAAAAAAGGAATGAGGAAGAAAGAGGATAATGTTATTTGGAAAAAGGAGGATGAAGTGGAAGAAGAAGAAGTGGTCGGGGGGGGGGGGGGTGGTGGCCGGCCAGCTGCGGCTGTAAGCCCCTATTATTTATTTATTTTAAATTAAGGATTTTTAAACACAAATGATATTTTTAGCCTTAAAAATAATTTATTATAATTATTAGGAATTTTCAAGAATTTTTAAATATTTTTTAAATGTCTTTTAAAGCCTAAAATATCATTTTACAATTTATTAATTTATTTTTATAGCAGTTGGCAATTAATTCAAATATTTTTAAATCAAACTGCAATATTAGAATTATTTGTGCAAATATAAATTTGCACAGAACACTGCGGGAGTGGATTTGCAAATTAGGATTTTACATACTGGTAGGCGGTGGGTGTTTTTACAATTTACGTAAAGGGCAGGGGTGTTTGTGCAAAACCACCTACGACCGTCCACGTCGCCGGTCAGAACTTTGTCATCTTCGTCCAGCCGACTTGCCGAAACCCTAAACCCTAATTTACTAATCGAAACCCTAATCTAACCCCCAAATACTAGCCTATAAATCCCCCTAGACCGAAACCCTAACTTCATCCCTCTTCCCGACCACCCTAGCCACCGCCATAACTTCTTTTTCTCCGACCACTCGTCGGAACCCTAGATCTATCCTAGGTGACACCCTAGCCGACGTGAAGGCCTACGACCACCACCAAACCGTTCGCCTCGACGAGACGAACTCCGATCCAATTTTTCTCGATGCCCACGACGCCTCCTCCGCCGTGCAACAGCCCCGACCGCCCCTATTTGCTGGACACGTACGTGTCTCTTCGTGTCTGCTTCACTTTCGTGTCTCGATTTCACGTAGGTAAGTCGTCTCGTGTCAAGGAGTGTCGTGATGGCCTTGGACACGGGAGATTCGTGTCAGATTTATGTCAATCACGGTGGATACAAGACTCGGTGTCAGACTCGGCCGCTCGTGTCCCTAACTGTCAGGACACGGGTTTAATTAAATAGGTTTGGGTTTATTGTGTTTATTGGGTTTGTGGGTTTACTGTTCATGGGGTATTGGGTTCGTATATGTATATGTATATGTATATGTATATGTATATGTATATAGGGCTGCAAATGAGCCAAGCCGTTTGCAAGCTGCTCGAAGCTCGACTCGATAAAAGCTCGTTTGAGCTCGGTTCATTTAGTAAACAAGCCGATCTCAAGCTTTGTTTTCGAGCTCGTTTAATAAATGAGACAAGCTCAAGCTTAGAAGTACTCGGCTCGTTCGAGCTCGCAAGCTGACTCGTTTATGAGCTTGCGAGATGGGTCGTTTAGAAGCTCGTTTAGGAGCTTGTTTAGAAGCTCGTTTGTTTGTTTAATTCTAATTTTATGTATGTTAGTATAATGATATGGTTGTGTGCTTTATATATTTATATGTCCTTAATATTAATTGATATGAAAGAACTTTTTTAATTAAATTTTTATAAATAAATTGTTAAATTATAGGTACTTGAATTCAAGCGTAACTAGGTTGAAATCGAGCTCATTAAGCTTGAAATAAAGGTGAACAAGCTTGAAAGCAAGCTTAATGAGCTTGATATGAGCTTATCGAGCTTGTTTATCAAGCTTGAATCAAGCTTGCTTATCAAGCCAAGCTCGAGCTCAAACCAAGCCAAGCTCAAGCTTAATATAAACAAGCTCAAGCTCTAAAATAAAAAATTTATCAAGCTTGAGCTCGAGCTCGAACTCGATTAATTCTAGTCAAGCCAAGCTCAAGCTTACAAAAGCTTGGCTCGGCTTGGCTCGTTTGCAACCCTATATGTATATGTATATGTATATGTATATGTATATGTATATGTATATGTATATATATATATATATATATATATATATATATATATATATATATATATATATATATATATATATATATATATATATATATATATATATATATATATATATAAATATAATATATATATATATATATTTTTTTTTATATATAAATATAATATATATATATAATATATATATATATATATATATATATATATATATATATATATATATAAAATATATATATATATATATATATATATATATATAAATATAATATATATATATATATATATATATATATATATATATATATATATATATATATATATATATATATATATAAAAACAGTATATAGTATATAAAATATTTATACTAGTATATAACAGTATAGTATATATAACAGTATATATATATATATATATATATATATATATATATATATATATATATATATATATATTATTATATATATATATATATATATATATATATATATATATATATATATATATATATATATATATATATATATATACTGTATAGTATATTTATATTATATATTTTCTTTATTTATGTATATATATATATGATTGTTATGTATATCTATTTATATACACACATATTTTTATAACATTTAATGTATATGTACTTCTATGTATATGTATAAATGGTTCTATATTTTGATATATGTAAATTTACATTTTATTTTATTATCAGTAAATATTATGGTTAAGTATATTTTACTGTATTAAAATATTATTATAATATTTTAATATACATATGTATCTATATATTTAATTTCGTATTTTTACGTATTCTGTGAATTATGGTCATTTGAGTCCAGACCTAGCATGGGTTTTGTGGACTTAAATGAGTCTAAGTACTTTTAAGGTCTGTACGAGTCATATCAGACTTGATTCATGGCCTTGGGTCCCGTATCTAGACTTCGGTTCAATTTCGTATACGTGGATAAATATAATGAATAATTATTTATTTATTTTCAGAAACTGTAACTTGCTGTATTTAAATTTTTAGATAGTATATGATTACTATGAAAATCTGGGAAAAATTGTATTTAAATACTATTTTAGTTTAGCTAATTTAATATAGTTTTTCCAGGATTTAATTTGTATTTTTGCCATTTTATAAAAATAGGAAAACGGAACTCATTTTCAAAGTACTTATGTTTACTAATTTTTAATAAATATCAATAATAGTTTATAAATTCTAGAAATCTTAGTATAAATTTTTATAATTAACAAGGATCATTTTTATACTTTACTTTATATATATTGGATCTTTTTGACTATCTTATTAATTGTTGGGACACAGTGTACAGTCTGATTTATTAATTAAATAATTATGTCTTGTGAAGTTATGTGTGTTTTTGGATATTTTAGTATTAGGACCTTACCCTACCTTAGTATATAGACCCTAAAAAATTAGTTTAGATATTGTGTCACCCCACATTGGTCTCCTATGCTAAAGTCATCACTTGTCTAGGTGTCCAGTTAGAAAGTCGTGTCACACCACTAGTGTCCTAGTCTTGAGCTTAATATGGAAACTAAGATTGTATATCCTTTTTAACAGTGACAGGACACCGGACATCTATAGCTTCATATTCCTATCCTTTTTTTTTACGAGACGAGTACCCCTACAAACTCTATTTACTGCATATGATAATGAATTGCGTATGAACAATGTTAATACAGTTATTTAAACTGAAAATTGTATCTTACATATTTCTATGTACCTACCGTATGCTTCACATGCTTTAAACTGCTTTCAGTATCTTTCACATGCTTTAAACATTTCTTATATCTCTCACATGTATGACTTGGGTTATAGAAAAACTGATAGTTGAGTACGTGATCATACCCCCTTCTCCCGTACGTATGTACCGAGCATGGTCGCATTACATGCATACATTGTCGGAGGCCATTATCCTGTATTTCTGTACGTATGTACACCTATACTTATAGACTTGTACATATGTACATTTTATTATATATAGACTTGTACACCGGTACATTTTATACCTATTGACGATCACGTGCCTGCTCCAGTTTTAAACATTACATATACATCTGTCGCCATGACAAAAATATCTTCTATATGATAGATTGTGATATGCCATAATTCTTGTTTATTACATCTCTTTTCATTCCATGCTCAGTATATTTAGTTTGTAGAACCAGTACTTGCTCCCTTCCTGACAAGAAACATTGCAGGTATACTTACCGAGGAGGAGTTGCTATGTGATTCCTATTATGGGGCCACCATTGAGGATTAGGACTTAGCCCATGAGGATGTACCTATGGAGAACCTCGTCTAGTTGTTGTTTTAGTTGCTCTGGACTTTGAGAGCAGGACTGTTTAGACTATGTATTTTTGTTACTGGACTTAGTATCCAATTTTACATTTTGGCTATGTATTTTAATCATATTCATATTTTAGATGTTGTGTTGTACTGATTTCTTTAAATATAAAAAATAGAATTGTTAGCCCACTTTGATCTTTTATTGTCTGCTTTTAAAAGAACAGCTTACTACGCTATAACGCAAGCGTAGGCTGGACATGGCTCAACCAGGCCCAACAAATTGGGTAACGGATCGTGACATATTTTTAATGGTGGCCCATGCAGGTCGTAGACTTAAATTGTTTGGTTACACCAAGCATACTTGCAACTAGGATTATAGGATAACTTGATAAACACTAGGAACAATATTTAGAACACCTAGAAAATTTTTAGGATTACAACATAGGAAAACTCATCACAACATAGGACCGTTATTTATAGTTAGATTTTGTTTGTGATTGCTTGATTAAAAAGTTCTTATAGTTCTTTTATTTTCTATTAGATGGTGCTCACACGCTCATGCCACACCTGAAAATGACGTACTTCCTATCCAGCCGGTCGACCAGTTGACCGAAGCACTTCCACCTCCACCTATGTCACTTCCCGTTTCCGATATACATATTCTTTCATGAATCTTGTTCATGGTATCCTGTATTTAGCATGTACATAATTCTATTTTATTATTTATTAATGGTTGCATATAGCCTTTAAGCATGTCATTAGTGGAATGGTTAGAGCATGTTTAGAGATTAGGGTTTTCTTAAGCCAACCCAACCCTACTATATAATCTCTTCCACACTCTCTTTCCTCATTCACTCCCTCATTCAATTCCCTCAACCACCACCATTAGACAAGTACAACTTGCTCAAAAGTAGAGATTTGTGCAATTTTCATCCTTGACTTTTTTTGATATTATTTGTCTATATTGTTCTTCTCATCATCTTCTACAAGTTTAGTACTTGGTATTTTTGGTTTTGAAGGATGGATTCTTGTAGATCTAAGTTTATGTCAATTTTGGTTTTTCTTGGTCTTGATCTACTAAACTTGCTTTTTTTTCAAAATCTAGTAGATCCATGTGGTAGAGCATTTCATTTTACCCAAATTTGACCTTTGAAAAGTTAGATTTCATATTGTTTTGGCCGAGTTGTGCAAGTTTGAAGTTCATGGGTTCCATGGCCATCTTTCTCGGATTTTTAGAGAAGATGACCCTCGACCGCATGCAGCTTGGCCGCATGACTCTTGTCCGTATGAGTCTTGGCCTCATGAGCCTTGGCCGCATGAGTTTTGGCCGTATGACCCTCGGCCCCATGCAGCTTGGCCGCATGAGTCTTGGCCGCATGACCCTCGGCCGCATGCAGCTTGGCCGTATGACCCTCGACCGCATGTAGCTTGGCCGCATGAGCCTTGGCCGCATGACCCTTGGCCGCATGCAACTTGGTCGCATGAACCCTTGGCCACATGACCCTTGGCCGCATGAGTCTTGGCTGCATGACCCTTGGCTGCATGAACCCTTGGCCGCATGACCCTTGGCCGCATGACCATTGGCCGCATGCAGCTTGGCCGTATGAACCCTCGGCCGCATGCGTCCTTGTACTTGGTCCTCATTCCTGATCTGACTACCTATGCGAGTGCTGGATAAACCTACGTATATTCTAAGGTACAATCTATGTGAGCACCGAGGTGCTATCCTATGCGCTAAGTGTTCCTACGTGATATCTGCCAGTACACCCATGAGTCCAGCATTTACCTAGCGAATGGTCGGTAGCAATGACGTGGTATGTGTTGTATATTGCATTACACTAAGAAGGGGTATATACGTATGACTCTATGAGCCAGTACGGATCCCTTCTTGGGTGCTCGTACATTGTACGACATCTAGGGGGTTGAGCATGTGACCACGACATGTGAACTCCGAGGATAACCTAGGGATTAATTAGGCAACTAACTTGGTAGATGCATTGGGTGGGAAGAATCCCGAGATCGTGCCATAATAGTCACCCCAGGTCCAGTCCTGACGTGTCGGGTTGGCCGCCACGGATATGGTTTTATTCGCCTTTAGCAGATGACTATATCCGACTTCTACGAGCTATGTGTTATATGTTTTAGCGCGGTAGCCCTCCGGGGGACCGGTGCATAATCAATGTGCTATATGTCTAATGGTTTGGCTAGCCCTGCTGGGTTGACACGATCTGAGGATTCCTTTTAATCAGTATTTCGGGAATAACTCCGCCAAATATAGAAAGCTGCAGGAATGAATGGCCGCTTGAAAAATGACTTGACTGTGTCTTGTACCTTCCGTTAGTAACCGAGGGACATGGACTGTCATGGTGCGTGGTCCAACCCATGTCCTTGTTTGGTTGTTGGGTTGGTCTATCGTGCTATGACATATTGTGGACCGAGGTTACGACCAGAAGCCTTTATTATTACTAGTATTATTATTCTATGCTTGAGTTTTATCTCACTCTTTTGTGTACCCTTGTGGTACTTGCTATTCGGGGCTGACCCCGCTAGTTTTGTTTGGCCAGATCACGTAGTAGAGCCTGAGGATCCGACCTTCCTCCCTGGCGTCAATGGTGCATACTAGGAGCATGGCTAGCGGCGGACTTGAGTGGGTTTCTTCTCCACCACTCTAGCTTTCATCCCTTATATTCTGGCGTTTAGCCACCGGTACCTGTTTAGCCGATTAAATCTGGATATTTTGTCTTTGCATAATTGTAATTAAATCAGACTGCAGCTGAATACGATTATGTACCTATGACTCTCTGGGCTAGCTAACTTATAAAGCTAGATCCCCATGATTATTTTGATGAAGCGTCGGGGACGCTTTACTACTTTATCTCATATGCTCATTAATTGATGTTTCTTGCTTGAATGATTGAGACATAGATGCTCTATGAGACCATGGGAGACTTGATTGTAGCATACACCCCCTTGTCTTCTGACAGCCACGATCGCTGTATGGCATTTGTATACCTTATATGGAGTAGATGGCCTAGTCCGTTTCCGTGTTCCGGTACTGGGGCGTGACAACCTACCATACACCCCCACTCCACAAATCCACCAACCAAGATGCCTTTACCACCTCCTATATCACAGTCCTAGCAGGACCAGATACTTCCTCCACCACCTGTTGCTATACCTGCCTAGACTTCCGTCACTCTCGACGGGAACCAGCTACTTACTCTGATCCAGAGGTTCCTAACGACCCATCAGGAGCCGACCACCTTACTTCGCCAGAGCATGGAGCGCTCTGCGGAGCGTACCATGATCCCACCACCGGTAGAGCCATGACCGAGAGCGGGAAATATCAAGGACTTTATGAACTTGAACCCCAAAGAGTTTATGTGGACTGAGGGCATCATAGTCGCAGATGACTGGTTGGACTCAGTAGAGAGGAAGCTCCTCGGAGCTAGGTTGCCAGGTGATCTTCAGGTCGAGGTAGCAGGATTTCTGCTGACAGACTTAGCAGGAGTCTGGTTCAAGAATGAGCCACTATTTGCGAGAGGGGGAGCTACATGGGATCAGTTCAAGATCCAGTTCAAGAAGAAATGTGTCTCGACTATCACTAGAGTAGCCATGGGGCTACAATTCCAGAACCTCCAACAGGGAAACCATTCTGTTAACGAGTATGCGGTGGAGTTTACTCGTTTGAGCCGTTTCGTCCCTAGCCTGATTTCAGACCCAGAGGAGATGGCATGTAGATTTTGCCATAGTCTTGTCCCAGACATCGGCTTCCTCCTAGTGGCAAACGGGACGACTGACTAATACCAAAGCCTAGAGTTGGCCCGGGGGATAGAGGAGCATTTTCTGTCTTACAAGAGGCCAGCTTTCGGACACAACCAGGGACCTTCCAAGCGCCAGGCTTTCCAGCTGAGAGCACTGGTGCCATACCAGCAGGCATACCGTCCTCCCGTACCGTATCACCCAACACCACCAGTTAGAGCTCCGGGACCACAACAGCAGAAGGGAGCTGTGTGTTCATATTGTAGGAGGCCAGGGCATGACTATGCCATCTGCAGGAAGAGGTTGAGACAGTGCTTAGCTTGTGGGTCTACCACCCATCAGCTTCGGGATTGCCCAGCAGCGAGGGCGCCAGGCACGGGACCACCTAGGGGACCACCGCTCCCGACTCAGCAGCAGCGGTTTGGGCAGCATCAGCAGCAGCAACAAAAAGGGCCCCAAGGGAAGGCTTATAGTCTAGCTCTTGATGCAGAGCCAGAGCAGGTTTCGGAGCCAGATTATTTAGCCGATGTCATCACAGGTCATGTTTATTTGCATACTTTTCTAGCCATATGCTTGTTTGATTCTGGTGCATCATATAGCATTCTGTTATTAGAATTTTTACAAAAATACTATTTAGTAGCTACACCCACCAAGAAGATGAGTAGAGTAATGACAGGAGGCAGACCAGTATCCATTAGAGCTATCTATAGATGCTCTATTACTATAGCAGAAAGAGAGTTTAGGGGATGATTCTTTGTGATGCCACTTTTCGGATATGATATCATATTAGGAATGGATTGACTTAGCTACGCTCACGCAGCTATAGACTGTCATAAGGGTAGTATTCTGTTCAGTCCCCCAGGAACGACACCATTCAGTGTCAGGAGGACAGGGCCGGAGATCAGCCTAGAGACGAACTATTATGCTACAGTTGGGGAGCTAGCACCGCCACACCCTATCATTAGGGAGTTTATGGATGTATTTCCAGAGAATCTTCCAGGACTTCCACCTGACAGAGATGTGAAGTTTACTATAGATTTAGTACCGGGCTCATAACCAGTGTCCCGGGCTTGCTATAAAGTGAACCCCAAGGACACCATAGAGATAAAGGAGCAGATCGATGACCTGTTGAGAAAAGATTTCATCCAATCTAGTGCTTCTTCATGGGGAGCACCATTGCTCTTTGTGCCGAAGAAGGATGATACAGTCCGATTGTGCATTGACTACCGGGCATTGAATGCCATCACCATTAAGAACAAATATCCTCTACCTCTTATAGATAATTTGTTTGACCAGTTGAGTGGGGCGAAGGTGTTCTCTAGGATAGACTTGAGGTCAGGATACCACCAAGTGAAGGTCAGAGTTGAAGACATACAGAAGACTGCGTTCAACATCAAGTATGGGCAGTACGAGTTTTTGGTGATGCCATTTGGTCTCACAAATGTGCCACCTGTCTTTATGAACTTGATGAACAAGATATTTCACCAATATCTGGATAAATTTGTCGTGGTATTTATCGATGACATCCTAATATACTCGAAGATGCCAGAAGAGCACGACGAACACTTGTGGATAGTTCTAGAGATTCTGAGGAAGGAGAGGTTGTATGCTAAATTATCGAAGTGCGAGTTCTTTCTCGATCGAGTAGAGTTTCTCGGTCATGTGGTCACTGGAGAGGGGATCTCAGTGGATCCCAGGAAGATTGCTGCCATCGAGACATGGAAGACTCCGACATCAGTTTCAGAGATCATGAGTTTCTTGGGATTAGCAGGCTATTACAGAAAGTTTGTCCAGGACTTTGCTAGAATAGCTGAACCTATAACAAAGCTGACACAGAAAGATGAAGAGTACATCTGGTCAGAGGACTGCCAGACAGCATTTGATGAGTTAAAGAGGAGATTGACGACTGCGCCAGTTCTGACATTACCTTCAGGATCTGGAGGTTTCATTATTTATATCGACGCTTCGGAAAAGGGGCTAGGATGTGTTTTGCAGCAGCATGGAAAAGTGATTGCCTACTTTTTTAGGCAATTACGGACTCATGAACAGAACTATCCTACTCATGTGTCACGACCCGCACCCGCTTTTCGGACGCGAGAGCGTGAGCAAGCCAGCTACGCATCGAGCGGACTCCATCCCAACTCGAATACGTAAACGCTGTCATGGCTATAGCAATGGGCCTAATCAGGGTGAAGTAAATCTCTATCTCAATCCACAATGAGTATATAAACATGAATGGACACTATGAGTCGTGGTCTGCAGCCCACTAGCATATATGTCCGATAAGACTCCAAGAGTATAACAAGAGTCTTTAAACTGAATCAATGATATCACCCTCATTTTCCGTATTTCGTATTTATACTCGTAGTTGGATTTTGGCATGTATTTTTATTTTTTTTGACTTGAGGAATTTTGGGTTTTTTCGTATTTTGGGTTTCCGCTCGGCTCGGTTTTAGTTGGAATGGTTTGATTTTAAACCGAATGGAACACTTTAACCTATACTCCAGCCTCATTCCACCACAACCACCTTCATTAAATCCCCACCAACCATTCTCTCTCCTCATTACTTTCCCCATTAATTTCTAACTCCTTCTTCTTCTTCCTTCTTCCACACAATACCCCACCCATAGGCAAGTGCATCTTGCCACCACATGAAGACCAAATTTTATTTGTCTATTAGCTTAATTACATGATTTGGAATAACATTAGAACTTGACATTTTTGGATTTGGAGCTTGGATTCTCCTAGATCTAAGTTTCTACTATTTTCGGAATTTCTTGGGTTTGATCTACCAAACTTGGATTTTTTTTTTGCTTGATTGAATGCTTCTATGTTGTAGAGAATTGAATTTTACACAAGTTAGACTCTTGAAAATCCGGATTTCGTGTTTTATGGACCAAGTTGTGATGTTCCAAAGTTTAGAGGCCATTAGAGTTCTTCCTCTCAGCTTGAGGAAGAAGAAGACCCCCTCCCCCGCTGCGTTGTTTAGCGCCGGGTTGTCTCCCCCGCGCGCGCTCTTTAGCGCGCTGGCTGCCTTGTGCTGTCGCTCCCGCACCCCTGCGCGCTCGGCCCCCTGCGCGCTGGACCCCGCGCCCCTGCGCGCTCGGCCCCCGTGCCCCTGCGCGCTTGGACCCCGCGCCCCTGCGCGCTCGGCCCCCGCGCCCCCTGCGCACTTGGACCCCGCGCCCCTGTGCTCTCGGCCCCCGTGCCCCCTGCGCGCTTGGACCCCGCGCCCCTGCGCGCTCGGCCCCCGTGCCCCCTGCGCGCTCGGCCCCCGCGCCCCCTGCGCGCTTGGACCCCGCGCCCCCTGCGCGATTGGCTCCCCGTGCCCCTTGGCGCGCTGAGACCGTTCCCGAGCGCGTATCTTGGCACCGCTTGCCCGAGCCCTTTACCTGGCACACCCTGTGCCATGGCTTCCCCTCCTGACCCTTGGTGTTCCCCTTGGTTCTCGGTTTTTCTCTTACTGATTTTGTTTTCTGAGAGCTTGATGCCCACAGCACGACTTGACTTAACCCGACACGTCTTGACACGATTTTCTTTGTCTTTAATTTAGGACTAGCATTCTCTGATCTTGGCAGTGACTCGATGTGGTACACTTATAACTTGTGGCTTTTTAACTTGTAACCTGCAACCTGTAATTAATCCCCTGTAACTTGATATCTTGATAGTGGGCGCCTCGGCGCACTCTTGACTTGACTCGACTTGATAACTGGTCGTACTTGACTTGCCCTGACACCGTGGGTGTTCTTCTTGTTGCCTTGTGCAAATCTACTTGTCTTGTCTTGCATCATGTCTAGGACGTGACTCCCTGGGCACCACGGCCAGGGACTCATACTAAATTGGATTAGGCTAATGATTAGATCAAACTAGAACATGGATATCTCGTTATCTGGGCGCTTTAATGGACTTGTAGCTTGCCGACGAGTAGAGCACATTACCAGCACACTGTCATGTGTTGCACCTCTAAGTCACCTAAGGGTATATCGTCTCCTGGACGATGTACCCTACCATACTCTCAACCCGCGGAAGGATAACTAGATAGTCTGCAGGGCTTGGGACTGGAAAATTCTCACTTGCATCTTGTTAGTAATTAGGCTGGTGATAACCCTAGTTAGTTAAGTAGTAAGCCGTAGTATTTGCTTGGCCGCTTGTGAATGGATGGTGTCTAGCCTGGTCCAAGTCTCATCTAAGTCCATGTACCTGGTACTCCTGTACATGATTGTTTTACTTATCTTTAACAATAAATGGATAGAGACAAGTGCTATTCAGGCGAAGGGTTACAATCCCGGTCCTTGTTTGGTTTACGGGTTGTAATCTGGCTCCCGGAATGGTTCCATGTCCCTAGTCGTTTATTGTCCTGCTGTACTTTTATTACTTGTACTTTTCTTCTATTTTCATATGTTCTGATATGCTGGCTTTTGTCCTTATTTCGTAGCCTCCTTTGTGGCACTTGCTTTTTCTGGGGTTTGACCCAGCTGGTTTTGTGTGGCCAGATTTCGGAGCAGCACCCGAGGATCTACCGAACTTCCAGCCCAATGGTGGCGATTAGAAGGAACCCGGGCTACGAGTGGGTTCTTCTTCTATTTTGTTTCACTCACTCCGTTGTAAATTATTTAGCCGACGAGCACCTGTTAGCTCGATGCACTTTTACTTACTGTCTGCCTACGGACTGTAAACATGATTAACAAATCCTAGGGTTGATCATGTATGACTTAACTCTTGCTAGTCATCGCATTTTGTATGACTAGCTTCATGATCAACTGACTATGTAATATTTGTGACGCCTTTTATTGTATATTTGGTGATCTAACATCTTGTAACTATATTACTTGTTTGAGATTGAGACAATAGGTTGGACCTTAAGAGACCGTTGGCTTGTAGTAAACCCTCATATCTAGACAGCCGTGACCATATAGCGAAGTAGATTTTATTTCAATATACGTAGCTGGCTATGTACGCCCCCGCTCTCCAGTATTCTGGTTCTGAGGCGTCACAAATGAACAGGATCACTCATGATAAGGAATATAGAGCACGGAAGGATAACAAACGTAATAGTGATACCTGAAACCCACAAGAATCGTAAATCCTCCGCCATCCAGAACTACTAGCTAACTCTATGTAATCGCTAAACCTGAAGAGATCATCAGGTCCTCAGAGGACATAGTAAGATACATAATATATATGCCTATCTAACAGTTTTATCATGCGCAAGAAAAATAAACAAGCAAACAGAAACACGACAAATGACTACGAACACGAACACTAGAACAACTACGCGTAAATGAACTGCCGAGCGAACAATGAACACGAGATCAATGGAAGAACCAAACCCTCATCCCGAGTGTGGACTCACGGGTTTGAACTAAACACTAACCCTCGTCCCGAGTGTGGACTCTCTGGTTAGTACTAACCCTCGTCCCGAGTGTGGACTCTCTGGTTAGTTCACGGCAAGGCACCCTCGTCCCGAGTGTGGACTCTCTGGTGCAAGTATAACATCCTCGCCCCGAGTGTGGACTCTCTGATGTAAATACCCTCGTCCCGAGTGTGGACTCTCTGGTGCAAGTCAAGTCAAGTCAACACTCTCGTCCCGAGTGTGGACTCTCTAGTGCAAATAATCGACATCCTCGTCCCGAGCGTGGACTCACAGATGTAAACAGATCAAGAAAAACACCCTCGTCCCGAGTGTGGACTCTCTGGTGTCAAGGAAACAATATCAAGGATTTAGCAGTTCAATTACACATACTCGTTCTATGACACGACTCAAGTAAGGTATTGACGAGAAACTCCAAGTGTGAACCACAAGACCAAACATGAACACGGCTATATGCAATGAAAATAACTCAAAATAATATAATACGAAAAGCACATGTCCATAAACAGTCAAAACTGAAAAATAAAATACAATGCATGTAAACAAAACTGTAGAGGAAGGCAAGGTATGCTTGCCTGTGGTCCTTGCACAAACCGTAGTCACAAGTCGAGGATGAGGGGATGTCGATCAAGGAGCTGTCAACCTATAACACATATCGCACCATGAACCGTGCACGAAAACTATAAATCAATTCTAATGTTCTAGTTCTAAATTCATGGAATAGTGGCTTGTTGGGTTACTAATCTAATAATAATTAATTCTAGAATAATTCACTTAAAAACCTAATTTAACCTAATAATAATCAGAATATAATCTAAACATGCAAGTTTGGCCATCAAAAGTCATGTTTCTAATTTTGGAAACTATGACACGCAAATCGAGACGTGTCGTTGACTATTTTGTCAAACGCCATGAACTTTAGATTTTGAAAGAGCATCTTGGTAAATTTCAGCGCCACGAGTGCGCTGGAATCAATCGTGCCACAAAATCACGCTTTGGTCAAAAGATATCGCCGTTATGGCTAATCGTGACCAAAAAGGTGTTCAGTCGATCAATTCTGAGTTCAACAGAATAAATAAGATACTAAATGAATGAAATAATTTCTGGGAAAAATTTATGTCGTAGAGCTCTGTGTTAGCTTTCCGAAACTTTAAACGGTTCGTGATTTCGATTTCTGGTTCTCCCGAAATCTCGAAAACACCGAAACGTGTCAAGTTTTGGACAACCGACACTCTACGAATTTTTCAGAAATTTTGGTATAATATCTTTGAAAATAAATTACATATTCAGAAATTTTACCTCAATACGAATCCAACAAAAAAAACGGCACGCGAAAATCACTTCGGAGTTGACGACAATCGCTTCGGGCAGTCGGAAACCCTAGATGAGTTCTCCCACAAAAAGCTGCTAAAATTTCTAGGTTTAACGAATATAATAATATATATAGGAGAGAGAGTCAGTGGGCTGCTGGGCACCGACAGGTGGGCCCAGTGCTGACTGTACAGCTGACTGTGCAGATGACTGTGTAATTAGTTAATTTAAATGCAGAAATCGTTAAAAACTCATTTTAATTCCAAATAAATATCAAAAAAATCCAGAAAATTGTAGAAAATTATAGAAAAATACATTTAACCTTCTAGAATATAAATAAAAATGTTTTACCTCATATTACTCCTAATTGGCCTCATAATAAATATTGGAAGTCTTTAAAAATATATAAACTTTAATGAATAAACACTTAAATATTGCCAAAAATTATGAAAAAATTCTAGAAAATATAAAATAGCATAATGAACCCTAAAAAAATATTTGGGGTCAATATATGCTCATAGGCTTGCACAAGAAATTCTAGAAGTCTTTGAAAATAGGTTTTTCCTATATTTAATTATCTAAAAATCCCAGAAAAATTGTAGAAAAATACAGAAAATATATTTAACCTAATAGAGCCTAAAGAAAAATAATGGGTCTCAAAATAGTCACAAATGGCCTCAAAATAAATTATGAAAGTCATTCATTAATATAAATCTTCATAGAATAAATATTTAAAATATATAAAAATGTCTAAATATCATAATAAAATATAATATAGCTATAGAATGCATATAGACCCTATCTAGAGATCATGTGACCACAAGATGGTCATAACTCACCTGTGGGCTTAGTCACAACTCCAATGATCATAGAAAAATTAAATATAAACTAATCAAATAAAAAAAAATATCACAAAATTTTGGGAAGAGGAGTTACATCATGACCTAGAGTTAGCTGCGGTGATCTTTGCACTCAAGTTGTGGAAACACTACTTATAAGGAGAGCAAGTAGAAATCTTCACAGACCACAAGAGCTTGAACTATGTGTTCACATAGAAGGAGCTGAACATGAGACAGAGAAGATGGTTGGAGTTGATGAAGGACTTCGACATCGATTTACAGTATTGTCAGCCCCTATTTTTTAAATTTGGTTTAGTTAAATGTTAATGACCTATTTAGCTTTAAAATAATTTATTATGATTTTTAGAAATTTTTCTAGAATTTTTAAATGATTTTAAATAATTTTTATGTCAAAATATATCATTTTGTAATTATTTAAAATATTTTAATATCACTTTGTAATATTTAAATTTGTTTTTATATCAGTTTGCAAATACATCAATTGTTTTAATTGTGATCTACAAATAATAATTTGCAACTGTTAAACTTTGGGCCTTTCTGCCAAACCCCAAAGTTTGGGAACCCGACTGCAAAACCCTAATCACCTACCCCCGACGACTGGCCAGCTGCCCCGACGATCGTCCCCCCTTTCTCCGCCTTTCTCGGCCGACCAAACCGACTTCGACCAACCTCTCCCCCCTATAAATACTCCCCTCGTCGAAACCCTAACCCTAGACTAATTTTCGGCCAACCCAGACCCTTCTTCCCCGACGAGACCCTAATCCTAACCCTAACTCCGGCCACCACCACTAGACGTGCCTCGTCGAGACGAGTGCAGCGCCATGTCGACGACGCCTCCTCCGCCCTATCGCCGCACCAATAGCCCGCTCGACTTGGACACGTACGTGTCAGTTTTGTTTTCGTGTCGAATTTGTGTCTCAAACTCACATATGCGGCTTGCCGCGTCCTGACGAACCTAGTGGTAAGTCTGGACACGTCCAACTCGACTCGTACGTGTCGTGCATGGTCGGGACACTTGGACTCGGCCGTTCTTCGTGTCCCAAACAGTCAGGATACGAAGTTTGGCTATCGGATTTAAACCCATTAACCTAAATCTAACCTAAAACTAACCCGAACCTATTTCCTGATAAATGACTCGGGCTGACCCCCTGGCCATCCCGACCGCACCTAAAATTCGACCCCCTGGGCCGAGTTCGAGCCCCCTTCCTTGTTTTATTTTCTTTTTTTGTTTTGTTTTTGTTTTATTTTATTTTATTATATATGTATTTATATATATATGTATATGTGTATATTTATTATTATTATATATATACTGTTATATATGTATATATACAGTATTTGTATATGTATATATATATTTTATATTTAGTATTTTATTATATAAGTGTATATAAAATATATATATATATATATATATATATATATATATATATATATATATAAAATATATATATATATATATATATATATATATATATATATATATATATATATATATAAATGTATCTATGTATATGTGTTTATGTGTATATATATTATTATTATATATATATATTGTTGTATATATGTATACAGTATTTGTATATATATATATTTATGATTAGTATTTTTATATGTATATATGTATATCTATTATATATATCCTTTATATATATATATATATATATATATATATATATATATATATATATATATATATATATATATATATATATATATATATACATATATATATATTTATATATTTATATATTTATATATTTATATGTATATATATTGTTGTTATATTTTTATATATGCATTTCAAATTCTACTTTGTACAAAATATTATTGTGCATAAATTCACAAGTCATTTTTATTATTTAAATTATGACTTGTATATTTTAACACTTGAAAAATATATTTATGTATATAAATTACGGCTTTTTATTGATTATGACCAATTGATGTCCAAGCCTAGCATGGGTTTTTGGGCCCAATTGTGTCTAATACATTCAGAGTCTTTACAAGTCATATTGGACTTGATTCATGGCTCTGGATCATGTATCTGGACTTCGGTTCAATTTCGAATACATGGACAAAATAGTAAATAATTAATTAATTATTTTTTAGAAAATGTTACTTGCTGTTTTTGAATTTTATATATATTTAAAATGCTGTAAAAATTTAGGAAAAATTGTATTTAAATACTATGTTAATTTAGATAATTTATTATAATTTTTTTAGCATTTATTAAGTGCTTTTGGTATTTTATAAAAATAGGAAAATATAACTCATTTTCAGTACATATATGTTTGCTGATTTTTAATAAATATTTATGAAGGTTTATAAATTCCAGAAAAAATAGTATAAATTTCTATAATTAACAAGGATCATTTGGTACTTTATTTTACGTAAAATTGAGCTTTTTGTCTATCTCAAAAATTGTTGAAATACAGTTTACAGTTTGATTTAATTATTGAATCATTACGACTTGCAACGTTTTATGTTGTTTTGAGTTATAGTCGTAGTGGACCTCCCCCTGTACTAGTATAAAGACCCTGGAAAGTTAGTTAGAGTATTGTGTCACCTCATATTGGTCTCTTATGCTAAAGTCATCATTTGGCTAGGTATCCAGTCAGAAAGTCGTGTTGCACCAATAGTGTTTTAGTATTTAACTTAGTGTAAAAATTAAGTTTATGTATTTATTTCTATAGTGACGAGTCACCAGGCATCTATAGCATTTTTATCGCTGCTTTGCTTTGCTAAAGGCAAGTACTTTTACAAACTTTACATACTGTTGCAACAATGAACTGTGATTGCAACCATATTAAATGTTGATCCTTGGAGTAGCAAGTCAAACCTTCACATGTTGTATTATTTTCAGTCCCTACCATGTTTAGAACAGTTTTATATCTCTCACATGATTAGAATCTCGGTTATGGGGAAACTGATAGTTAAGTACGAGATCATGCCCCCTTTATCGTACCGAGCAAAGTTTTATTCTACATGTTACTGTGTCGTAGGCCATTATCCCGCATTTCTGTATGGATGTACACCTATGCTTGTGCACTTGTACGTATGTATATTTTATTTACATGTGCCTCAGTACATTGTACACCTATTGATGATCATATACCTGCTACAGTTTTAAACATTACATATACATCTATCTCTATGATATATGTGTCCTTACCATGATAGATTATGATGTGACATAATTCCAGTTTATTACATTCATGTTCATTTCATGTTTCGTATATTTAGTTTGCTAGAATCAGTACTTGCTTTCGTCCTGACAGGATAACGTTGAAGGTATACTTACTGAGGAGGAGTTGCTCTGTGATTCATATTATGGAGTTACTGCCGAGGACCAGGCTTTGTCTTACGAGGATGTACCTGCGGGGAAACTCTTCTAGTTGTCTATTTACATTTTGGACTTTTGAGAGTAGTCATGTATTAGACTATATATTTTGTGACTGAACCTGTATCCAGCTTTACATTTCGGACTTGTACTTGGACTTATTATTATACGAGATGACTTTTGTGTTTGAAAACAATTCTGACTCTTTATTACTTATAGAACTGTTAGCACATTTTAGTCTTATCCTGTTATCTTTAGAACAGCTTACTACGCTTTACCTCAAGCATAGGCTGGACATGACTCGGCCCGGCCCAACAATTTGGATAGCGGATCGTGACAAGTATCATCCCGGGAAGACAAATGTGGTAGCAGATGCGCTGAACAGGCATCCGATGGCATGGTATCTGATGATGGATCGACATTTGCGGGAAGATCTGGAGAAGCTCGGTATTGAGATGATTCAGCCTGGATCAGTGATACAGATGATGGCGCTAGATGTTCAGTCAGGTCTGATGGAGCAGATCAAGGAGACTCAGTCTACAGACGAGAGCCTCCGCAGACTCAGAGTTCAGGCTTTAGCTGGATTGCTTGATGACTTCACCATAGCAGAGGATAGATTTTTGAGGCACGGCAGCCGGCTATGCATACAGAAGGGTGAGCTGATAGAGGCAATCTTACAGAAGGCGCACCGATCACGATATTCTATTTACCTCGGTGCCAACAAGATGTACCGTGACTTGCGAGAGCATCTCTGGTGGCACGGAATGAAGAGAGATGTATCACGCTTTATTTTGAGGTGCCTAGTTTGCCAGCAGGTAAAGGCAGAGCGTCAGATACCAGCTGGTCTATTGCAGCCGTTATCCATTCCCGAGTGAAAGTAGGAACACATTACGATAGACATTGTCTCAGGGCTTCCTCATTCCCAAGGAGGGAAGGATGCCATATGGGTTATCGTTGACAGGCTGACGATGTTTTCTCATTTCATACCCTTCAAGGTGGGACTTTCCACCGAGAAGTTGGCAGAGCTATACATGCAGCAGATAGTTCACTTACATGGAGTACCGGTGAGCATAGTATCAGACCGGGACAGCAGATTCACATCCCATTATTGGAGGAGCTTATAGGAGGAGTTGGGCAGTCGGCTCAAGTTCAGTACAGCGTACCACCTACAGACTGATGGACAGTCCAAGAGGATGATTCAGACACTTAAGGACATGTGTACTGGACTTCAGAGGATCATGGGAGAGTCACCTTCACTTGGTAGAATTTTTATACAACAACAGCTACCAAGCCAGCATCGGTATGTCTCCATTCGAGGCATTATATGGACGATGATGTCGTACACCGCTCTTTTGGGATGATATTGGAGATAAAGTTATGCTTGGGCCAGAGATGATTACTGAGGTAGTAGAGAAAGTAAGGATGATCAGAGACAGACTCAGAGTTTCTCAAGACAGGCAGAAACACTGGACCGATGCTAGTCGCAGACCGATGGAGTTCGCCAACGAAGATATGGTGTTAGCGAAGATATCACCTACCATAAGGACGATCCGATTCGGACGAGGCGGCAAGTTGAGCCCTAGATACATTGGACCGTTCGAGATACTCGGCTGGATCAGAGAGGTAGCTTATAGGGTTGTACTACCACCCAACCTGGTAGGAGTTCATGATGTCTTTCATGTGTCTCAGCTGAGGAGATATGTTTTCGACCCCAGCCATGTACTGGATCATTCACAGTTAGAGATCGGACCGAGTCTTGCAGTTACGGAGCAGCCAGTAGAGATATTAAACCGAAGGGAGAAGAGGCTGAGGAACAAAGTTATACCCTTAGTCCCAGTAGCTTGGAGCCGTCACTCTCCAGGAGAATCTACTTGGGAGAGGGAGTTGGACATGAGGGAGCGATATCCTTACTTATTCGACACACCAGCCGCGAGAGTGCCATCCGTGTCCACTTGATACCTTAGGGGTTAGTCTTAATAGTAGTTTTAGTCATTGCTTGAATTGCTTGCTATATTAAATGTTTGTAGAGTCTTCTATCCTTGTGAATTTCGAGGACAAAATTTTTCAAGGAGGAAAGATTTGTAAGCCCCTATTATTTATTTAATTTAAATTAAGGGTTTTTAAATGCAAATGATATTTTTAGCCTTAAAATATTTTATTATAACTATTAGGAATTTTCTAGAATTTTTAAATAATTTTTAAATGGTTTTTAAAGCCTAAAATATTATTTTGAAATTTATTAATTTGTTTTTATAGCAGTTTGCAATTAATTTAAATATTTTTAAATCAAACTGCAATATTAGAATTGTCTGTGCAAATATAAATTTGCACAGAACACTGCGGGAGTGGATTTGCAAATTAGGATTTTGCATACTGACAAGCGGTGGGTGTTTTTACAATTTACGTAAAGGACAGGGATGTTTGTGCAAAACCACCCACGACCGCCCACGTCACCGGTCAGAGCTTTATCGTCTTCCCCAGCCAACTTGTCGAAACCCTAACCCTAAACCCTAATTTACTAATCGAAACCCTAATCTAACCCCCAAATACTAGCCTATAAAGCCCCCTCGACCGAAACCCTAACTTCATTCCTCTTTCCGACCACCCTATCCACCGCCATAACTTCTTCTTCTCCGACCACTCGTCCGAACACTAGATCTGCCCTAGGCGCCACCCTAGCCGACGTGAAGGCCTATGACCGCCACCAAACCGTTCGCCTCGACGAGACGAACTCCGATCCAATTTTTTTCGACGCCCACGACGCCTCCTCCGCCGTGCAGCAGCCCCGACAGCCCCCATTTGTCGGACACATACGTGTATCTTTGTGTCTGCTTCACTTTCGTGCCTCGATTTCACGTAGGTAAGTCGCCTCGTGTCAAGGAGTGTCGTAATGTCCTTGGACACGGGAGATTCGTGGCAGATTCGTGTCAATCAAGGTGGATACAAGACTCGGTGTCAGACTCGACCGCTCGTGTCCATAACTGTCGGGACACGGATTTAATTAAATGGGTTTGGGTTTACTGTGTTTATTGGGTTTGCGAGTTTACTGTTCATGCGGGTATTGGGTTCGGCCCAATGGGTTTGGGCTGAGTTTAATATATATATATATATATATATATATATATATATATATATATATATATATATATATATATATATATATATATATATATATATATAATATATATATAATATATTTAAATATAAATATATATAAAAAAAATAAAAAATATAAATATAAATATAAAAATATAAAATATAAAAAAAATATAAATATATATAAAAAATAATATATATATATATATATATATATATATATATATATATATATATATATATATATATATATATATATATATATATATATATATATATATATATATATATATATATATATTTTATATATATATATATATATATATATATATATATATATAAAATATATATATATATATATGTATATGTATATGTATTATATACTATACTGTTATATACTAGTATAAATATTTTATATACTATATATATAATACATATACATATACATATACATATATATATATATACATATTATATATATTTATATATATATATATATATATATATATATATATATATATATATATATATATATATATATATATATATATATAATTGTTATGTATATCTATTTATATATATACATATTTTTATACCATTTAATGTATATGTACTTCTATGTATATGTATAAATGGTGCTATATTTTGATATATGTAAATTTACATGTTATTTTATTATCAGTAAATATTATGGTTAAGTATATTTTACTGCATCAAAATATTATTATAATATTTTAATATGCATATGTATCTATATATTTAATTTCGTATTTTTACGTATTCTGTGAATTATGGCCATTTGAGTCCAGACCTAGCATGAGTTTTGTGGACTTAAATGAGTCTAAGTATATTCAAGGTCTGTACGAGTCATATCGGACTTGATTCATGGCCATGGGTCCCGTATCTGGACTTCGGTTCAATTTCGTATACATGGATAGATATAATGAATAATTATTTATTTATTTTCAGAAACTGTACCTTTCTGTATTTGAATTGTTAGACAGTATATGATTATTGTAAAAATCTTAAAAAAATTGTATTTAAATACTATGTTAATTTAGCTAATTTAATATAGTTTTTCCAGGATTTACTTTGTACTTTTGCCATTTTATAAAAATAGGAAAATAGAACTCATTTTTAAAGTACTTATGTGTACTAATTTTTAATAAATATCTATATTTATTTATAAATTCTAGAAAAACTAGTATAAATTTCTATAATTAACAAGGATCATTATGATACTTTATTTTATATATATTGGAGCTTTTTGACTATCTTATTAATTATTGGGACACAGTGTACAGTCTGATTTATTAATTAAATAATTATATCTTGTGAAGTTATGTGTGTTTTTGGGATATTTTAGTATTGGGACCTTACCCTACCTTAATATAGAGACCCTAAAAAGTTGGTTTAGATATTGTGTCACCCCATATTGGTCTCCTATGCTAAAGTCATCACTTGGCTAGGTGTCCAGTTAGAAAGTCGTGTCACACCACTAGTGTCCTAGTCTTGAGCTTAATATGGAAACTAAGATTGTATATCCTTTTTAACAGTGATAGGACACCGGACATCTATAGCTTCATATTTTTACCCTTGTCTTGTACGAGGCGAGTACCAATACAAACTCTATTTACTGCATATGATAATGAATTGCGCATGAACAATGTTAATACAGTTAGTTAAACTGAAAATCATATCTTACATATTTCTATGTACCTACCGTATACTTCACATGCTTTAAACTGCTTTCAGTATCTTTCACATGCTTTAAACTGTTCTTGTATCTCTCACATGTTATGACTTGGATTATGAGGAAACTAATAGTTGAGTACGTGATCATGCCCCCTTCTTCCGTACGTATATACCGAGCAAGGTCGCATTACATGCATACCTTATCGTAGGCCATTATCCCGCATTTCTGTACGTATGTACACCTATACTTGTAGACTTGTACGTACGTACATTTTATTACATGTAGACTTGTACACCGGTACATTTTATACCTATTGACGATCACATGCCTGCTCCAGTTTTAAATATTACATATACATCTGTCGCCATGACAAATGTATCTTCTACATGATAGATTGTGATATGCCATAATTTTTGTTTATTACATCTCTTTTCATTCGATGCTCAGTATATTTAGTTTGTAGAACCAATACTTGCTTCCTTCCTGACAGGAAACGTTGCAGGTATACTTACTGAGGAGAAGTTGTTATGTGATTCCTATTATGGGGCCACCATTGAGGATCAGGCCTTAGCCCACGAGGATGTACCTACGAGGAACCTCGTCTAGTTTGTTGTTTTAGTTGCTCTGGACTTTGAGAGCAGGACTGTTTAGACTATGTATTTTTGTTACTGGACTTAGTATCCAGTTTTACATTTTGGCTATGTATTTTAAACATATTCGTATTTTAGATGCTGTGTTGTGATGATTTCGTTAAACATGACAAATAGAACTGTTAGTCCACTTTGATCTTTTACTGTCTGCTTTTAAAAGAATAGCTTACTGCGCTATAACGCAAGCGTAGGCTGGACATGGTTCAACCCGGCCCAACAAATTGGGTAACGGGTCGTGACAGCGACGACGCCGGCGGCAGCCGCCCGCAGCCGCAGCGGTAGCAGCCAGCGCAGAAGCGGTAGCAACAGCAGCAGTAGCAGCAGCAAAGCAGCAACGGCAGCATAGGGGCCGGCCAGCTGTTAAGGAGAAGGAGAGGAATGAGAAGAAAAAGAAGAAGAAAGAAATGAAGGAAGAAGGAAAAAAAGGAAAGAGAAAATAAGAAGGAAATTTACCTTGTTATTGGGAGAGAGGTGTGAATGGGTTTTCTCTTTCCTCTTCATCCATTCATAATATGAATGAAAAGCATGAAATGACTAGGATACCCTTTGGGCTTAGTCATAATTGGAAGAAATGACACTTGGTCCATTCTCATGCATGGATGCCACATAGGTGGCTTATTATGGTACAAAATTTCAATTTGCTAGGGGACCAAAGTGGAAAGGATAATTGTTTAGAAAAATAATAAAATAAAAAATTAAGGAAGAAAAAAATTAAATCAGTACATAATTAATTAGGCTATGATACTCTACCCACCTTAATTAAATTTCGTCCTCAGAATTTAAGGAATGAGAAATGGAAAAGAAGGTGCTAAAGTACCTTAATCTTCAAATAGGTAGGGGTATAGTTGTCGCATCTCATCTTTTTTTTTCCAAGTAGATTCTCCAGGTGAGTCCTTGTTCCAAGATACTCGAACCAATGAAATAGTCTTATTTTTAAGAACCTTCTGTCTTCGATCCAAAATTTCCACCGGCTTCTGTTCCAGGCGTAGAGTTGGACCCACTGTGATCTCTGAATGATCGAGTATGTGACTACGGTCTGGTACATACTTTCGAAGTTGAGAACATGGAATACATTATGCACTCCTTCCAGAGAGGGTGGTAAAGCCAGTCTGTAGGATACATCTCCTACTCGTTCCAGAACATCAAATGGGACTATATATCTCGGATGTAGCTTTCCTCTTGTTCTAAATCTGATAATTCCCCGAGTTGGCAAGATCTTTAAAAATACATGATCGCCAACCTTCAAGTCCAAGTTTCTTCAATGCTTATCTGCCCACATCTTATATCTGTCTTACGCTGCTTGGAGATTGTCACGCCCCGATTCTGTAGAATCGACAGTCGTCCCCCGGGCATGATGTCGTGCGAACCTAAGTTGCGATCGCACAAGGCATAGTCATAAGGTTATCCGAAACACAACATCAAGTTAGAGTATGCAGAGAAATTGGATGACACATTTGAAATAGAAGTAAACTTTTTATTGATAATAAAATTATTTTACATGACTCCTTTATAATCAGTGCCGTACGGGCTTACAAAATGACTCAACTTACAAAACGAACGCTGATGAGATAGTCGTTCCATACATTACATCCCTTTTTACAAGCAAATCATAACACTTTCCACCTGCTATTGAGGGAAGTCGAGTCGTCATCTTTTCCTTCTTTTGGAATGAGTGCAGGGTCTTCAAAAGGATTTCCATAAACAAGCCTTCAACTCACGAACGAGGCTTCAAAAGTATTCATGTCGCCTTGAGCTTTAAATGGCACGTCCTTCGTAGTTCGGAGTACCTGCGTGGAGAGCGAGGATCAGTACATTACACTTTGTACTGGTGTATGGCTATTTAAGTTCCAAGCTCTCATTTGGTTGAAGAGTTTATATGACTTAGTTTATGAATGTTTCTAACCATCCTAATGAATTTCAAACAAGCATATGACAAGCATAATATGAAATACGTTAGAACTTACCCACGACGGACCGCGTCGTGCCTTATGAGACTTACCATGTTCTTCCCTGTCAATTGTTATCGCTAGCATAGCGTGTGCAGTTTACGTATGATTGGTCACTGACATCACAAGCCATCCTGGACTTATAGCTTTGTTAGTCGGGGCCCTTTTAACGCAAGTAGCGAGCCCCGTTGCAAGTCCCCACCTAACCCGTGCTATCATCCAGCACAACTATACCCTCTTTTCTCCTAGGCCAAAATGGTCCCGTGACCCCGGGTTGCCACTCGAGGAAACTATCACCTTTTCGACAAGTTGTCCATGACCGTGCAAAGACAATTTTTAGTTATTAAGGTATAGCCTACATTCTCTTTGAAAACTTGATCATTTTATCGTGTTCGTGCCCTTTCATTTATTCTTTCATTCGCAACAACATTATCGATTTACCTAAGAAGGGGTCGAGAAGAGAAGGGTCAACCACTCACCTTGAGTTTTGCTTGAGGCGAAAGACTTGTTGGCCGCGCTAGACGTCGCCTACGCGATTACCTGAAATCGCATAAGCAACCGATTAGAATACTATATTATTCAAGAAGTTTGATAGGAAATGCGAGTTCGAAATGCAAGCCATGAAAACCATCGAAAATATTCACGAAAACGTATTCAAAAAACTAAGGCCAAAACCAACACAAGCGGCACGAAAAACAGAGCTACGGGAGGTCTCTACCGACTCAGCCGCAGAGTCAATCCTTGAGGCGCAACCCGCTGAATATGGGACTTAGTTCCGAAGAAGCCATTCCATAACGGGGAATGGATCTTAATTTAACCGTTCCCGTTCGACCGATTCGATCGATCCTGACCTATCGGTCCCGACTGAATTGATAGCGACAGTGTTCCTTTCTCGCGCACCCCGTGGACGGAGAACAGGACATGATGTAGGGATGGGGCACTACACCATAACCAACTAAGAAAAAGTTTCGTCCTTGAAACTTAAGAATAGAACCTACCTCTACGAGAACAATGAAGAAAAATTTTCCTTCATTTCTGACTCAAGCTCCCGCGTCGACTCCTCGACCGAATAGTTTTTCCAGAGGACGCGGACGAGAGGAATAGCACGGTTACGGAGAAGTTTATCTTTGCGCTTTAAGATTTGCACAGGCTCTTCGACATATGACAAGTCCGCCTTCAGATCCAGCTGACCCAAATCTACTACATGGCTCGGATCGTGCACGTACTTCCGCAACTGTGAGACATGGAAGACGTTGTGTACATCTGACAATGCAGGCGACAAGGCAATTTGGTAAGCTACTAGGGCGACTCGTTTCAATATCTCGAACGGACCAATAAATCTTGGGCTCAACTTTCCTTTCGCGTCGAATCTGGTAACTCCACACATGGGCATTACTTTCAGGAATACATGGTCGACTTTCGAGTACTCGAGGGGGCGTCAGTGCATGTCGGCATAACTCTTTTGTCGACTTTGTGCTATTTTTAATCTCTTCCGTATCAACTTGACCTTCTGTACGGTCTGCTCCACCAGTTCCGGGCCAAGTATCTGCCGTTTCCTGACTTCATCCCAGCAAATGGGCGATCTGCACTTCCGGCCATACAAAGCTTCATACGACGCCATTTGGATGCTGGACTGATAGCTGTTGTTGTATGCAAACTCGGCCAACGGTAGATGAACTCCCATCTTGACTTCAAGTCGATCGCACAGAGTCGCAATATGTCCTCGAGAATCTGGTTCACCTGCTCTATTTGGCCGTCAGTCTGAGGATGGTAAGCTGAGCTAAACTTCAACTTGGTCCCCCAACACTGAATAAAGCCTACCCCAGAAGTGTGCTATGAACCGTCCATCCCGATCCGAGACGATAGATACTAGGAACCCGTACAGCCGAACTATTTCATCAAGGTATATCTGAGCAAGGCGGTCGATGCTCCAAGTAACTTTAATGGCTATGAAGTGCGCTGACTTGGTTAGTCGATCGACGATGATCCGGACGGTGTCGTTTCCCCGTGACGTCCTCGGCAAGCCAACAATAAAGTCCATAGTAACATGATCCCACTTCCACTCTGGAATGGCTAGGTTCTGCATCTCCCCGCCCGGTCACTAGTGCTCGACGTTAACTTGCTGACAGGCCATACACTTCGACACAAAGAGCGCTACGTCCCTCTTCATGCCGTGCCACCAAAAGATAATGCGGAGGTCCTTATATATCTTGGTGCTACCAGGATGCAAGGAATATTTTGCATAATACGCCTCCGTCATTATCTCCTTTCTAAGTTCTATGTCATCCGGAACGCATAGCCGACCCTTCACTCGCAACACTTCCGACTCGTCCTCTGCAAAGTCGGACGCTTTTCCTGTTGATATCAGCTTCCGCATCTTTTCCAGGTATGGGTCGTCCTTCTGAGAAGACTTGATTCTCTCCAATAGGCTTGGTTCCAGCCGCAGTTGCGCCAGTTTTACGTCTCTAAAACCGACTCGAAGTTCAATGCCCATTCCTGCCAAGTCATGCAGCAGTCGACTGTTGATGCATAACGAAGCTAAGTACTTCTGACTCAGTGCATCCGCTACAACATTTCCTTTGCCCGACGTGTAGTCGATTGATAAGTCGTAGTCTTTGATCAGTTCGAGCCATCGCCTCTGTCGCAAATTCAGTTCTATCTAGATGAAGAGATACTTGAGGCTTTTGTGGTCCGTATAAATCCTGCACGCCACACCATAAAGATAGTGATGCCACAGCTTCAACACGAACACAATCGCCGCAAGTTCTAGGTCGTGTGTGGGGCAGTTCTTCTCGTGCGACTTCAACTGCTGGGAAGCAAAAGATATCATATTATCCTGCTGCATGAGCACACACCCCAAGCCCTGGCCAGAAGCATCACTGAAGATTTGAAATCCCTCAGTCCCTTCAGGAAGAGCAAGTATCGGGGCCGAAATGAACCGTTGTTTGAGCTCCTGGAAGGAAGCTTCACAGTCGTCTGACCACTCGAATACGACTCTTTTTTTGGTGAGACTAGTCAACGACGATGCAATCTTCACGAAGTCCTTCATGAAGCGTCGGTAGTATCCCACCAAGCCTACAAAGCTTTGAATTTTGCTAACTGATGTGGGCCGTTTCCAATCAGCAACTGCCTTAACTTTCTTCGGATCGACTGAGATGCCCGCGGCAGAGATGATGTACCCGAGAAATGAGATATTGTTCAGCCAGAATTCGTACTTGCTCTCCTTCGCATACAACTGATTCACTCTAAGGGTTTGGAGTACCATCCGCAGGTGTTCTGCATGTTGCGCTCGATCCTTCGAGTAGACAAGGATATCGTCGATGAAAACTACTACGAATTTGTCAACGAACGGACGGAACACCCGATTCATCAAATCTATGAAGACGACAGGGGCGTTTGTCAGACCGAATGGCATTACCAAGAACTCATAATGGCCGTAACGAGTGTGGAAGGCAGACTTTGATACGTCATCTGGCTTGACTTTGAGTTGGTGATAACCTGATCGCAGATCAATCTTCGAAAATACCGTTGCACCTTGGAGATGGTCAAACAAGTCGTCGATGTGGGGCAGGGGATATTTCTTTCGGACGGTGGCCTTATTCAATTCCCAATAGTCGATGCAGAGCCGCATCGATCCATCCTTCTTTCTCACAAATACCATGGATGCACCCCACGATGAGACACTCGGATGGATAAACCATTTGTCAAGTAATTTCTGTAGTTGTGCCTTCAGTTCTTTCAATTCTGCAGGGGTCATTCTGTATGGATCTTTCGAGATCGGTCGAGTGTCAGGGAATGTGTCGATTGTGAACTCTATTTCTCGATCGGGTGGCATACCGGGTAGCTCGTTCGGAAACACGTTTGGAAATTCTGCCACAATGTCGGTCTGACCCACGTTTGCACCATCCTGTCTCATGTCACGAATGGATGCCAAGTAGCCATCACATCTGGAATGAAGCAGCTTCCGAGCAGGAATTGCCGAGATCACCATGTAGGTCGGCGATGCTTCACCACACGAATAGCAGAATTCTGGCACTCCAGGTATGCGAAAGGTGACCTTCTTTCCTGTGCAGTCGATGGTAGCATTGCAAGGACCGAGCCAATCCATACCCAGTATAATGTCGAACTCCTTCATATATAGAACTATCGCATCAAGACCAATTTTTTGACCTCCAATATATATTGTTCCTCTCCCGCAGGCTAAATTTGTGAGTAGTGGCACGCCCGAAGGCATACTTACGCTAAGATCGAGGTCTAACGACATTATGGGAAATTTATGCTCGACGGCGAAGTCCGTCGATATGAAACTATACGAAGCGCCTGAATCAAATAACACACGAGCAGGTACATTATTGAAATTTAATATACCTGTCATAACAGTGTCGGAGGCGAACGCCTCGTCCCGAGTTAGGGCGAAGATGCGCCCTTGAGCATTAGGACGTCGGTCTTTGTTGTTGGGTTGAGGAGGTCGGGGCGCCTGTCCTCGATTTTCTTGACAGTTTTATTAGGGCAGAACATTGAGATATCGTCTTCGGGCCATGCAGTCTCGCTTTAGGTGACCCTTCTGTCCACAAAAGAAGCATCCTCCTTCGAGGACAAAGCACTTGCTCGTATCATGCCCAAAGGAAAGACACTTGGCACAATGAAATGATAGGTTATGTCCCTGGTAGCCGCCATGGTTTGGACACTTTGACGCATGATTGTTACCTCCCGTATAGCTAGAACGCTTGTGGTTGGAATGATTCATAACATCGACAGCGACGGGAGGGTATTGGCTCTCAAGGCAGAGAGCATGATTCAGAGCCTTGCCCATGGTTTTATAATCCAGAACCGTCATATGAGCAGCAATAGAGGGCCGCATACCCACTTCGAAATGCGCACACGACACTCCTCTGTGTGGAGAAATGCACCAGCAAATTTGGACAATCTGTTGAACTCTGCGGCGTACCATTGCATTGTCAGGTTCCCTTGCTTCAACTGCATGAACTTATTTTCCTTTGCTTGACGAACGGCTGACAGAAGGTACTCGACTTCAAAAGCTTTACAGAATGTGGCCCAAGAGATCGGCATTGTATTGTTGCCGCGTCGGATCGTTCGTTTGTGCACGGCCCACCAGTCGTGCGCGTTCAACCATAGTTGAAGTTGTGCACAAGCGACTTGCTTTGATTCTTCAATGCCAAGGAGCTCGAAGGGATCTTCCAACTCTTTCAACCATTCGATAGCAATAGAAGGGCCTTCGGTGCCGCTGAAGGAAGTACGGCACGCTTTCTTGAATTCTGACACTTCAAAGTTGTATCTTTTCAGTGCCGCCAGTTGACGCTCGGGATCCTTTGTATCGACTTCGATGGGTTGGACCGTCGGCACGATGACAGTAGATGCAGTAGTAGAATTTTCGTTGCCATAATTGTCTGGATAATATGCTGCAAAGTATCTAGCTATTTTTGTTGCAGCTTAGCTTGTGCGTCGAAGCGAGCTTCGAACTGGGCCTGTCGCACCTTCGTCTGTTGATATCGGTTCTCGAACTGTTTCTGCTGCACCTCCATCAGGCGCAACATCTTTTCGATGGTATTGTTAGAAGCTCCGGCACGCGAACTGCTCGAGCCGCTAGAAGCGCTCTGTTCTTGCTCGGCCGCGGGTTCCGACACTTCTGTAATACGAAGGCAAACACATCAATCTCAATAATACGGATTCATTGTATGGAACAACTTATCTCATTAATGCGAGGTCAAAGGTTTGAAACTCTAGACATGAGGCCAAAGAATGTAAAGCCGTGCTCTGATACCATTATGTCACGCCCCGATTCCGTAGAATCGATAGTCATCCCCCGGGCGTGATGCCGTGTGAACCTAAGTTGCGATCGCACAAGGCATAGTCATAAGGTTATCCGAAACACAACATCAAGTTAGAGTACGCAGAGAAATTGGATGACACATTTGAAATAGAAGTAAACTTTTCATTAATAATAAAATCATTTTACATGACTCCTTTACAATCAGTGCCGTACGGACTTACAACATGACTCAACTTACAAAACGAACGCTGATGGTATAGTCGTTCCATACATTACATCCCTTTTTACAAGCAAATCATAACACTTTCCACCTGCTATTGAGGGAAGTTGAGTCGTCATCTTTTCTTTCTTTTGGACTGAGTGCAGGGTCTTCAAAAGGATTTCCAGAAACAAGCCTTCAACTCACGAACGAGGCTTCAAAAGTATTCACACCGCCTTGAGCTTTAAGTAGCACGCCCTTCGTGGTTTGGGATACCTGCGTGGAGAGCGAGGATCAGTACATTACACTTTGTACTGGTGTGTGGCTATTTAAGTTCCAAGCTCTCATTTGATTGAAGAGTTTATATGACTTAGTTTATGAATATTTCTAACCATCCTAATAAATTTCAAACAAGCATATGACAAGCATAATGTAAAATACGTTGGAACTTACCAACGGCGGACCGCGCCGCGCCTTACGAGACTTACCATGTTCTTTCCTGTCAATTGTTATCGCTAGCATAGCGTGTGCAGTTTATGTGTGATTGGTCACTGGCATCACAAGCCATCATGGACTTAGAGCTTTGTTAGTCGGGGCCCTTTCAATGCAAGTAGCGAGCCCCGTTGCAAGTCCCTGCCTAACCCATGCTATCTTCCAGCACAGCTATACCCTATTTTCTCCTAGGCCGAAACGGTCCCGTGGCCCCGGGTTATCGCTCGAGAAACCTATCACCTTGTCGACAAGTTGTCCATGACCGTGCAAAGATAATTTTTAGTTATTAAGGTATAGCCTACATTCTCTTTGAAAACTTGATCATTTTATCGTGTCCGTGCCCTTGCATTTATTCTTTCATTCTCAACAACATTATCGATTTACCTAAGAAGGGGTCGAGAAGAGAAGGGTCAGCCACTCACCTTGAGTTTTGCTTGAGGCGAGAGACTTGTTGGTCGTACTAGACGTCGCCTACATGATTACCTGAAATTGCACAAGCAATCGATTAGAATATTGTATTATTCAAGAAGTTCGATAGGAAATGCGAGTTCGAAATGCAAGCCATGAAAACCATCGAAAACATTCACGAAAATGCATTCATAAAACCAAGGCCAAAACCAACGCAAGCGGCGTAAAAAACAAAGCAACGGGAGGACTCTCCTGACTCAGCCACAGAGTTAATCCTTGAGGTGCAATCCGCTGAATATGGGACTTGGTTTCGAAGAAGCCATTCCATAACGGGGAATGGAACTTAATTCAACCGTTTCCGTTCGACCGATTTGATTGATACCGACCTATCAGTCCCGACCGAATCAATAGCGACAATGTTCCTTTCTCGCGCATCCCGTGGACAGAGAACGTGGCACGATATAGGGACGGGGCACTACAGTGATGACTTCAAATTGCCTTGACCTTGTCTATAGTCTGTGTAACTAGCTCTGGACCCAGGAGTTGACGTTCTCCAACATCTCCCCAGCAAGTTGGTGACCGATACTTCCTTCCATACAACGCTTCAAATGGTGCCATTTTAATTCTATCCTGGTAGCTGTTATTATATGAGAACTCAATTAAATGAAAATGGTCATCCCAGGATCCTCCAAAGTCTAAGGTACAAGCTCTTAACATATCTTCCAGGATTTGAATCATTCTTTTCGACTGACCATCTGTTTGTGGATGGTATGCTGTATTGAACTTCAGGCGAGTACCGAGACTATCTTGCAGGCTTTTTCAAAACTTAGAGGTAAACCGAGTATTCCTGTCTGAGACGATACTCACCGGTACCCCATATTGACTAACAATATTCTTCATGTACATATCTGCTAAGAGCTCGGTAGGTTGACCGACCCGAAATGGTAAGAACCTTGCAGATTTAGTAAGCATGTCCACAATTACCCAAATGACATTATTACCCCCTTCTTGTTCTTGGAAGTCCGGATACAAAATCTATCGTAATATGTTCCCATTTCCATTCAGGTACCGGCAGGGGTTGCAAAAGTCCGGCGGTCCGTTGATGCTCAGCCTTTATTTGTTGACAAACCAAATATTTTGACACAAATTTAGCTATCTCCCGCTTCATTCCGTGCCACCAAAATTTTTGCTTCAGATCCTTATACATCTTCGTACTCCCAGGATGAATAGAGTACTGAAAAATATGTGCATCAGACATTATCTCAGTCCGGACTTCTCCAAATGGCACACACAAACAATTTTTAAACCTCAAAGATCCATCAGGATGCTTAATCAGTCCAGTTTGTGTTCCAGCCTCAGTCTTGCTCCAAAGTCTTTGCAGTTTCATATCATCCTTTTGTGCCTCTTTAATTCTTTCTATTAGGGGTGATTGTATATGTAAATTTTTCCAGATTCCATCTGTTACTGGACATATTACTTCAATCCCCATCTTCCTCAGATCTTTCAATATTTCTTTAGGTGTATTCATAAAGAAAGCTGCAGGTCTTCTACTTAAAGCATCAACTATTTTGTTTGCCTTTTTCGGATGATATTCTAATTCCATATCAAAGTCCTTAAGCAACTCTAACCACCTTCGTTGTCTCATGTTTAACTCCTTTTGAGTAAATACGTATTTCAAACTTTTATGATCTGTATATATCTTGATTTTTTTCACCATACAAGTAATGTCTTCATAACTTTAGTGCAAATACAACAGTTGCTAATTTCAGATCGTGAGTTGGGTAATTCCTTTCATGAGTCTTCAGTTGGCGAGAAGCATAAGCGATAACCCTTCCATGATGCATCCGTACACAACCCAAACCCTTGCCAGAAGCATCACTATAGATCTCATAGCCTCCTGATCCTGATGGTAATACCAGTACTGGAGCTGCGACGAGTCTTTCCTTTAGTTCTTCAAAGGCTGCTTGACACTTATGAGTCCAATTAAATTTTTCATTCTTCCGCGTCAATCGAGTAAGTGGCTCCACAATTCTTGAAAAATTCTCCACAAATCTTCTATAATATCTGGCTAGACCAAGAAAGCTTCGAATTTCTGCTACATTCTTAGGAGTAGGCCATGACTTGACAGCTTCTATTTTCTTAGGGTCTACTGTTATTCTTTCTCCACTTACTATGTGTCTCAAGAAAGAAATTTCCTTTAACCAAAACTCATATTTACTCAACTTTCCATATAGCTTTTCCTGTCGTAGGATTTCAAGTACTATCCTCAAATGTTCTTCGTGTTCCTTCTCATTCTTTAAGTAGACTAATATATCGTCAATGAACACAATCACAAATTTATCCAAATATTAATAGAATATTCTATTCATCAAATCCATAAATATGGTCGGAGCATTATCAATCCAAAAGGCATGACTTGAAATTCATAATGTCCATATCGGGTTCTGAAAGCAGTCTTTGGTATATCTTCCTTCTTAATCTTTACTTGATGATAGCTCGATCGGAGATCTATCTTAGAAAATACAGTCGCTCCTCCAAGTTGGTCGAATAATTCAAAGATCCTAGGTAGTGGGTATTTATTCTTGATTGTCACTTCATTCAGTGCTCTATAATCTATTACCAATCTCAAGCTCCCATCATTCTTCTTTACAAATAGCACAGGTGCTCCCCATGGAGAAATGCTGGGTCTAATAAACTCCTTAGCCAGCAATTCCTTGATTTGATTATTTAATTCCGCTAATTCTTTCTTGTTCATTGGATAGATTTTCTTGGCAATAGGGGCAGCTCCAGGAATTAGATTAATACTGAATTCAATGGCCCTATCCGGTGGCAATCCGGGTAACTCATCAGGAAATACATCCTTAAATTTATCTACAACTCTTGGTCATTCCTCTATTATTTGGTTCTGGAGACTCCTTAGTTCAAACTTCTCTAACTCCTCTTTATCAAACTCCTTCTGAGCTCTAACAAATTCATGCAACTTCCTACTGGGTAAGGAAAATTGAACTCTCCTTTGTCCACAATCGATGATTGCCAATGTTGATATTAACCAATCCATTCCAAACACTACATCATAATTGTCCATGGAAAAGACTAATAGTCTAGCCCGTAAACTTACTCCTCCCATTTTGATTGAATAGTTTCCACAAATTCGACTTACTTCTACTACACCATTGCCCGTAAGAATTTTCAATTTTCTAACTAGAGGTCACTGTAAAACCCCTATTTTTAAATTATTTTTATTATTTATTAGACTTAAAAAAAAATTATACAATTTATGGTTTTATTTATTTTTTTAGAAGGACCTTAGCCACTGTTGAATTTTGTAACACAAGACTACCATAAATTTTGGCACGAAAGATGTAGCAGTGTGCTTTGACCAGTATATTAGCCAGATCGTGGGAGGCCTAGCCATAGTTCAGTCCGAACTAGGAAAATCAGGCCGAGTTGTGAAATAACGCATTTAAAATATTTTATTTAGATATTAATTTATATATTGATTTTTAGATGACCCGGTTTGTCGGATCCAGTCCAAATTGGGTCCGAACCGAATTTAAGTCTAGGTAGGCAGGTGGTGGGACCAAAGTGGCCATGTAGACATATTTTATGTACGTAAAAATAATTTTTAAATTATTTTAGAATTTTATGTACAATTTAAAATCATTTAATTATTTGTGCAATTATTGGTATTTTATTATTTAAATAATATTTTACAAAATAGTACATTTGTGGACCCAAAAAAGGGTGTGCAGTGTAAGTGTACTCATTGGGATGATCTTATTAATTTATTATTTTTAAAATTATTTTGTGGAGATTTAATAAACATGGTTTCCTATTTAAATATTATTATTATTTTGAGTGATTTATTAAGGATTGACTTTATATATATATATATATATATATATATATATATATATATGCTCAAATATATTGAATAATTGGATAGTTAACGTTTAAATGATATTTGAATTTTAAATAGATTTTTTGGTGTATTTATGGATATATACATATTTAGATATAGATATTTATATTTAAAAGTTTAGATTAGAAAAGAGAAAAAAAAAGCAATTAAATCAACTTGGTCGGCCCCACAAGTGGGCGGCCATGACTTGCTAGCAATATAAAAAAGGGGGGAGGGGACCCTTAGAATCATAAGTAGCAGCAGCAGCTACTACAAATGAGGGGCCGACCCCTTCAGTAAACCCATTATGGCCGACCCCCCTTAAACCCATTATATATATACACATATATATATGGATTGACAAAAAAAAACCCTAAACCAATCCTCTTCCACCTTCCTCCTCCTTCCTCCACCCTCGTCCACCTCTCCCCGGCGAGCGCACTCAGCCTCGTACGCCGCGACAGCAGTCCCGCGACGACGGCATCAACAAACAACAACAACAGAATCAACACCAAGGTACCTAACTTTACCGTGCGATTTCTCCTTCATTTTAACTCTGTTTTTAGATCCGTAAATTCGTGTAGAAAGCCCACATGACCCTCTTCAAGATCCCCTAGGTGAATTTTGACATGGCCATCTAACTTGCTCGAAAAATCGAGACGAAGTTGGAGAAAAACCACTTTTCTGAATATTAAAAACTATTTTGAAACATCAACTTGTCGGCCACTTTTCTCGCTGTCCATTAAACTTTCATAAAAACTAATTGAAGGCAGTCAAAGACAACATAACCGAGATTGTAACGCACCTTTTGGATTCACTTTTTATCTAGTATGTAGAAAGTTACACGTTGTTAAAGTTTCCCAAAAAAAATTATAAATTCTGTTTTCAAAAAGTGGAAAAACACCCGATACGGCGTGCGCCCCGACAAACCGAGCGACGTGGACATACACTATACGCATCAAAAGGCTCGTATGGATGTTGTCGACGTGTGAGAACTGACGGAACCCGATTTCGTTGCATGTGCACGACGAAATCAGTACGTATCCGTCGAGATACCCCGTATCGATCCTTTGTAAATTAAGTCACAACTTTGTGCACACTCATCATATCACGATGAAACTTGTGCCATTGGACTCGAAATGTTTTTTTGGTCCTGTGAGCCAAGTTTGGTCCGATTCTGAGACCGTTGATCGGGACGCTATTTTGGTGGGCCCATAATCCCACTCAACGGACGATTTTGTGCACAGCCCACCGGAATCCAAAATTGGACATAGCGTTGGGTTCATCTCATCAAAACAAATTCGTAGACATGTAGTTTGACGACTTTAGAGATCGTAGGTTCTGGCGCGTATTTCGGTACAAAGTGGGTCCAACGGCGGATATCGTTTTGACCCAAAATTACGATTTTGCCCCTGTTCCAGAATTTAACTTTTGGACAGGCATTTCCTAGGCATATCTTATATTCCAAACTCGTTCATGATATTTATTGCAGCATTCGAAGTCATCTGCGGGATTTGGCTTTTCTTGCTTCGTTTATTTATCTGTTCCAGCTACTGGATTATTCTCTTTTGCACATAACCTCAGGCAAGATAACTTTCCATTATACTGTTTATATTCAGTTATATTTTATTACATATCACTGTTCATTTATTTCCAGTTCTTATAGTTCTTGATTTTCTGTCTGCTCAGTGATATTAGATATACTTTGTTATTATCCTTTGATTACATGTGGACTTAGAGTTACGAGATCACCGTCTGTAGTGTATTGCATACCCCTTAACACAGTTGTACCATGAGGATGTGTGAGATGAGTAGCATGTAGAGGTACTTGCGTGTGGGCTGATCCCCCATGTGCATGCGTTAGGGCTAACTGGTAATAGAGGCATGTTAGGAGACTTAGCAGTTAGTAGAGGTATATGAGTCAAGGATGTGACTCTGTTAGACATTGGGTGGGAAGAACAGTTCCTTAACGTATGGGCCAAGTATGCACTTCCCTATTGCCGGTTATCTCCGCGGGAGATACGGTCCTGGATCCTGATACTGATTTACTGCTGGCCTCTGACATTCGATGAATGTTATGCTTTGAGGTCCCTGGTATCATGATGGGCCATACCTGAGATTACTGCTACTGAGCCAGAGTGCCCATGCGTTGGAGGTTTGTTCTTAACTGCATAAACACTGTAGTATGGTTAGATTACCTTATTGTCGTCTTGTCACTTATTTCGGGTTGTGACATATTATATATTCAGTTTATTATGGCATGTTCTTTATGTATCTTGTTACGCCTCTGAGGACCTGGTTATCTCTCCAGGTGTGTGCTTCTGGGATTTTGCAGGTGTTCTAGCCAAGGCCGTGATCTTCTCCATTCTTTCGAAGACGATTGCGCTTGGTTCGTCTCGTTATTTTATCGATCACTCCTTGTACATTTTATTTGAGATAGTTGGTAGTGGACTTTGTTTCCGCCCAACGATTGTATACATGACAAATTCAAAGTTGCTTTTATATCAATTATTTATCTAGTGGATGAGATTTAGTTATTATGGTTCTACTGCATTTTACAGCTTATGTATACATACAAGGTTTTCATATATTAGAGTGTACTTCGTATGTACACAGCTGGCATGTCGATGTACCTAGTCCTACGTATTTTGGGACTGGGGCGTTACATGTTTTTGTGGTGGCCCATGCAGGTCGAGTTTATCACTTCGGTTACGTAATTGTACCGGTGTGAGCCTGCAACATAGGATTAGAATCTAGGAATCTCATCCATACAGCTTGACCTCTACCCTTGGCTTCAAATTCCGGACTCTCGTTCGACTTTCTTGAATTGCATCTTGCTTGATTCCTTTCTACCGTTGATTCTTATTTTCGTGCTTAGTGTTGACTTGGAAGATGACTACACTAGTATATGCTCATAGGTCAAACACATGGCTAGAATGGTTATATTGGCAATTGGAATACATTTAAGACTCTAATTGAGTTAAAAGGTTTTTCTTTAAAGTGTGATTTAATGATTAGTAATTTGTAAAGTAGGATACTACCAAGGAAGGTTTTAATCTTGAGATTTCTAAATAGTAAACACCATAGGATTGATATTGCAGGAAAAAAAAATATAGCTAGAATCTTTATACCCTTGATTTAAGAAATGTATGGGCTTTTTGTGATTTGATATTTATGATTTATTGGGTTATAGCTATACATTGCACAAGTATAAAATTTATTTGCTTTTCGAGTTGTGATATTTATGAGTTTTGGGTGATAGATATACATCTTTGAACAAATATAAAATTTATTTGATTTCGAGTTTTGATATTTATGATTTAATGTATTATAGTTATACACCTTTGAACAGTTATAAATTTGGTTTAAAAATGATCTTAGCTTTTAAAAATGGCCATAGGAATTATTTAAATTTGAGTTGTACAACTTGCGATTTTCGTGTTTAGTAAATTTTGAATTTTAAGTGGAAGTAATGACGGTAAATTTTCGTTTAAAATATTTAAAAGTTATGAAAACGATTTTTTTGAGAAATTTTTATTTTAAATAGTGTCCTATGATTGAGGATTTACAAATCTATTTAGATTTTTGGTAAAAAAAAAAAGATTTTGACTGATAAGATTATTTGAAAATTTAGTTTAATGAGGGATTGCTAATATTAAAAAATTTTGGGATAATTTCGAAGGATGTGATGGAATGTTATTTTGATTGATTAAAGGAAGTTACCATTTAAAAGTTAATGATTTTGTTGGAATAACTTAGCATGAATATAAGTTAAAATTGATGAGAGCATTGAGCTTAATTTTTGAGATTGCTTTTAATATGCTAAGAGTTTTATTATGAGTTATTTAGAAATTTTAGAGTGTTAAATTTTTGATTGATTGTGAAATTTTTATGGATTCTTAAATTATGAACTCTTGAGTTAAATAGTTGAATTAAAACGTTAATTTTGGAAAAGGTTAGTGGTAACGTGATAAAGTTTGCTTCGAGATTTATGAAAGTGATTTAAATTTTTTTATGATAAATTTGAACGGCTTGGAGTGAATACAAATTTTGATGGTATATTTCTGAAAGTTTATTTTTGAAACTTTTGGAGGATACTTGAGCTAAAATTTTAATGGTAGGCCCCAAGATAACCCTACTGAGTATTCCACACTAACTGCTATGTCACTTATGACCATGATAGTAGTATATACACAAGTGTTGTTAGTCATATACCCAGCTATGCGACTGTATTTCCACCTCGACTTACTCGACCTTCCTTCAATTCTAGATCTTTTAATTGCGACCTTCTAACCCATTTGCAATTTGAATAATGAGTTAATGGTTTCTTAACTGTATTCATCTAGGAGACTATCTTCTCTCCGGAATTGTGTTCCTAAATTATTTTTACGGGATTCTTTAATTAATTTTATTTCATGCTTTAACTTGATCTTCTTTATTTTTGTGCATTAATTATCACCCCGTGAACTCCCACTTTCTATTTTTGATCTTCTGGCGTCCCCTACCGTGACTTGTATATTTGGAGTACAATACTAAACTTTTCCTCTCAACAAATTTCATATGTAATACCTAGACGAGCCTACCTTCATGTAGATATATCATGTCCCACCAAAACACGTCTCCTTGTACTCTATTTTCTTAATATGACTTTCTGGTCGAAATGTCTAAACCAAAACCTCTACCATGATACCAAGATACTTTCGGACTTGAATTAAAGATCCAACCTTGACTAAATTCTGTCGACCCGATACGTGATTGTGTTCTATTTGTCTCCTTAAAATGCCTAACTTGTACTTTATCTTGATTGCTTGACCTGTTGTCCCATCACACTATTAGCTTAACTCTTGTAAGTTGGGTAGAATACCTCACGGCCCAACAAAGCCTTTGTCCTTGTGACCTATGTTGATAAGTTTACTCAGACTAGAAATTCAGAGGACCCTAAACTTATATAGGCAACCAAGCCATAAATGAAGAAATACTAGGACAACCGTGATGGCCCACACTTCGAGTAAGACTTGATTTTAAAAGATCTTGGACTAATTAAATTCCTTCGTTATTACCTCCCTTACTTATATTTCAACAACCTGATGCTGCTAATTTAGCCCTGGTTTTGCAAGCTTATCTTTTTCGAGCTTGATCATGATATATTTTATTGGGTGCACCCACTAACATATTGTCTAATCAAAACCGGTGCATGATGGTCTGATCAACCTATTGCACTTTGGTTCACTTATCACATATTATTCTACGTGGATGGAGACATAGTAAACTTGCCTTAGAATCTCATCCGCGACAGCATTGACAACTCTCATTTGAATTATTTTTGTCGCCTTTGAACCACGTATTCGTACTCGATAGCATCGTCCTTGAACTCTTTATTGCTTTTACTTTACTTATATTAGAAAGACCAGGCACTGTGCATGATAGATAGATGCAAGATATCACCTTTCGTTTTCCTATCAATTATTTCAACACGAATTTAGATAGCCACTGACCCACTCATGTGGCTATATCCTCACCTTAAACTCTTCTTCTCCCCAATCCTAGAAATTTTATTGTGCCCTTTCAACCCCTCTTGAACGCACGAGAGTGATTCTAATCATCACTTAATCAAACCCTCGACCAAGATGATTAGTATCCAGTTCTCCCTTAAGGAATTATATCTCCTAAATGTCTAATTTATTCTCTTTGGCCTACTCAATTCCTTACTGTTCTCTAAAATTGGATATTCAAAATTTTGCTACCTTCATTAGAAATCCTTATTCAATTCCATAACCATGATATATTTTTGTATATATAGACTCCACAATTTTCTATTGCATGGTGGTGTCGAACGCCGTTTTATTGCCTCCTCCAAAATTTAATTGTATTTTGGTATTGACGAACTCTTCCTATCCCTCAACCCTATCTACCCTATTAATCCTAAATTTTGATGACGAAATTCTTGTAAGTTGGGTAGGATGTAAAACCCCTATTTTTTTAAAATTATTTTTATTATTTATTAGACTTAAAAAAAGAATTTATACAATTTATGGTTTTATTTATTTTTTTAGAAGGACCTTAGCCGCTGTTGAATTTTGTAACACAAGACTACCATGAATTTTGGCACGAAAGATGTAGCAGTGTACTTTGACTAGTATATTAGCCATGTCGTGGGAGGCCTAGCCATAGTTCAGTCCGAACTAGGAAAATCAGGCCGAGTTGTGAAATAACGCATTTAAAATATTTTATTTAGATATTAATTTATATATTGATTTTTAGATGACCCGGTTTGTCGGAACCAGTCCGAATTGGGCTCGAACCGAATTTAAGTCCAGGTAGGCAGGTGGTGGGACCAAAGTGGCTATGTAGACATATTTTATGTACGTAAAAATAATTTCGAAATTATTTTAGAATTTTATGTACAATTTAAAATCATTTAATTATTTGTGCAATTATTGGTATTTTATTATTTAAATAATATTTTATAAAATAATACATTTGTGGACCCGGAAAAGGGTGTGCAGTGTAAGTGTACTCATTGGGACGATCTTATTAATTTATTATTATTAAAGTTATTTTGTGGAGATTTAATAAACATGGTTTCCTATTTAAATATTATTATTATTTTGAGTGATTTATTAAGGATTGAATTTATATATATGTAGATATGCTCAAATATATTGAATAATTGGATAGTTGAATTTTAAATGATATTTGAATTTTAAATAGATTTTTTGGGGTATTTATGGGTATATACATATATATAGATATTTATATTTAAAAGTTTAGATTAGAAAATAGAAAAAAAAAAGCAATTAAATCAACTTGGTCGGCCCCACAAGTGGGCGGCCATGACTTGCTAGCAATATACAAAAGGGGGGAGGGGACCCTTAGAATCATAAGTAGCAGCAACAGCTACTAAAAATGAGGGGCCGACCCCTTCAGTAAACCCATTATGGCCGACCCCCCTTAAACCCAATATATATATATATACATATATATGGATTGACAAAAAAAAAAACCCTAAACCAATCCTCTTCCACCTTCCTCCTCCTTCCTCCACCCTCGTCCACCTCTCCCCGGCGAGCGCACTCAGCCTCGTACGCTGCGACAGCAGTCCCGCGACGACGGCATCAACAAACAACAACAACAGAATCAACACCAAGGTACCTAACTTTATCGTGCGATTTCTCTCTTATTTTAACTCCGTTTTTAGATCCGTAAATTCGTGTAGAAATCCCACATGACCCTCTTCAAGATCCTCCAGGTAGATTTTGACATGGCCATCCAACTTGCTCGAAAAATCGAGACAAAGTTGTAGAAAAATCACTTTTCTGAATATTAAAAACCATTTTGAAACATCAACTTGTCGGCCACTTTTCTCGCTGTCCATTAAACTTTCGAAAAAAACTATTGAAGGCAGTCAAAGACAACATAACCGAGATTGTAACGTACCTTTTGGATTCACTTTTTATCTAGTATGTAGAAAGTTACACGTTGTTAAAGTTTCCCAAAAAAAATTATAAATTCTGTTTTCAAAAAGTGGAAAAACACCCGATACGGCGTGCGCCCCGACAAACCGGACGACGTGGTCATGCACTATACGCATCGAAAGGCACGTATGGATGTTATCGACGTGTGGGAACTGACGAAATCCGATTTCGTTGCATGTGCGCGACGAAATCAGTGCGTATCCGTCAAGATACCTCGTATCGATCCTTTGCAAATTAAGTCACAACTTTGTGCACACTCATCATATCGTGATGAAACTTGCATCATTGGACTTGAAATGTTTTTCTGTCCTGTGAGCCAAGTTTGGTAAGATTCTGAGACCGTTGATCGGGACGCTATTTTGGTGGGCCTACAATCCCACACAACGGACGATTTTATGCACAGCCCACCGGAATCCAAAATTAGACATACCGTTGGGTTCGTCTTATCAAAACAAATCCGTAGACATATAGTTTGACGACTTTAGAGACCGTAGGTTCTGGCACATATTTCGGTACAAAGCGGGTCCAACGGCGGGCATCGTTTTGACCCAAAATTACGATTTTGTCCATGTTCAAGAATTTAACTTTTGGACAGGCATTTCCTAGGCATATCTTATATTCCAAACTCATTCGTGATGTTTGTTGCAGCATCCGAAGTCATCTGCGGGATTTGGCTTTTCTTACTTCGTTTATTTGTCTGTTCGAGCTACTGGATTATTCTCTTTTGCACATAACCTCAGGCAAGATACCTTGCCATTATACTGTTTATATTCAGTTGCATTTTATTACATATCACTGTTCATTTATTTTCAGTTCTTATAGTTCTTGATTTTCTGTCTGCTCAGTGATATTAGATATACTTTGTTATTATCCTTTGATTGCATGTGGACTTAGAGTTAAGAGACTACCGTCTGTAGTGTATTGCATACCCCTTGACACAGTTGTACCACGAGGATGTGTGAGATGAGTAGCATGTAGAGGTACTTGCGTGTGGGCTGATCCCCCATGTGCATGCGTTAGGGCTAACTGGTAATAGAGGCATGTTAGGAGACTTAGCAGTTAGTAGAGGTATATGAGTCATGGATGTGACTCTGTTAGACATTGGGTGGGAAGAACAGTTCCTTAACGTATGGGCCAAGTATGCACTTTTCTATTGTCGGTTATCTCTGCGGGAGATACGGTCCTGAATCCTGATACTGATTTACTGCTGGCCTCTGACATTCGATGAATGTTATGCTTTGAGGTCCCTGGTATCATGATGGGCCATACCTGAGATTACTGCTACTGAGCCAGAGTGCCCATGCGTTGGAGGTTTGTTCTTAACTGCATAAACACTGTAGTACGGTTAGATTACCTTATTGTCGTCTTGTCACTTATTTCGGGTTGTGACATATTATATATTCAGTTTATTATGGCATGTTCTTTATGTATCTTGTTACGTCCCTCTGAGGACCTGGTTATCTCTCCAGGTGTGTGCTTCTGTGATTTTGCAGTTGTTCTAGCCAAGACCGTGACCTTCTCCATTCTTTCGAAGACGATTGCGCTTGGTTCGTCTCGTTATTTTATCGATCACTCCTTGTACATTTTATTTGAGATAGTTGGTAGTGGACTTTGTCTCCGCCCAACGATTGTATGCATGACAAATTCAAAGTTGCTTTTATATCAATTATTTATCTAGTGGATGAGATTTAGTTATTATGGTTCTACTGTAATTTACAGCTTATGTATACATACAAGATTTCCATATATTGGAGTGTATTTCGTATATATACAGCTGGCATGTCGATGTACCTAGTCCTACGTATTTTCGGACTGGGGCATTACAGTCACTATATCATACTCAGATATAAATGATATAGATATAAATGAATGAGTGGCTCCAGAATCAAATAGTACCGATGTAGGGCAAGATTAAGCGAATATAGTACCTGTCACCACGTCCCCTGCAATTCCTGCTTCATTGATATCCATCATAAAAGCTTGTACATGGTTCTTTTTTTTCTTGTTTTTGTTCTGACCGGTCTTCTGAGCTTGATGAAATTGATGCACTTGTGGTGCCAATGCTGGTCTCTGTTGATATCACGTAGGGGCATGGCCTTGCATTTGGGGTGTTGCAACAATATTAAACCTGGGCTCATTATTCTGGAACGAAGGCCTTTGCTGAAATCCCTGATTTGCAGCTCTCGATCCCTGTGCATTACTCTACACTACCGATCTTCTATTGTTTTGGGGGCATTGATTCAACCGATGATTGGTAGATCCATACTTCAGACACCTTTCTTGAAGTCTTCTGCAAACATTCTTCGTATGTACCGACTTCCCAAATTAAGAACAATTTAGCGCAGCTCTATTCTGTTCTGGCTGAGCACGCCTCTGTTGCCCTTGTCCCGAAGTCCTTCCCTGTGGGGAGTCGGTCTCCAAACTTCGCTTTTGTCCTCCAGTCTTTGAGTTATTCTTATCATTCTACATTCTTTTTTGGTCTCTTGTTGCTTCGACCATCTCTGCATAAGTTTGACATTTGTAAGGTGCCACCTTCATCTTTAATTTATCGTCCAGTCCTTCACTGAACCGAACTACCTTCGCCTTCTCCGTGGCTACCATGTTCGAAGCATGCCGACTGAACCTTGTAAATTCCGCCGAGTACTCATCGATAGAAGTCTTATTTTGCCTCAGATGTAGGAATCTCCTTTCTAGCTCCAACTTAGCGCTTGGGGGAAAGAACCTCTCTTCAAATTCCTCCTTAAACTTTTCCCAGGATACAACTTCGTTAGATTCTTCGGGGTGTAAGGAGCTCCACTAAATATCTGCTACATCCTTTAGTTGAATTCTCACTAGAGGCACTATATCATCTGGCGCTATCTTGGTACCCTTCAGTAATCCTTCTGTAATTCTTATTCATTGCGCCGCTTCCATAGGAGTCTCAGTTCCTTTTAACTCTGGGGTATGATCTTTCTAATATCCGAAATCTTTCCAGTCTTCAGAGTAGGTGTGACATCTAGCCGTTCCAGTAATTTTGTAGATGTGGCTTGAGCAAGTTGGATCTGCTGGGTGTTAGCCTCCAAGATTCTTTGAAAATTTTCAAAGGTATCCGTTGATCGTATCTCAGAGGTTTCCATTTGCGATGTATTGGGGTTCACTGGCGAAGACATTTCCTAAATATTAAGGATTGGAAATTCTTAATGCAAGGTCGAATTTTTTTTTAAAGAGCTTAATTACTCAAGGAGATGAACTTGTAACAAAAGCAATTACAATTTAGATGACCAGAACCAAAAGAAGCATATTTCATTCATTTCACAAAACATGATTACAATATGCTCCAGGGGAAAGTCCTTACAACTCTTATCTTCTAAACCTTATACAAAACTATTTACATCTGTTGTGAATCCAAAAAGTTGTACAACAGACAAAATGTTTCCCCTTTACATCCATACATCATATATATATATATATATATATATATATATATATATATATATATATATATATATATATATATATATATATATTTCTGTTGATCCTTCAAAATGCAGTGCAGCGGACAAAAAGCTACCCCATTCCTACATGTCCAAACTAACCCCTCGTCAGCTTTAGGAAGGTGATCTCGAGGATCCTAGCATAGGGATTGATCCCCTCCCATTCACTTATAGTTCCCTCGTATCTACAAGTGAATGGAGATGGGCCATTTTTCCCGAGGAAGAACATAAGGCGTACTTCTTTCTCGAAGAAAACTTCAGCTCCATCCTCAATATCCCGAATCCTGGGGCGCTGGAGCTCGAAAAATACTCCAAACACCGGGAGTTCTTCGTCATTCGCCACCAGCCAAGATCTCCGTGCAAACTGCTCATACCCGTAAAATATCCGATCACTCCCATCCCAATAAACGCTAAGCATAAATCGAGCCATCACTTATACCCAAAATCCTCGCATAAGAAATCTATGATATAAAATAATCATCATCAAGTTTAATAAAATCATCGAGTTCTAGTAAAGTTTGATCAAGATTTATATCCCCAAACCTTTATGAAATCCTCAATTCTTTAATGTGTTCAAACTTCAATTGTTAATTATTTCTATCCTATGGTAATCCAAGTAAATCCTTAGGAAGTATCCAATATCTACCTATACAATCTCCTTAACATATACACTATCCTTAAATAGAGGACCTGCATGGGCCATCAACTAAAGGAGACGTGTCACGCCCCGGTTCCCAAGGTAAATCGGAGCATGTGATACTTCTCCCCAGGCTACGCACCCGTACAACGAATACTGTATTGTACCCTGCGATTATAGCTTGTGAGGTCCGAAATAGACATAACCACAGAATTTCCATAAATTACATAACATTCATTTGTCCAAAATATTACATACTTGTTCAAGTTTCTCCAAAACATATAATATACATATTAGCCAATGTTCCTTAAAACACGTAATTTACATAATTGTTGAAATTCCCAAAATGAAACTACTATACTTCAAGGTGTCACATTATTCATAGAGTTCATCCTCAGTGAACGCCTGACATTCATACTAGTCTTCATCAATCCCTAGTGAACAAAACTAGGTCATCAATACGACGCGCAAGCCCTCGGTCAAAGGAGAGAGTTAAGAATATAGGATAATAAGATAAATGAATACAAGAAAGAGTAAACTTGAACAATGTAAACTCATACCGTGTTATATCAGACAAGAGACATAGCTCTCCTAGATATTGTCACAAGGAATACATGTAATACCTCGCTATACCTAAATATACAATTTTAGAGAAACTCTTCTGGATCACACACACACGCCTAGCATCTCGACAATAACCCCATTTACCCGGGATCAAGCTCGTACAAAACGGGTGGTGCTTATATTATCCATCCGTCTGTACTATCACATATTGATGTGACTGCAAGCAAGGTAGCATCATGAGTTAGTTTTCGAATCATCTGGGTCAATTATCGAATCATGAGCTATAAAAGGAATTCATATGACTTGAAATTTTCCAAGAATATCAAATCCATTCATTAGATAGCTGAGCTGAACTCAGGGTTTGGATGTCTAATGAAATAATATAGGTTGAGCTGAAACTCAGGGCCTGGAATATATACAATGGATAGCTGAGCTGAAACTCAGGGCCTGGATATCCAATTGTATCAAGAAGATGAGCAAAGCCTCACCTCGGATATTCGTGCGGCCGCACGAACACCGATTCAGGGACTGATCAGTACGAAAGATAAAAAAAATTATATTGCAAAGATTCAGCCGGATGTGATCCAATGGTTTCTCTCCTAACCCAATGCAACCTATTCTAGTGAAGTTATGGCATTCGGATTCAGTAGAAACTATCCTTAAACGGGAGTCTTAACAAGTCAAGTTAAATTCAAGAGATAGTATCGTCTTTTCTGAAACTTGAAAAATCTAGGAAGAGTATTAAAACCAAAGGCGATCCAAAGAAATGACTGGTTCCAAGATCTAGGACAAATTCATAATTTCTAAGAGGCCCGGATTTCGAAAATGACTAATTCTGGAAATTCTCAAAAATTTCGGCAGAGTCTCCTTTGTTTTTACTGATCCGGAATAATTTTGATACAAGCAAACACAAAGAAAAATATAAATGTGGTTACGCCGACCCCTTCATGGAGCAACTCGCAACACCGGAACACGCAATATATAAATCCCGGGTTCGCCGACCCCTTCGGTGGAGCAACTCTCAACACCGGCAACACACACACACACACACACACACACACACACACATAATGGACACAAATGGAGACACAACCTTGGGGATAAATCCTACGGGGTTCAAACTAATTATCATGATGAAAAGAATGAAAAAGAGAATAGGTTGTACCTATCGGGAGATGGATCCCCATTAAAATCCTCCGACACGGCTCCAACACAAAACGAATTGTTTAGGACACACCCACTTCACTTCTTGCTCCCAAAAGTTTGGAGAATCACTACTTGGGATAGAGGAAGAGATCGATGGAAGAAAAACGGGAAGAAAAGCTTTACGTGGAGATGAAATCCAAGGATTTCTCTTCTTCCTTTTGGAAAGAACTTGGAGAAGAAGAAGAAGAAGAAGAAGAAGAAGAAAATTTAAAGTGGGAAGAAGGAAAGAGGGAAGAAGTGGACAGCCCTAATAAGGGGCTTTGGGGGCACTTGCTATTTACAAGTTTGCCCCTCCCTTTACTTCTATGCTAAGTTAGCTTCCTAATTTGGTTTTGGGAGTTAGTTTAGACCAAATAAAAATCATACTTAAGCCTAAACACACATGTGGGATTAGTCCAAACTCTTAGACCTAAATGTCAAGTATGGTGGGCCATGGCTAATTAATGTGCTAATCACAACTCAAATCAAAATTTTCCGGATGAAATTCGAACCGACTCCTATAATCATTAAATATTAATATTCATGAAATAAAATTTCCAAAAATATTCTAAAATAAAAAATTACCATTTTACCCCTATCTTGGAAAAGTGAGGGTGACAATTTTAAGGGGATGTTTATCTGTAATTAGTATTGATGTTATTTTTCTTTCATTTAGATATCAAAGTATCTTATTTATTGCTTGTGCTCATGATCCTAACTATCATTTATATCCAATTACTTATGTCGTTGTTGAAAGTAAAACCACTGATTCTTGGACATGATTTTTAAATACTTTTATAATATATTTTGAAAGATTTTTAATGAATGTAATATAATTTCTTTTATATCAGATAAACAAAAAGGATTAATAAATGTTATATGTGCTACTATTCTTGAATTGCATCATTTTTTTAGTATTCAACATTTTAAACAAAATTTAAAATTAGTATCTATATTGAAACAATTTCAACGTAGATTAGACTCTCTTGCAAGATGTTATAATGAAGTATATGCAAATTATTGCTTTGAAATAATTAAAGGTGAAAACATAAATGTTATAAATGGCTTGTTGGAGTAGATGACGAAACTCATATTTTAGCGCACTAGATAACAACTATGGTCAATGCCCTAGATTAGATATCAACACTTCAAATTTTGCTAAATTTTTTAATATCTAGGTTAAAAATATACGTGATAAACCAATAACAATACTACTTGATGGTATTCAAGCCAAGATTATAACACTCTAGGACAAAAATATGCAAATTGCTAAAAATCTTGAAACATATTATTGTCCGAATATGTTAAAAACTATAGCCCGCATCAATAGAGAAAAAATATCACATGCAAGTTTTGCGTATGGATAGTTTTTTGTTTGAAATATTAGATCACGAAACAAGTAGAACATATGTTGTTCGCTTAAATGATAAATATTGTTCATATTTAAAGTGGTAGCATACGTGACTTCCATGTGTACATGCTATGCTTGTAAGTCTTGCAACATAAATATTGAAACTTTTTATCTTGCTATATTTTCTAAAGAAGCATTAAAAAGTTTATATGAGTCGCACCTGGAACCAATTACAGTCTTTACAATCTCAAAGTACATTAGTTAGAGGTCAAATTGGAGTAGCGGGTGTACGACACAAAGCTAGAAGGCCAAAGAAGAACCACATCATAGTCAAGAATTTATCGACAAGAGATCTCCAATGCAGTAACTGTAATGGGTTAGGACACAATAGAAGGAGATGTACTAACCAACCACGAGAATGAAGACATCTCAAAGAATGTAAATTCTTTCAAAAAAATTCCTTTTTCTCGAGACTTTTTTTTTCTCTGAGGCAAGTTATAATGTTTGTAGACACAGATATAAATGAATATATTTTTTTTACTAAATAAAGGTATTTCATCTCCAATATAAGGGTACACATCGCAAGTCATAAAAAATTAGATCATATAAAACTTGCACCAAAACTCTTATCTGGACTCCTTGTAAATCACCAATAACGACCTTCCTTTAGATTGAGTCGGGCTCTTAATTCATATAAATAAGTACTATAGATGAAAAATAAAATAATGCATACCATCCCAACTATAAGCTCGTAAAATCTACTCAAAGTAGAATCATCTATAGCTCGATTTTGGAATCGATATTCCTGACGAGGAGCTCCCCATCAAGATTCCTAGCGTTGTCACCGAATGATGCACCATTTAAACAAGATATGAGCATATAATTTCATTGTGGTTTAATTAAAGTTTATATAATTTTGAAATAACTTGGCATCTTCCATATTTACTATCGTATGTTATAGAGGAAGGCGAGGAAGTGGAAGATGGTTTAGATTTGGAAGAATCTTCGGTGGATGAGGTGGATTCTATGACCATGAGACTGCAGACAATGTCGCGGGCGGAGGCATAGGCATAGGAGAGCGGGACTGGGTTGGAAAGACCGGAGCGGCCGCACCAGCCGACGATTGCGGACTTGAGCGTGACGTTGAGGATGAAGAAGAAGTCGGTGGAGAAGGGGAGTTTGCAGCAGACGTCAAGGCAGGGGTGGTTCAAGGAGTGGCCGGTGGGGAGGGAGGAAGAGATGGGGCAGAGGAACTCGGCTGGCGGTGGCACGATGATCTTTGAGGCGGAGGAGATGGAAGAGGCCGTGGGGGTGCGGTGGTGGAAGGAGAGCTTGGACTTCCACCGGGACTTACCCTTTCCCCTCAGCATCTCTATCCCTTCTTTTCTCTCTGAGTGCTACAATACAGTCTGGATGAATACGTTGCTTTTTATCGTTTTGGAGGATTGATGCTACTTTGCTGTGGTCTAGTATTGGATTATAGGAATAAAAACCTTAGCAAGAAAGTACAAATAAGATTTTCATTCTATGGAGAGAGAGTGTGTGTGTCTGTGTGTGTGTGTGTTTTGAATGAGTTGGTGAGCAATGGGTTTTCATTCTGTGGAGAGTGTGTGTCTATTATACAATCCAAATAAGCACCAAGAGTATTTCTTAGGTATAACTATATTTATGTACGTATATAAAGGTAATTTATATTCCCACTAACTTAAAACTTGCGGGTTGGTGAGCAATGAGTTGGTGCCGAGAATGGCAGGTTTAGGCGAAGGTCATGATGTTGTTGTTCTGGAGGTCCTCCAAGGGATTTGCGGTGTTGACGTCGGCCGCAAATCGAAGGATGTCGCAGACGAAGAGGCATAGGAGAGCCGGACTGGGTGGGGAGAGACAGCTACGGTTGCACCAATCGACGATTGCGAACTTGAGCAATGTACACGTCATTCCCTAAATATTATGCCATTGTTAAGTAGGACATCACATTATTCCAACATGGCACGTAGGACACAAATGCTTATATTTAGAGCATTTTGGTTTGTAAAGGATAAGTATTCTACCCTCGGCACTTAGGACTTTTTTGTAAAATGAATTTGCATTTGGATTTGGATTTGAAAATCCAAATTTAAATCCAAATTCAAATCATGAATTTCCAAATCCAAATCCAACTCCAACCAAACATAGGACTTGGTAAATTATTAATTAGCTATTATAATTATAATTATAGTTATGATTAATAATTAAATTATTATTATAATAAATAAAATAAATAAATAAATAAGATATAATGATGATTAATAAATTATTAATTAAGATATAATGATGATTATAATGACGATTAATAAATTATTAATTAACTATTATAAATATAATTATAGTTATGATTAATAATTAAATTATTATTTATAATTAACAAAATAAATAAATAAATTATAAATTAGCTATTATAATTATATTTATATTTATGATTAATAATTAAATTATTATTATAATTATGATAATAGTTATGATTAATAAATTAGTAATTAAGATATAATGATGATTATAATGACAATTAATAAAATATAATTCTAATTCTAATAATATATTAATTATTAAATAATTAAAAATTAAATTATTAATTGCGATGATAATTTATGATAACTACCTATTAGTTATTTTTATTAAAATAATAACTACTTTTTAGTTATAATTTTTTTTAAAAAATAATAATAATGACTAATTTTAATTAATTGTTAGCTAATTTTTAATTAACTATAAATTAAATATTTTAAAATAGTAATTATCAATTAATATAATGATGATTAATAAACTATTATAATATATTAATTACTAAATTATTAAATATGATTATAAGTGTGATTAAAATATTATAAATTAAGATTACAATAAAATAGTAATTAACGAAGTATTAATTAATATTATAATAAGACTAATAAATTATTAATTATGATTATAATTGGATATTAATTAATAAATTATTAATTAAGATTATAGTTATAATTAATAAATTTATTATAATTATGATTAATAAAATTATTAATTATTAATTAAGATTATTATAAATTATTAAATAATAAAATTATTAATTAATAAATTATTAACTTAGATTATAATTATGATAACTAACTATTAGTTAAATTTTTATTAAAAACAATAACTAATTTTTATTTATAAAAAAATATTTTTTAAAATATTAGTAATGACTAATTTTAATTAACTATTAGTTAATTTTGAATAAACTATAAATAAATATTTTAACGAAATTATTATAAAATAACTAATTTTTTCCTTCCAAATCCAATCTCTTTTTTCAAATCCAAATTTTGGATTTGGTTACACTTTCCATATCCAAATCCATCTCCAACCAAAGATTCCATGAATTTGACTCTAAATCCATAAAATCATAAAATCCAACTCCAAATATGGTTTACCAAACGGGCCCATACAAAGACAAATCGGTCAACAAAAAAGTATTAAGTTCACATATGGATTAAAAGAAATAAAAATAAATAGAGGCATGAAATTTATTTTAAATTTAACTTCTAATCATTAATTGAAAACAAAAGCTCACAGAATATTGTTTGAAAATAAAAAATGCAATGTACATGCAATGCGTGCCCGACACTAGTTATTTTATTAACCTATTGACTAATAAACCCTCACCAACTGTAATGGATTCGTGGCAACCATTTTTTTACACCTAACTAGACATTTGTCCCAATTGTTTGATAATATATTTTTAGGACTGACTGTCAAATTTTTTGACAATTCACTGTCCAATTCTTTCATTTGGTAGGATTGTCAAAAAATTTAACATAGAAACAATCACGAAACAACCAAATTTTGTTGAACACATCAAGATCATAGGTTTCAAAGTCGTACCACTTTCTGCCTACATCTGTACATCAAAACATATAACCATGTTGTCTACTGTACCAATAACCCATCCCTGCCGACAATTACAAATGCTAGCATAGTAATGAACAAAATAGGAAGTAATGAAAAAAAAAAGGCACAGGAAGCTATACAACCCAAGTAAAATGGAAAACACATCCAAACTCCAAATGTATTGGCATCGCGACCAGCCAACAAAGTCTTTCAGATTACACTCACCGTACTGCCTTCTTTGATGTACATGAATGTAAGGAGAGAAAAAAAAAAAAGCAGATGACGCAGTAGTTAGCTAACTGTTTATGTTAGCAATGCAATTATTCAGGATTGTAAAAAATTTCTACAGTTCTGACAACATACAACTAGACTTTGACGAAATTTCGTACTTCGAACCTATTTTATGGGTTCAAAACTTCAAATATTCGCCCAAAGTTTATCCTAAACTTATTTTATGTTACTACACTATATATTTGGGTGTCATCTCTGATTAATTGATGCTTGAAATTGGAGAAAGAAAGAAGGAAAAACTTTAAGGTTTTGAACTGAAAGAGGGAAGGATTTTGATGAGTGTAGAAGTTAGAATATTTGGGTTTTTTTTTTTTTTTCTTTTTTTTCGCGCGGGGGGGGGGGGGGGGGGGGGGGGGGGGGGGGGGGGGGGGGGCCTTGGACAAATTCCTTTAAACTGAACTAGCCTCAATACTAGACTAGCCCTAAGTAACTTTTATAGTGCCTTTATAAAAGCCTTGTTCTATCTACCTTTTGCTTAATCTACAAACATGCCTATCTTATCTATCTACCTACCTACCTACCTACCTACCTACGTAAGCATTATTCTATCTATTACCTATTCCAACTACTTTGACATAACTTACTAGAGATCTAGATAAATAGATAGGCAGATATATAAAAAAATCCACATAGCAATGACCTACCTGTCTATTCACCCACAATTGCGCAGGCAATCCCTAGTAATAAATAGATCTGTTATTCTAGCATTTTACGAAGCAACTTTCTGTGTTGTGCCAGTCATTGATGATTCGGAGCAAAACCTTCATGCCTTCATGAGAGCATGCAGTCTCACTTCATTTTGGCCATTCTGTAAAACAATCTCTCTTTTGGCGATACATACAACTTCATAGGAATTAGCGGTCCTCCTAGGTCAACAGTTCTCCCCCCTCCAAACTTTAAAGATCATAGCATAAAATTGGATGAATCAGAAGGGTCAACATCATTATATAAACCTCATACTGGAGCACCATTCAAGCGTAGCTCCGACTGCATCTCCTTGACGAGTATTTCTTCAATTGCTTCCGCAAATCGATCAACATGGCCTCTGATTCGAGTGTGTAAAGAGTTTGCAAGTTCCTACATAACCAATATGAAGCAGATCAGTAAATTACAGGTTAAAGTGAAATAGTCAAGGAGCAGGTTTATCACGAAGGAAGGATACGTATGAATCGCAAGAATTAAGCTTAGAAGAGACTGTAAGGTACAGACAAAAAAAGAAAAGAAACTTAAACTTGATAGCAGTTAACATAGGTAAGAAGCTTTGACATCAACAGAGTTCCTCGCTCAAGTCCCGTGAAGACCTGAGCATTAAGCACCACGTACCCAATTTAGAATCTCAAGACTCGCGTGCATCGCACCAAATCTCGGCTAAACTTACACATTACTGTCAAAGGGAATACTAATGACATCATTTCCATCTATTTCCACAACGACAATGCTGACACGGAAACCAAACTTTATGAACTAGTACTTCAAAACAGGAATTGACTGAGAAGTGAGAGCCCCAAGTATATCATATTATTTAAGAACATAAATCTTGTAACAGTCAGTTTAATAAGGGAGTGAATTACATTACAGGTAGAAGTTCACAACAAAATACTGTAGCAGTCAATTATTTAGTGAACATTTACAGGTAAAAGTTCACAACAAAATATTAGTACGGGCAATACTACTGATAACCCTTGTGAATTGCCCAACAAACAATACTAACTTACCTTAATCTTGCAGAGGAAACTCAGCGAGATGCTGTTCGAGTGGACAGAGTTCTTTATGGACACCAACGTTAAAGCAGAAGTGGATATTGGCCAACCTTGAGGTGTCTTTATGAAAGCGTCAACCCCCCCTAACAAATGTGCTGTAATCATCTCATCTCTGTCCGAGTACTCAAAAGAGTGTCTGCAAATTAAATACAGCTACTCAGATGAAGAATGGGGAATAAGAATGGTCAAGCAACTGCATAGAGATAATTTGAAAAGCAATAAACAATCCACGATTCAACAGATTAAGAAATGAGTATCCACTCATTTCTCATGAATCTGGCACTAATTCACAACTTACAACCATTGCATAGCTTATCCATAATCCGGGTTTGTTGCTATAGAGTGAAACCAACTAGGTCCTTGCCTAATAAAATAATTTCTTCAAAAGGATAACCCCACAACTTTGAATGTAACAGACACTTCACACACACACACACACATAAGAACCAGGCAATCATTCTAAATAATCTTGACGTTGGCATTAATTAACGACTTATTGGTTATGCACTTTTTTGTTCTCTTTACCATTTAAATTAAAATCTATACAATCTAATAAATTGTCTTAAACTAACAACAAAAATATTAGTAACAATAATAGCTCTAGTCTAACTAGACAATAAAAGGCAATTGTGAATAGGAAGTAAGAGTGGCAGAATCCAATATATGAACCACATATAAATATTTGGTCTAATGCCTTCACAATATATTTGCTCCAACATTGCTCTGTACATGTCAGTTGTTCTCAAGACTGAAGAATGAAACAATATGTAGACACCATTGCATATCAACAACTAAAAATGAACTAGATTAAACAAGAACAGAATCTTTAACCCAAACTTTAGGGTCAGCTACATGAATGCTCGCATACCATTTTCATTTCTTAAGGGTCATCTCCTCTTGCAATTAGCAGAAGCCATATCCTGTTTCACATCCTCAATCCAAGTTCTCTTCGGTCTACTCATAGCACTAGGAGCTCCTTGTACTTGTTTGGGAATAAAGAAGGGATCTCGTTGCACAAGAATTATATCAGTGACAAGACAACAACACCAACAATAAATCAGTGGCCAACTTTGCAGCGAAAGATCAAAATACAAGACAGTACACAAGGATGAAACTGCAAAACTCACACAAGGAGAAAACCACCGGAAGAGCGAGATCCTTACTATTAATCAAAATAATACAAGGCTTTTACAAGATCGCTAACTTCTGACACAAAGCAACCAAGAAAACCACAAGTTACTGAAATCCCGAGAGTTGTCAAAAAACGAGAAGCCGAAAAAACATAAACCTACAAAAGCGAACTGACGCGGGACGAAGACTCAAAAATAAATTATTAGTATGAAATTAGGGATTTGAGAAGATTTGGGTGCGACAGCTTTAATTGAATAGTGAAAAACAACTATTATAAATTTGTCTCAAAAATTATAATAGAAATGCAAAATAATACTATAATTACCGTTGAAGACGTCAACGTCGAAAGCGGAGAAGCTTCGTTGAAGACGTCAACGTCGAAAGCGGAGAAACAACGTTGATAGAGAGATCTACTTTAAGGTTTTTGGCATCGCACCATATAAACTCAAAATAGATTTCTCATTCTCAATTCTTTGATCCATAACTTATGAAATTATAAACTATTTATAAGCTACAAAACAATCAAAAGAAGATCAAATAAATCTCTAAGTTCTTATCCATAAGATAAGTCAATCTCTAACCAACCTCAACCAACTCAAGAGATACAATTCTCTTTATTTTGATTTATCCTAACAAACAAACTAAAGAAATCCAAAATAACTGAATATCTAAACTTTGAAAAATTCACCTCCTGGTGAATCAAGTGTGAAATCCGAGAATTATGCTCATGTTGATATCCTCCAATTCAGCCATAGTCGAGGCTTTTGCTTTGACAACTTAGTCAACATTGAAGCTTCTGACAAGACGACAGCTCCATACCGGTACTGGAGGTTGTGGAAGTGGAAGAAGTAGAATATTCAACAGAGACCTATCAAACACTTGAACAACTTGTGAATGTCTCGATATTTCCAGGGAAGCAAAATGATCGCCCCTACAATCATTTATTATTTCATGCAAACTATTACAATTATTTGTAACAAACATAGAATAGAAATTGTTCACAGGTTCAATTATTGGGACACGTTAAAAATATTTAGATGACTTACTAGGATTTTTAAATTTATTGGTTTTATCAAATGACATATTTAATTCTTCTAATGATGATACATAACGCTAAAATTTTATTAATGGCTTAAATCTAGACTTATAAAGCTCAAAATTTTATTAGTGGTTTAAATTTAGACTTAGACTCAGACTTGGATTTAACTTCTGACTCGTCTATGACAGACTCAGTAGGTTCCACTAATGAATTTTTTGTGTATAGGATCACCGTTAGCAATAATTTTTATTTTATTACGATTGGAAAATTCTTCAAACACCATTTTCATTTTAGCAAGCATATGATCATATATATTATCGATTATCGCACAAAATTGTTGTGAAAAATTTTGCGTGGACATTCTTGTATGGGTCTTACCTACCTTCGTATACAATTTATAAACCAGAGTTTAGCTCTGCTACCAATTTGACGCAGACGAAGATCCAAAAATAAATTATTAGTATGAAATTAGGAATTTGAGAAAATTTAGGTACGGTAGCTTTAATTAAAAGTCAACAACAACTATTATAAATTTGTCTCAAAAATTATAATAGAAATGCAAAATAATACTATGATTACCGTTGAAAACGTCAACATCGAAAGCGAAAAAGCAACGTTGAAAACGTCAATGTCGAAAGCAGAGAAGCAACGTTGAAGACGTCAACGTCAAAAACGGAGAAGCAACGTTGATAGAGAAATCCAATTTAAGGTTTTGGCATCGCACCATATAAACTCAAAATAGATTTTTTATTCTCAATTCTTTAATCCATAACTTATGTAATTACAAACTATTTATAAGCTACAAGACAATCAAAAGAAGATAAACTAAATTTCTAAGTTCTTATCCAAAGATAAGTCAATCATTAACCAAACCCAACCAACTCAAGAGATAAAATCCTCTTTATTTTGATTTATCCTAACAAACAAACTAAATAAATCCAAAATAACTAAAAGTCTAAGTTGTTCTCCATCACAAACTTTCTTTTCCTTTTATATTTGTTTTCTCCTTTTTTTCTTATGTTTTTTGCTGCACAAAAAACCTGCCCAATGCGCAACACCTGAAATAGAGATGCTATAGGAAACCACCCACCACCGCTAAGGAATCCATGTAAATTAGGATATTAATGGCAAACTACCAAAAGAACCCTAAATGTAAATAAGACTTAGCAAGTCCTATAAGATTTAACAATGGTACCATGTGTCACCCTCAAAAACACCCCTTCCCACTTAAAACTCATAACCTGCAGATACCAATGTGCCCAATGATATGAGATTCTAGCCCATTTTGGTACATAAGTACCCTAACATGCTTGCTCACCATGACATCTTGTATCTTCAATTATATTGTTCCTTCACCAGTAACCTCGCAGATCATGCCATTGCCCAAGCGAATAATATTCTTCTCCTCTAGAGAAGAAACACAAAAGGTATTTAGTGAGATACTATAATCTAATATCCAAGCAAGAGTAACTTCCTTACCTTGGTAGAGATTAAGTATAACGTCTCAAATGTCATAATGCATTTGTGCTACCACTAAACCATATTCATGATCCTTTTCCCATGCACGTTGAGGGCAACTTTTTTGATGTAGTCAATCTTCTTGCAATGCTAACAATGCGTCCCATTCTTCTCTAATGTCGATAGAGATCGTGCTGCTTCCGATCATGGTTACTCGAATTCACCATAAGGTAGCATTCTGCAATAAGTGAAGGCCTCATTCCTGGACAGAACACTGATGAACTGGAACATGGAAATCCACGTATATTTGGGTTTTTAGCGGAAGCTTTTAATGGAAGAAGATGTAATTATTTAGTTATCTTGCATTGGAAGTTTTAGTACCTAAGACTTGTTACTTCTTTTTCTTAAGATATTATTACTAAGATTGTTTGGAACTTACGATTCTTTTATTTTGAATTTTTGATGATGTCATATCAAGATACATTATATATTGCATTACATATTTGTTCCTTAAAAATGTTCCTATGTTTTTAAACATATTGCATTCAGAATAAGTGATTCAAAGGAGCTTACTTCCAATGTACAACGTACTAAGACCCAGTGTACCATGTTCCCATTGTCGTTCTATAATCTGGAGCATTGCACATTCCAAGTAATGTTCATGATGCCTTACCCTATTGTTTCTCACTACCATCAACTGCTCACCTCAAGAGCACGGTTTCTCGACAACTAATTAATAAAAAACTGACGTCGTAACCTCCTCCTGCCCCTCCAGCTTCAACCCTATCCTTCCTATATAGAAGTGTGGTCAAGATGTGCTTATACAAATAGAGAAGCAAGGAAAGAGGCAAAAGTACTTCCTCTATTTATGCACCAACTGTATAAAGTCCGTCTAAGTCCATTCGTGCCTAGGTGTTCCACGAGATTTTTACATTCTTTCAACCCCAGCCCAGACTATAAAGCTTTGGCTTTCGGTGGAGCCTTGTTGTAATAGACTTCATCATGTATAGTCTCCAAGCTTTTCCTAAAGCCCGACCGTAGTGTTCTCTATGTTGTTAAAAAGAACATTATCGACCAAACACAGTCAATATAACCAGTACACTTCGTCTTTATCTCCACCCCACTCGTTATCCTTTATCAACCATGGTTTCTTGGATTTCCCAATAAGGCTTTGTGAAAAGGCCTTGTTCCACCAATAGATTTTTTACTCTTCTTTGTCAGTTCGAAGTTCTCTTTGCTATCGAAATTCTCTAGTTCTAACCATCTGAGCATTATCGTAGACTTCGTCCAGCATCGATCTTTATGAAGATTTGATACCACTTGCTAGGAAGAAATGCAAAATCTATTCCTATAAGTCAAATCCGTGACAAGAGAATCGCATAAACAATGAACCATAATAGGCTTTTATAGAAAGCCCGTACCAAAGAAATACCAAGAGAGCAATATCAATACTATTAATCAAGAGTTTACAAGGCTTTTCGAAGATCACTATAAGTTCCCAAACAAAGCAACCCGAGAATCACAGGATGTTAGGAGAAATCCGAAAAGAAGTCAAAAATCCCAAAAGTCCAAAAAACCTAAAAACTAAAACAGAAAACTTTATTTTCCTTTCAGCCTCTCCCCCCCCCCCCCCCCCCCCCCCCCCCCCTTCTCTTTCTCTCTCTTTCCTTACTCTTTTTTTCTTATTTTCCTGCTTCAGGAATTTATCCAATACACAACACCTTCAATAGAGATGCAACATACTTAAATAAGGAAACCACCCACCCTCCAAGGAATCCATGTGATTTGGGGTTTTTAATAGCAAACTATCAAAAGAACCCAAAACCTAATTAAGACTTATCAAAACCTATTAGATATAATAATGGCAAACTATCTCCAACTTCCTAGGACTTACTCTTAAGTCCAAAACTATAGACAATTTCCAACAGTTCTAACAACTTATCGCTACACTCCCAATTGACGCATTTATTGGTCTTCCTTTTTTTATTTTATTTTATTTTTATTTATTTTTATTTTTTTTTTATTTGTCTTCCTTGCACATGTCTCAATCATCTCAAATGATTTTGTCTTCCACGAATTGGCATGAACTCCAGGTTCCAACTTCTCTTACGAACAATATTGCATTCCATATTACATTTTACATTAAAAAAACTTTCTTTTAATTAATCTATAAGCTCTCTCTTAATATTATATCGACAAATATCTGTTACACGTTTCTTTGTTTCCCTTAATGTGTATTCAAAAGTTTATATCCAGTATTCCAGTATTTTTTTTTACTCTTCACCTACCTACTTAGTTTCATACAAGCAAGGTACATTAAGTGTGAAAACTCTATAAGAGACCTATAAGCTCAGTCGTGCTTTATGGATCAGATTTTGACAATTAAGAAACAACATATCAAGAAAATTAGCTAGCTGAAATGAGAATCTAAGATGGATGAGTGACGTTACAACGCTAGGATGGCTTAACAAAGAGTGTAATATTCCACAAAAATGGAGATAGTCAAGGGGGGGACAAGGGGAGTCCCTAGAAAGATAGCTACACAAAAATCCACTTATATAAAAGAGAGTCTTGCATCTTCTCCTCATAATCTATGGAATCAACTCCAAAGCGAAATAAAAAATTTAAATCACACAAAAAGACTTCATTGTTCACCAGCATCATAATAACTCTCTTTATTAATATCTCAACCTTTCAGTAGAATACGTAAGATATCTAAGCCCAACTACATATAACCAAAATAAAGGGGAGAGAGATCTCTTTTATTTACTTTTGTACTAGTGTGAGCATACTTGCGTATTAAAGGGGTATTTATTTGGGCGGCTAGAAGAGATAGAAGCTATAGGCAAAGGCTTTCTTTCAGAACGTTGCTCTTTCTTAAGTAAGGTGGAAGCTATTTGATAGTTAAAGGTGCTTGCCCGCGGCTTATTCTACTTCTCCTAGACAGGTCAGGAGAACACCCATTCTCAAATTCTTTCAAAAAAAAGGTAGAAACCAGCTGGAACTCCAGAATTCTATTACTTTATCATATATGTGTGGTTATTTCACTAAATCTATCTAATATTTCGTTTATATCTATTTTTAAAAGTTTTAGTTTGGTCTTTTAAGTTTGGGCTTATCTATAACAGTTTTTCAATCATTCCTTAAACCTAATCCCAATCCTTACTAAAAATCTACTTGCTCTCCGATGAACCTAATCTAGTGATGGTCCAATTGGAAACCTAAATACCTTGGACTTCTAAATAAGGCTAGCATAGATTTAGAAGAACCCATCTTACCCAAATCTTAGAACTTCCAATACAGAGAATCATATTTAGACTACACTTCCTAAATACAATATGCTTGAGAATATTATCTTCCAATTTGAATAAATCTCTCTACAATCATATGAATGTTCTTATAATGGAACAGGAAAATTCTGCGGTTTGATTATAATCATAATATTGCAACCATAGTAATGACATGGGACTATCAAACAACATACACCTGGTTATTTGCATCTTTCACTAACAATTGTCTTAGAGTGCAAACAAGTCACCTACGATCATCACAATCAATGGCCACAGATCTCCCTCTCTCCCTCCCATGCTCTCCATGGGCCTTTTCCCTTCGGTATCAAGATATTGCAGCCATAGTAATAAGTAATAACATAAGACTATCAAACAACATATACATTGAACTATAGAAAGAAGTGATCTCACCTAGAGTTACTTGCATCTTTCATAAAAAACCGTCTTAGAGTGCATACAATAATGTGGTATTGCACTTCCCTAACCAAGTATTGCAATGTGGACCCACATCGTGACAGGAGCATGACTGCAAGAAAATAGATTTTGTGAAAATTCGAAGGAAGAAGTGTGAAAATATAATGAAATTGTCAGGAAAATAGCAGTTCATCTACTAGAAACAAGTAAGAATATAAATACAACAAAGCACTAAATATCCACATCTATGTACATATAAAGATATATGAAATCTAAGTAGCCACATGTATGCCTTATTGTCAATCAGACAAAGAAGTGAGTAGAATGACGTCATCTACTTGCCATCGTATACACAGTTTGTTAGTTTCTTTCTTCTGGGAAATTGATGTCACTTAAGAGCTACATCAATGAAATTTACTTCACCTAAAGTCCCTCAAGCAGTGGCAGACGCAGGAATTCTTTTCAGATGGAGAAAAAATAAACGAACCTAACTTTCCAGCAATGGCAATGCATGCAGATGTAGCGAAGCAGGAAGACACCATCCCAGGCAGATGTATCGAAGCAGGAAGACACCATCCCAGGCAGCAACGTCACCTAAAGTAGGGGACGAGCCCCAATGGCAGCTGGAAATGCATGCAGATGTAGCGAAGCAGGAAGACACCATCCCAGGCAGAAGGTGATGCACACAGAGGAGCCAAGTAGGTGAGGTCACGAATTAGACCCCTTTGTTGAGCTTAAAAGAAAGGACTGATGAGATTACCTCATCCAGTAAGGTGGTGGACGTCGCAAGGATCTCTTATAAAAACATCAAGGTTAATAATAGCATCTTTCTACGAGGATGAGACCTGATGGTCGGCTAACATCAACCTCTCGGCATCAAGTAGAGGAAGCTGGAGTTGGTAGCAGGGTGTCAAGAGACCACCAGGGTATAGTGCAGTGGCAGAATGCAGGACATTTCATTGGACTCTTTAACTATAGACACATGCATAGCCACAAATGCTTACATGCATATATACAAACATTAGCTGAGGTCTATGAGTGGATAAATGAATAGGTACTACACTTATTTAAACACTCTTCTAGGTGGCAGTTGGAGATTGGAAGCATTCAATGGGACCATGCAGGAAGCAGCTGGGTTTTTGTTATTAGTTTTGAGTGTTTCCCACATGGTTTTTTTTTCCTAAGAAAATGATCCCACATGGTTTGATTATTCAGTTTGGGCTCGGGGTGTTGGGTTTATTTTGGGCCACTGGAGAACGTAAATCAAATTAGACTAGACCTCAAGCAGCAAAAATGAGATTTAGTAGGTTTATAATATTTTTCACGAATCCAGCTGGAGCAGAAGGACCTGCTCGGCCCAAGGTCCATCTGCCTCTGCTCACAAGATACGAACATATGCCGAGAGAGAGAGAGAGGAAGAGAAGAAAATCAGTATTTCAATCATTGTGGATAGAAAGATTCTCTAAAATGTTGAACTACAACGAAAAATTAATAACCCAAGGCATACGCTCTAAAATGCTGAACTGCATGCAGATTCCTTATTGATGGCGAATATATCCATAAAATTCAAAACCTTACAGTTGGCATCAGCTTTAAGGAGAGATCAGTACAATTTCGGATTAAACACCTCACACATATTACATGTCAATTTTCTCCAAGCAAAACAATTATGCTTTGGGGATATGACAAGCAAGATCCCAACTACTTGGGGTCCTTTTATATATCCGTCCTCATCAGTTCCCATTACCAGGTAAAACTCTTTCGATGGCCAACTTCTCCAAATAAATGCTAAAATAAATGGTATGGATCATACAATTACATTAAAAAGAAAAGTCCAACTAGTTTAAGTAACTGATATAACTGCAGAATAAATCCACTTCAATGGGAGTTCAAATTTTAGGATGTCAAGATGAGGCATGTGGTGATGTAGGAAGCCTACGGTAAGGAAGGAGGGTACAGAGTCGCAAACAATAAAGGACAGTCGTAGAGAATCAACCATGATGGGAAGCCTACGGTAAAGGAGTAAGGAAGGTGGGTACAGAGTTTCATAACAATAAAGGACAGTCGTAGAGAATCAACCATGATGGGACAGGCATGTCTAAGAAAAGAGCTAAAGAGACCATGGTAAGAGAGACTTGCAAAAGCTTATTAATGGCGGCCACTTAGGCCTTTAAGGGGCCAAGGCACCTAGGACATATAAAGATATAAGCAGTTGGTACTACAGCGGCCACCTAAACATGGGAAGTGCTCTCCTTCGACCGCCTTACCTGCCTCACTTTAATACAAACTCCGACCCATGTCCATTTAGTTTTTTAAGTTGAACATGAGCCAGTCGAAATGAAAATATAAAAGGACTCCACTTGGAGGCCCACTTACTCCAATCCCTCAGTATTCTGACTTCAACCCTCACAATCTCACCGACTCTTGTCTCTATTTTCTTAGTCTCTTTTTCTGGCTCCAAATAGAGCGCTGAAGTCGAAGAACTCCCCATCCTTCTATGCTTTGACTCAGAACCCAATGTTAGTAAGTCACTCCGACTTCGACTCACTCACAATCTCACTCATACTCACGTCTCTATTTTTCTTAGTATTTGTTCTCCTTCTAACTGCTTTGCCATAAAATTATGACTATCCGCCCCTCTTTCTCCAATCCCTCTCTCACCAATCTGACTCTGGTGTCAGTAAGTCACTCTCACTTAGACTCTCACACTCTCGTTCCTTTTTCTTAGTCTCTGTTGTAGCGCCCCGCTTTCGATAGGCGACGGAACTTCATAATATGCATGCGCCGAGTCAGATCGGCCGGAAACTTAGATGGCCATCTGACTCTATCGCTAAGCTTGGTAAACGATAACGCCTTGCGGCATCGATTCAAATCGATTTGGACGGAAGTTACGAGAATCGATCCAACTAATGGAACGACTTCTGTTGGAATAAGTCCTAGATGTAGCAGGGCTGCGTCTCAGCGAGTGAGCTCTCTATAAGAATCCCTTCGACGGGACCGGACCGCTGTATGGTTTTCTTGGAGCTTTTGCCGCTGGGCTTGATGAAGTGCTTTCGCGTCGTTTTCATGGATGCAATTACAAATTTCGAAGCAAGAAAAAAAGAAGGAATTCTAACAAAGTGTTGGTGCCATTGCAGAAGCTCGCGTAACTAAAGCTTGACGTTGCGAAGCGCTTCGACGATCGGCACGAGCAAAGTAAACGGTGGGTGATTCGGCCCCTTCTTTTCTACTCTGTCCCGCAAACTAATTCCTTGCCTTGAATTCATTCAAATCAAACGATGCCAAGTTAATTGCATGCCAATCCACGTTCAAGAACTCGGGAAAAAAAAGGTATCGATTTAGAGTAATTCACTCTGAAAATACAAGTCTATCACATAAACCAGAAAGTTTAATATTCTAGTAAAAAGATAGACTATTTCACGTGCTGCAAAATAATACGAAACGTCGATTATGGGTTACGATGCCTCGGACAATTTGGTGCCCACGGGATGCTAAATCGGGAGTACGGCTTGGGAAAAAATGAATCGTTGCATAAGTTGGGAGAAATGATAATACCGTTCAATACTGTCCGCGCTATATAAAATTGTTTGCATATATAAAACTGTCCACGCATTGGCATGGTCATGGACAGCTTGTGCACAAGTTGATATTTTTCCTCGAATCGGTATCCGGGGCATCGGAATCGAATCGACCTAGGGGGAATGAATAATCGTGCTTCGGCACTGATGCATTGCGGGACCGTCAGTCAGGCTTGCAACCTAGACTGAGCGGGCCGAAATGCCGTTGAGATAGTCCCACGTGATGTGTAACATCAATGACCGCATATAAGATAGTAGCATGCTCACCTATTGTCTTATGAAGGTGTAAATATTATCTATGTTTTCATGCAGGGACGAGCACGGCCGTGGTAAGAAATATGATAAACTGCTATGTTTCACTGTATGCTTTATTACTCAAAGATGGTTATCGAATATGAACTGAATTCATTTAGTTCTAATAGAAAGACAACTCTAAAGCATGCCTACCCTAAAAATCAGAGTCGGTTTAGACGAGTGGGTTCGTCTCGTCCACTTAGCAAGTGTGATAATTCCATTCCCCCAATTTCCTCAGGTGCGGCGGGCGATCCCAACTAAACTGAAGCTGAAGTGCGGAGAGGCGTTTTGAAGCTCTTCCTATGCTGAAGTATTTTGAAGCCAATTCAATCGACGGCTTATGTATAAAGGGGCGAATGTATGGGACGGCAAGCGTTAGTTCAGGCAACTTGTCGAGTGTATTTTTTTCTGTTTTCAATCAATGTAGCCGCAACGGCATCCAATGTAATTACGACTTGCACTTCGTTGCAAGCTATGAATGAAAAGCATTTATATCTTCCTATACTGCGTCTTATATTCTGATGTGATTTGTGAAGTTTCAACTTGGCGTATTAATATGAAAAGCAACGTAACGTTCTTGCCTTGTACGAGTGCAATTCCAGACTCGTACGGCATCACGCCTTAGCGAGGACGATCGAATCGGCAAAGTAACACCGGGGACGAACGGTTTGTCGACTCGGGACGTGACATCTGTTCTCCGGCTGCAGTGAGGGCATAGGCAGTTGACCTTCGAAACTTAAGTATGTCTCTTCTCTCTGACTCTCTCCGTCTCCCCCCTTTATATATTTCTTTTGAGATTGGACGAATGTGGAGGGGATGGGTAACCTGGATTGCTTTATCAAACAACATGAGACACCAATGAACAAAGTTCAAAAGATAACATCTAAGTACAAAAAAATTAGAACCCCACACAACACTGAACTACAGGTTTTTCTAAACTTATCGACTACACACTCCAGATTTTAGCCTTGAGACTCCCCTCACGCTGCCTTGAGGCCCTGCCTAGGCCTTTTGGGGCTTTGTCATCTCATTACCTCGGGCCGCCTTAATAAGCTTAGGAACTTGAATATATTAAAGGAATATAATAGAGGAAGGACCCAATGTACAGCTAGTAAAAGAATTGTAGAATGGAAAATGGATGATTATTATTGATGGAGAGATTACATATATATAGGAGAGACTAGCCTCCTCTCCTATTATTCTAAGCAATGTGGGACTAAAGCCCAAAACTCTAATATAACACTTAACACCCTCCCTCAAGCTGGAGCATCGATGTCAATCATGCCTAGCTTGTTACATAAAAATTGAACCCGATGACCCAGAAGAGGCTTTGTGAATATATCAGCTATCTGGTCGCCGGTCCTCACATGTTGAAACTTTATCACTCCTTTTGTATATTCATCACGAACAAAATGAATATCAATTTCAATATGCTTCGTCCGTTCATGAAATACTGGGTTGGTGGTAATGTGAATAGAAGATTGGTTATCACACCATAGATCCGCCACTTGAGATCCTGCGTCTTCTCCCAATTCTTGTAGGAGATGCTTCATATATAATATCTCTGACGTGCCATGAGCAATAGCTCGATATTCTGCTTCTGAGCTTGAGCGTACTATCACACTTTGTTTCTTGCTTTTCCATGATACTAGATTTCCGCCAATAAATACTGAGTAGCCAAATGTAGACCGTCTATCTGTCAGGCTTGCTCCCCAGTCAGCATCAGTAAAACACTCAATGCGAGTGTGTCCATTATTTTCCATTCGAATTCATTTTCCTGGATTCTTTACTAGATAACACAGAATTCTGAGAACTGCATGCCAGTGTGAAACTCTTGGAGAAGCCATAAATCTACTTGCAACGCTCACTGCAAAAGAAATGTTCGGACGCGTCATGACTGCTAAGTAGTTGAGTTTTCCAACTACTCGCGATACTGATCTGGATTGGTCATCAGGACCCCTTCGTCTGGAAGACTTCGCCCCTGGATCCATAGGTGAGGTTGCTCCCTTTGCTTGAATTATGTCTGCGTCATTTAGTATGTCCAGCACATACTTTTTTTGAAACATTACAATGTCCCGCTTACCGCTTGTGACCTCAATGTCCAAGAAATAGTTCAAGGATTCCATATCCTTAGTTTGAAATTGTTCTCCAAGAAACTTCTTGAGACTTACAATACCCTGGCTGTCATCTCCCGTGATTAAAATATCATCAACGTAGACACCAAGAAGTATTCTTCCAGCAGATGTGTGTCGATAGAAGATTGAATGGTCCTTCTTCGATTGACACATTCCAAATTGAGTAACAACCTGTGTAAATCTACTAAACCATGCACGAGGTGATTGTTTCAGACCATAGAGGGCCTTCCTCAGATAACACACTTTACCCTCCCTTGCAATGAATCCGGGAGGTTGCATCACATATACTTCTTCATCAAGATCCCCGTGGAGGAAAGCATTTATATCAAGCTGGAGTGACGACCAATCATATCGGATGGCCAAGGTCATGAGGACACGAACGGATGTCATTTTGGCCACAGAAGAGAATGTCTCGAAGTAATCCTCACCATAGGTTTGAGAGTATCCTTTGGCCACCAGCCGAGCCTTCAGTCGATCAAGAGTGTCATCCGATTTTACCTTAATCGTGAACACCCATTTGCAGCTGACTGCCTGTTTACCAGTAGATAAGTCGACCAACTCCCAGGTATGATTCTCCTGGAGAGCTTTCATCTCCTCGTTCATAGCAGCACGCCAACCAGGATGTCGGAGGCCCTCCTCAGCGGTCTTGGGGATCTGAATCCCATCAATAGTAGCCACCATAGACTGAGTGTGACTGGTAAGACCTTTGTAGCTGTCAACATACAAGGGATGATCACGACAGGCATGACGATGACGTTTTGGAGGCGGGACCGCCGGAGCTGCTGGCGGAACTGGTGGAGCTGCTGGTGGAACAGATGGAGGCAACTCATTTGAGCCGGAACTGCTGGTGGAACCAGAGAAGGATGAATATGTGGGCGATGTTGGCAATGGCTGAATCGGTGTATGTGGACCATCTGACTGGGAGACTAGCTCGGTAAGGGAAGGCACCCGTACGGGGGACTGTCGTGTTTGAGGAGAAAATAACAAAAAATCCTCTTCTGGATAGACCAGAGGAGCCTGACCCTTTAATTGTGGGAGTGGTGGAAATTCGGTTTCTACAAAGGTAACATCCCGAGTGAAAAAAATATCGCTTTAAGACAGGAGAAACACCGATACCCTTTCTGATATTTAGGATACCCAAGAAAAATACATTGTATTACCTTAGGATCTAATTTAGAAAGGGTTGGTCGGGTATCCCGAATATAGCATAAGCAGCCAAAGATTCGGAGAGGCAGAGGAAATGGCTCTCGTCCAGGAAAAAGTCTAGAAAAAGGAGTGTTACCATTGAAAACGGACGATGGCATGTGGTTAATAAGATAACAAGCAGTAAGAACCGCATCCGACCAAAATCTCTTGGGAGTACGTGCTTGAAACATAAGAGCACGTGTTATTTCCAATAAATGGCGATTCTTGCGTTCGGCTACACCATTTTGTTGTGGTGTGTACGCACAAGAGGTTTGGTGGATGATGCCGTTGCGGGCCAGATGTTTATCGAGATCACGAGATAAATACTTACGGCCATTGTCACTCCGAAAAATTTTGATAGGAAGACCAAATTGTGTTTTTATTTCGACATGAAAGTTGCACTAAATGTTAAATAATTCAGAGCGATTTTTCATCAAATAAATAAAGGTGACACGTGAGTAATTATCGACAAAAGTAACAAAGTACTTAAAGTCCATTACAGATTCAGTCGGACAAGGTCCCTATATATCAGAATGTACCAACTCAAAAGGAGCGGAAGCAATTTATTTGGACTCACCGGATAAGGAACCCGGTGATGCCTAGCTAAACGACATGGCTCACAATGAAAAGAAGAGAATATCTAAATATGGGTATATTTTCTGGAGAGCTTGGGACGATGGATGGCCTAACCGACAATGTAACTCGACAGGATCGAGTTTCATGCCGGCACAGGCAACAGAAGAAGTTGCGTCAAACAGATACAAGTCTCCAGCCACATGTCCCTTACCGATAGTCTTCCCAGTTTTCAGGTCCTGAAAAACACAACCATCAGGAAAAAAATGTTACCGAGCAATGTAGTTCACGAGTAATTTGACTAAAAGAAAGTAAACTGAACGGGTTCCCAGGAGTAAGTAGCACAGAGTTTAGGGACAATCCGGTAGAAAGATTGGCACTTCCACGTCCTCCATTGGCAACAGTAATGCCAGAAGCACGACGTACAGGTACATAATCATGTATCATATCTGCGTCTCCAGTCATGTGAGAGGATGCACCAGAGTCAATTAGCCACTGCTTAGATTTCACTATACACGCTGGAGTATCCAGTTGTGGAACCAGACGTGGATGATTCACCACGACGTTGAGCCTGGAAATCAAGGAACTCTGTATACGAGTCCGAAGTCATTTGAATAGATCGTACACCATCATCAGGGGCATCAGTGGTGATATTAGCAGCAGGTAATTTAGTGCATTGCCAATAGAAATGGCCAAGCTGACCACAGTTAAAGCATGTGCACGGCCGTCCTCCATCACGACCGCCATTGCCCCGTCCTCCATCACGACCAGTATTCGGCCACCACGTCGGCCGCCACGACCACCACGAAATCCCGTACGTGCGGTCCCGAAAGCAGAACGGTCAGCAGGAGGATCACCCGGAGTGGTTTCAACTACTTTGGCAGCCCGAAGGACACGATAGTGTGCTTCCAACAGGGACGGTACATCAGATCCAGCAATAATCTGAGATCGAACAGAGTCTGCATCAGGACGGAACGAGGCAAGATAAGCCATGACATGAAGCTACTCACGTTGAGCCCGTGCTTCATTAATATCCGACGTAAGAGGTAAAACGCGATCGATCTCATCCGTCATAGCCTTAAAGGCCCGAAAATGGTCTTTATGGGATTTGTCTCCTTGATTTGCTCGGTATACACCAACGACCGAGTCATAGATACGAGACAAATCGCGTTTACCATAAATGCCGCCGCCAGTACCTCCCATAACTCCTTCACGAGTCCGTATTTTGAATCATGTCTTCCACCGATAGTTCCATGGAATTCATCAACTGTGTAAACAGTTACTGTCATCCGTCTCCCATTGCTCAAAGATGGGATCATCTTCTGCTGGAGGGTTGTCACTCAGATGTTTGGACAACCGCATTCCTCGAAGTGTCTTCTCGACCTTCTTTCTCCATGTGGAGTAGCCCTCTGGCCCTTCCAACCGTCGATCGACAAGTCGAATGGAGGAAATCATTGTGTTAGTGCCTCCTAGTGTGTTGATGACACTAGTATCTGTGGCGCTGCTATTTGTCGTAGAGTCTGCCATTTATCAGAGATTCGACTATCGATTTGTTCTTTCTTCTTAATAAACACAGCAACTCTGCCAATGCGCTAAAAACGGAGCCTAGAATCGGCACACGCGAATAAAAAGCAGAGAGGGTTATCACAAGCCAGGACAGAGAGATAACCCATGGTATCCTCTGGTAAATCCTGGTGTGGAGATCAAGGAAAGAAAAAAGATTCATGCACAACAAACCATATGTATGCTCTTTGTTAAATTTTCAACATTAAAGGGCAGAGGTTCCAACAAGTGTTTCCCCTCTGAAATTTCCAACAACATTGAAGGGCAGAGGTTCCAACAAGTGTTTCCATCTGAGATTCCCAACAAAAAAATTTTAACCTAAACTAGGGTTTGGAGGGAGTGGGTGACGGTTGATGGAAGTAGAGGGTTAGGGTTAGGTATTGTAGGCATCGGAGGGGGGGGTCGGGTACTGTAGCAGGGTGGAGGGGGGGTACTGTAGGGGGGGGGGGGGGGGGGGGGTCGGTTACTGTAGCGGGGTGGGGGGGTCGGGTACTGTAGCAGGGGGGCAGGGTTCGGCAGCAGTAGGTTGGGTGGGGAGAGTGGGAGATTAGGGTTTTGTGGACGGAAGGAGAGTGGTGGGTGACGGCTAGGATTTTGGCTCTGATACCATGTAGAAGGAAAAATGGATGATTATTATTGAGGGAGAGTACATATATATAGGAGAGGCTAGCCTCCTCTCCTATTATTCTAAGCAATGTGAGACTAAAGTCCAATAACTCTAATATAACAACTTGATAGTGAAATGTGGATATTGCAAAACCATGGCATTACATATTTGAAGATCAAGATTTGCCAAATAAAAAGGAATATGGTTATAATTGAATTATGATAAGCAATATCCGCATAACTTAAATAAATATATTTATCCTAAAGGTCTAAATATTATCTTTAATTTGACAATAGATAAGCAAACAGACCTTATTTGAATCAACAAATTATATCTTCTTCTTTTTTTTTGAAATCACACGCACACACACAATTGGGGGGCTCGAACCTTGCCGGCCCCTCCGGATGTCCGCTCTAATACCACTAGGCTAGAGAGCTCGGACAATCAACAAATTATATCCGACCTAACATAAAGTAATCAAGTAAATGGAAGCTCAAATAAGACCATACCTTGAGGATTTAACTGAATGAATAATAGCATCAAGAGATACATCATTAGGGAAAATCTGGATAAATCATATGCAAGACATCAGACAAAAAAAATCAGAATCAACAAATAGATGTAGATATACAAGAGACCTACGTGAAATTCTGAAGAAAAATGGGTGGGTGGGTGGTGGGGTAGGAATTAGCAATACGACACATATACAACCATATTCAAGTGCAAATTTTCAAGCCAACACTCAGTTATCAACGTTGTTGAATCAATTTTTGCTTAACAATCGGCAAATTCTGGCAATGTGCTTTTGAAAATATGTAGTGTTCATCCACAGATGTGTCAAAGAATCATACCTCAAACTTACCCAGCAGGATATTTTACATCTCATACAAGGTTCTAAACGGCGGTAGGGGGTGTGCGGCAGAGAGAGTCCGCCCACCGCCTAGGCGGTCGATACATTTTGAATATTTTTACTATTTTACCACTGTTTTGTGCATAATATGCATATTTTAAGGTGTTCCATGCATAACTAAGTTGTAGAATGAAGTTTATAAAGTTCTAGTTTTGTAAAAGTGAACCATAGGCCCTTAATGCTTACAAAACATTTTTGGCCAAAACATATTATTAGGTATTGCTCCGCCTAGGCGCCTGCCTACGCCTCCGCCTATGCTGCCAACATCCGTTGGCCGCCTACTCCACCGTCTACCGAAAATCGGTGCGAAGAGAGACCGCTAGGCGGCCGCCAATTAGAACATTGATCTCATATTGCTTTCTTTTCAGCAATTCCTCCCCATTCATCTAATTTATTATGTCATAAAGTTATCCAGCATTATTGAAACAAGAATGTGACAGGTTTCACAAAGCTTAGGAGGTACAGAGAAGTCCAGATATATGTTACAACTTAACGATTTCGCATAACGTACTCCTAAATCTTGAAGAAGTTTTTGCATATACTAGTAGCACATAAAGTGTGCTATCCAAATGCACATCACTTTGTACTCTGTGGTATGATTCAAAATTACTTTTAATAGAAATAATACAGTATTAAGCAACCAAAGATTCACAAGATCATGCTGGCTGAATCTTGTGAATTTCATACAGAACAAAGAAAGCCTAAAATAGCAAAACTTGTCTCGACAACCATTTGATGCAAGTATATTTAACACGACAACATATTTTTCAAAGCCCCGTCGTAAAACAATGTATGTGATAAGAAGAATGGCACGCAAGACATCAAAATCTATATTCTATTAAATATATGTCAGAGTAGTGAGACAAAAAGAGAGAATACTAATAGGATGCTCTATTAAGGGGCATGGACCCCTATTTATATGATGAGGATTGGGGTCCCCATATTGTATTAACTAATTTGGGACTAAAAGAGAGCGACAACTCATCATGATCATCAGCAGCATCCAAGCCCTTTCCCAATCAGATTGGATTGGCTATGGAGCATAAGAAATCTTTGTAAAAGTGAAAAAAAAAAAAAATCTATGATCCGCTCTCATCCTAACACCAACCCACAATGTTATGAGCTGAATTCCTAGCAAAGATAGCTATCAGCATGAGGGCTACGCCAACACCATGGTAGTCAAAGGCACACTCGAGATGCAAAGGGTCCATATCGTTCGAGACGGAAGACGCACTAAAGAAGCATGTCCGAACAAAGCGAGGGCAAAAATAAAAATGTACATAAAAAATTAGTAATATAAGAAATAAAACCAAATAACATATTAAAACCAATAAAAATAGGGAGAATTTATGGAATGTCCAAAAACTAAAAAAGTTTATGTAAAACCCACCGCTAAAAAAAACTTTCATCGCGTGCCCAGAATTAGAGAAACGTATCCAAAGCGGGTTCCAAATGACCCTTTTGCCCTTCCTTTTAATTTATTGGAAACACCACGAAACTGCTCTTAAAAAAATGTTTCGATTCATCTTCTTCCATACGCTGCTCACTTTCGAATCTAGGTTTTCTCCTCAAAAATCTTTAAAAACTCGTCGGAAAATTTCGGAAAGACCGAGACAAACGGCAAAAGTGCTAAAACGGAGGTCCAAACATCATTTTTTGCGATTCTAAAATTTCGGAAGGCCGTCTAACGGAGAGTAACGGTTACTTTCAGTCTCCTCGACGATACGCTCATTTTACGACAAACGGGACCTCGTTTCGACCTCCCAGTCAAAAGTTATGGCCCTCCAAAGTTTCAGCTAACCATAAAATGTAGGAGAATGGCCATTCTCCGTGTTAGAACACAAAAAATGTTAATTTCGCATGAGGGTGGTCATTCTCCGTGTTAGTAACACGGAGAATGGCATTCTCCGTCTTACATTTCATTCTCTTAACACGGAGAATGACCATTCTCCGTGTTAGTAACACGGAGATGACTCCGATTACATGAGAGATGACATTCTCGTGTTAGTAACACGGAGAATGACATTCTCCGTCTTAATTTACACGGAGATGATCTCATGGTCATTACCTTCGTCTTTAAAGAAGATTTTAAATTACACGGAGAATGGCCATTCTCCGTCATAATTTAGACGGAGAATGGCCATTCTCCGTCTTAATTTATACGGAGAATGCCATTCTCCGTGTAATTTAGCACGGAGAATGGTCAAGAATGACCATTCTCCGTGTTAGAAACACGGATAATGGCATTCTCCGTGTTAAATAAAACGGAGAATGACATTCTCCGTGTTAAATAAAACGGAGAATTTAGCACGGAATGGTCATTCCAGTGTTAAAACGCAGGAGAATGGACATTCTCCGTCATTTTTTACAACGGAGAATGGTCATTCTCCGTCTTTTTCGACACGGAGAATGGTCATTCTCCGTGATATTAACACGGAGAATGACCAATCTCGTGTTAACATGGAGGAGAATAGTCATTCTCCGTATTAAAAAAGACGGAGAATGACCATTCTCCGTGTTAAAACCACGGAGAATAGCTATTCTCCGTACTAAAATGACGGAGAATGGCCATTCTCCGTCACTTTACCACGGAGAATGGCATTCTCCGTGTTAAAACCCATAGAAAATTGTCATTCTCCGTGGTTTTTAACACGGAGAATGCCATTCTCCGTGGTTTTTAAAACGGAGAATAGTCATTCTCCGTCATTTTAGCACGGAGAATGGTCATTCTCCGTGGTTTTAACACGGAGAATATTTTTTTTTAGAAAAATTTTGTCAGAAATAAAGAGTTTCGTTCTTCTTTCAAAACGATGATAATCCTTATGGAAAAGAAGAAGAAAGATCTTCTCTCCACAATTGACCTAATCGTCGGAAAACTTCAAATGTCTCCACGATGAAGATGATGATAATGGTGACGAGCGATGATCTGAGTTCGACTGAAGAAAAGCACACCGAACTACGAACGATCTTTGCGATCTCTGCTGAAGATGAGAGCAATGAAATTCAGATTTCCCGTGAAGAAGAAGAAGACGAAAATCGCAATCCAGATCTGAGTTTTTTGAATTCAAATACATATAGATGACCAATTCGCGCGGAGGGGTAGTTTCGGTATTATAAAAATAGCAGTTTCCAGCGGGTGGCATCTAAAAGGGAATCTTGGAATATTTAACGTGAAAATACTTAATTCTGGGTATTTCATAAAACTCATCCAGCGGGTGGGCATTTCATAAAAACCCATCCCGAAATTGGGTTTCTCAGCAATTTCCAGATAAAAATATGTTAAATCATAACCAAGTAAACTAACATAGAACACTAGCAGTCAACAACTAACAAGAAGTTGTATTCTCCTTATCATCTTTTAGTAAATTTTAGTTTTTCCAGTTCAACTGTAGCCATTTGACAACCATGGAAATGGCTATCTCCCTCCCACTTATATGTGGTAAGGCTATTTCTATGCCTCGAAGTTTTTGGGGAGAAAAAACACACACAAGGCGCGCCTTTTCTTTGTTGCGCCTTGTTGAAAGGCGAACCTTAGGCCCGCCCCCAGAGAAGTGTGCCTTACCTAGTTAGGTACAAGGCGTTGTTGTTGCATCTTGCTGCTAGGCGCACCTTTGACTACCATGGCCAACACCAAGTCGGCCAGTTGACGAGTAGGTAGACCATATTTTGGCTATACACTTTAAGCTCATAGAACCAAGGAGCACACTCCAAGTTCCTAGAATATTAAATATCCTACTACGAAGAGGTATGATAATACAATTTGCTATTTGAGAATTGCATTCATCTCAATTACACACCAACCCAAGAGTGAAAAAGTGATATTCCCCCATTGAAACTCAAATAGAACTATTAATTTATTGATGTGAATGAAACATAGAAGTCTTGATACATTTATAGAAGTCATGACATCCTCCTTTCGCCTAGACAATGTCGGACCAAAATGAGGTATACAATAATAGTTAACTGATACTCGCACAAACTGGAGCATAGATTTCAATCATTTTCAGCTTGGATAGCAGTCGAGCAAACAAAGGTCGAGACAGTGGTTTGGTAAGGATATATGTCAGCTGAGCTGAAGAAGACGTGTTGTAGCACAATTTTCTTTTCTATCACTCTCTCTCGAATAAAGTGACACTATCTCGATGTGCTTAGTCCTTTCATTAAAGATAAATTATCAACAATATAAGTCGCAACCTTGTTGTCACAGCAGAGAACAACTCAAGAAGAGGGGATGACTCCAAGGTCTGTAAGGAGTAAGTTGAGTCAAATCAACTTAGAGACAACATGTGTCATGAATCTATATTTGTCCTTAGTAGAAGAATGAGCAACTAGATTATGTTTCTTCCTCCTCTATTTAACAAAATTTCTCCCAGAAAGACAAGCTAATTGCTAGTAGAGCGACGATAATCAATTGATCGAGCAAAGTCAGCATCTGCAAAGGATGTGAGCGACGGTGTAGAACGTCTGTAGAAAAGGCCATGTCCAAGAGTTCCCTTTATGAAGCGTAGAAACCTTTTAACAACCTGAAAATGAGAGGTCAAATGATTCTGCGTATATTGACTCACTGTACTTACAGTATAGACATTGTCTGGATGAGGGAGTAAAATAAATTAGCTTCACAACCGGTCGTCTATAACATCCTGGACCAAATAAAGGAGGATCTGTCAATAAAATTGTTTGACTATGGAATCCATATGTTTGTTGATATGTAATCTATGAATCATGTCTCATATAGAAGATCAACACATATTTGTGCTGAGAAAGCTGCACTCGTCCGAAACTATGCAATATCTCAATACCAAGAAAGTATCTCAATATCTCAAGTGCTTTATGAAAATGAGAGGCCAAATGTTCTTTCGTCTTGGAAATGCTAGCAAAATCATCTCCAAAGATTATGCCACCTACATAAACAAGTAAGATGACTATGCCTAAGACCTCTAATGTGTACAGTGTTCTAAAAATCGGCCTAGGCGCCCGCCTAGGCGCTAGACGCCCACCCACCGCACCGAAAACCCCCTAGGCGGTGGGCTAGGCGGGCCTAGGCGCCCCTAGGCGGCCGGTTTTTTGAATTTTTTGATTTTTTTTATTTTTTTTTATTTTGTTTATTCTTAGTTGTATTTTGGATATTTGTTTGGGTTTTAAGATAGTATTTGGATTTTAGAACATTGAAATTTCAAATTTCAAATTTCAAAATTACAAAAATTTCAAAAAAAAAAAATCTAGGCGGCCGCCTAGGCGGGCTAGGCGCTAGGCGGACCTCCGCCGCACCGAGTCCGCCTAGCGCTTTTTAGAACATTTTACAAAGGATGTATCTGAGCTGCTACGAACAAACTCAATATGTTGTAAGATCCTCCTTAATTTGTCAAACCGTGCATGTGGTGATTGCTTCAGATCATACATGGACTTCTTTAGGAGAAGACCGTAGACTCTCCAAGTTGCTTAAAGCCTGGAGGTTGATGCATATAGATAGTCTCTGAAAGATCGTCATCGAGGAAGACATTATTTAAGTCTAACTAATGAAGAGGCCAATTCATGGAAACTGTCAAAGATAGAAAAACTAAAACAAAAGTCAACTGACCAACATGTGAAAAAATATCAACATAATTCAACCTATATTGTAGAGTAAAGCCTTTAGCCACTAAAGGGGCTTTGAGTCAATCATCTGAGATATCTAGATTTTGTTTAATAGTAAATATTCACTTATATCCAACAACATTTTTTTGAGGACAAGTACCAAAGTCCAAGTCTTATTAGAATGCAGCGCATCAAGTTCCTCAACCATAGCGGTGGCATGCCAACCTAAATATTGAAGTGCTTCTTAAACAAAGGAAGGAAAAGTGTTGGCAGACAATGAAGAAACAAATATACGACGAAATGGAGTCAAATGGTGATAAGAAACAAAGTTATAAATGGAATATGTAGTAGTACAAGAGCACTTACCCTTGCGAAGAGCAATAAGAAGAGATAGACCTTCATCTGAAGTCAACGGAGATGGAGTAGGAACAGAAGGCTACATTGTAGTACCTGCAGAAGAATCATTAGTAATACTCGAAGAAATTGTAGCACGTGGAGGAATGACCTTGTCCCGATGCCTATACACCTGGAAAAAGGGACCCAAAGATCCAGACCTAGGAGAGAGATGGGAAATAGGTGTATTAAGTTCAGAGGAAGGAAAAGAGGAACATGAATCGTAGACAATAGAGATATAGATAGTGTATCAGAAGCGAAATAGGCTCGATCCTCTAGAAAGGTAACATTACAAGGGACAACCACATTTTAAGTAATGGGATCAAAACATACCATTCATGTGTCCGAGAATAACCAAAAATATCATACCGGGTAGCTCGTAGATCAAATTTATCCACTTGAAGTCCAAGATTGCGAGTATAACAAAGACAACCAAAAACCTTTTCAGAGACAGAAAAGGGTTTAGTATGTGGAAAGATAATAGAAAATTGTGATTTGTTCTAAAAGATCTATATTACGTTCCGCAATATCATTTTGTTGAGGAGTATACGAACAAGAAGTCTGATGAAGTATAACATGAGTCTGACAGAATGTTTGAGACTCTGTATTCACATACAGTCTTATTAGAGCGAAGAACCATGATGCAAACATCAAATTGAGTAAAAATTTCAGCTATAAAGATTTGAAAAACAGACAAATGATGGGATCTAGAACGAAAAACATATTACCATGACATGCGTGAGGGATCAATCAAAGTGACAATATTTATAGACATACACACTTGAAATTTTAAAGGGACCTCAAATATCATTATGAACCAAAGCAAAAGGTGAGTCTTGTTGTTTATTAACCAGATGAAAAGAGGAGTGATGATGCTTCCCAAGAATACATGAATCAACTAAATCCAAATAATGGTAAATTAGGTAACATAGTACAAAAGGATGAAATGTTGGACGTGCAAGTCTCCTACGCTACTGAATGGAAAGAATAGCCACTGACGTATCAGACAGATAATCTACGTAGTAAAGACTATTATGTTCATGCCCCCCCCCATCTCTTGTTTTATCAGAAGGTTATATAACACAAAGTGAGATGGATAAAAAATGTTACTGAACAATTAGAATCATGTGTAAGTTGACGAATAAATAATAAGTTATGATGCATTGGTGGAACAATAAGAGTATTTTTTTCAAAGGTAAAGACGGAGAGAAAGCAATAAATTAGCGACACCGGGTGCCCGCTCAATGTCCGCTTAGGTGCGCGTCTAGGCCCCCTGACGCCCTATGCATGTTTTGGGATTTTATGAATTTTTTCTGCAAATTTTAGCAGATTTGCTTGGATTATTTTTATTTTTTTGAACCACCTAGATCTAGGCGGCCGCCTAGGCACCACTGCCTAGGAGGGCTAGGCGGAAGGTGCCTGCCCGACTAGCGCCCAACGCTTTTCACAACCTTGAATGAGTAGTAGTACAATCAATCATAGAAATGAATTTAGCGTAGAAGCAAGATTTGATGGTCTATCATGAGACATGGTAAGAATGAGAAAGGAGAGATACCTAATCGGGTGAAAAGATTGGCAGAAGCTAAAGGAGACGAGTCGACGCAACTAGTCTCATTCATCATTGAAAAGGGCATCTGGCCACTAGATTCTCAAGAATCTGAACAAAAGGTTTGTTGTTGCAGTATAAATTAGATGGAGAAGTAGAGGCAACATCGATGTTTAGTATATTAATAATAATAGTAGTGGGCTTTAGTCCCACATTGTCTAGAACAAAAGATAGAAGGGTTAGCCTCTCCTATTATATGTAACTCCCCTTCATTAATAAATAATCCATTATTCTATTCTACATGGTATCAAAACCATAAACCATCCACCTCTCTATCTCTCTCAACAAAAGAAAAAAATCACCCTAAACCTCCCCCCCACAGCCGTCCCCTCCTCTACCAGCCGCCGCCCCCCACCCTGTTGCTGCTGCTGCCACCGGCGACCCCCACCTCCCAGTCGCCCCCTCTCCCAGGCGACACCCCCCCCGGCAACCCTCTTGCTACTGCTGTGACCGGCAACCCCCCCCCCCCGGACGTCTGCTGGTGTCCCCCCACTCCACCACCCGGCGACCTCCCCTCCCCCACACCCGATGCCCCCCCACGCCCCCCCCCCCTCCACATGGGTGTAAACGATAACCCTAGCCGCTGCCCACTCCCCTGCAAACCCTAAATTTCAGGGAAATTTTTTTTGATCTTTGGGATCCTCAGAGGATAAATATTAGTTTGTTTGAAGGAACCTCTAACTTTCCAATATTGATCTTTTGAGATTCACAGAGGATAAACAACAAGTTTGTTTGCAAGAACCTCTGCCCTAAACAATTAACTTAGGAATCTCCGAGGATAAATAACGTGGTTGTTTACAGGAACCTCTGATTCTCAAAGTTGGCCATTGACTTGGACATTTCAGAGGAAACATATTGGAACCTCTGACTCTCCAACGATTGGCTTCGGAAAGGCTAACAAAGAGCAGACACGATGGTTGTCTTGCATGGTTCTTTGTTTTCTTGCTTGATCTTCACATCAGAATTTGCCTCGAGAGTGTCCTCTCTATCCTGACTTGTGTGATCCACATCTCTACTGTGGATATTGCTGTGATCGACATTTTTTTCCGACACTTGGAACCGATATCTGAGGGATGGATAGCACTGGGACGCATGCCAGTAATACTGGTACTAGCGTTGGGAACGCAATAGCGGGACCAATAGGCACTAGTACAACGATTTTCTCAATTCGACTTATCGATCGAAAATTGGACGAACCAGAGGGATACTCGACATGGCGTAAGAAGATCGAGAAAACGCTTCTATGGATGCGGTTGTCCAAACATTTAACCGACAATCCCCCACAAAGACTGATCCCATCTTTGAGCAATGGGAGATAGATGATAGTCGGCTGTTTACACAATTGATGAACTCCATGGAACCATCGGTGGAAGACATGGTTCAGAACACGGACTCCGTTAGGAAATTATGGACGGTCCTAGCAACGTTGTTTGATGACAAACGCAATTTGTCCCGCATTTATGACTCCGTCATTGGTATATACAGAGCAAATCAAGGAGACAAATCTCATAAGGATCACTTCAAGACATTTAAGGCTATGTCAGATTAGGTTAATCGTATATTTCCCCTAACAACAGATATCAATGAAGCTAGGGCTCAGCGTGAACTTCATGTTATGGCATATCTTGCCTCTCCGTCCTGATGCGGACTCTGCTCGATCTCAGATCACTGCTGGATCTGAAGTTCCATCTTTAATGGAAGCACATTATCGTGTCCTTCGAGCAGCAAAAGTCGTAGAGACCACTCCGGGTGATGCATCTGTTGATCGCTCTGCTCTTGGTGTTGCTCATACAGGCATTCGTGGCGATCGTGGTGGACGACGTGGTGACTATAATACTGGTCGGGATAGGGGCCGTGGTAATGGTGGTCGCAATGGAGGACGACCACGCACATGCTTTAATTGTGGTCAACTTGGCCATTTCTACTGGCAACACTGAATCACCTTGCTAATATCACAACTGATACTTGATGATGGTGTCCGATCTGTTCAGATGACTTCGAATTCATATACAGAGTTTCTTGATTTTCAGGCTCAACGTCGTGGTGACGCTTCCACGTCTGGATCCACAGCCGGATACTCAGCAGCATGTATAGTAAAGCCAAAGCAGTGGATAATTGACTCTGGTGCGTCTGCTAACATGACTGGTGACACAGGTATGATACATAATTATGTTCTTGTCTGTCGTGTTTCTGGCATTACTGTTGCCAATAGAGGTTTCCTGAAAGTCCGAGGACGTAGAAGTGCCAGTCTTTCTTCTGGACTGTCGTTCAATTTTGTATTGCTTACATCTGGGAACCCGTTCAGTTTAATTTCAATTAGTCAAATTACTCGTGAACTGCATTGTTCGGTAACATTTTTTCTGATGGTTGTGTTTTTAAGAACCTAAAAACTGGAAAGACTATCGGTAAGAGTAATGTGACTGGAGGCTTGTATCTGTTTGACGTCCCTTCTTCTGTTGTCTGTGTCGACGTGAAATTCGATCCTTTTGAGTAACATTGTCAGTTAGGCCATCCATCTATCCAAGCTCTCCAGAAAATGTATCCTTATTTAGATATCCTTACTTTCTTTTATTGTGAGTCGTGTAGTTTGGCTAAGCATCATCGGGTTCCCTATCCGATGAGTCATAATAAAATTGCATACACTTTCGAGTTGGTGCATTCTGATGTATGGGACCATGTCCGGTTGAATCAATAAAAGATTTTCAGTACTTTGTTACATTTGTTGATGATTACTCACGTGTCACTTTTGTTTATCTGATAAAAAATCGTTCCGAATTATTTAACATTTGGTGCAATTTTTATGCCAAAATAAAAACACAATTTGGTGTTCCAATTAAAAAATTTCGAGGAGTAACAATGGTCGTGAGTATTTATCTCGAGAACTCGATAGTCATCTGGCCCGCAATGACATCATCCACCAAATTTCTTATCCGTACACATCACAGCAGAATGGTGTGGCTGAACACAAAAATCGTCATCTCTTGAAAACAACGTGTGCTCTTATATTTCATGCACGTACTCCCAAGAAATTTTGGTCCGATGTGGTTCTTACCGCTTGTTACGTTATTAATCGCATGCCATCGTCAGTCTTCAATGGTAATACTCCCTTTTCTAGGATATATCCAGGATGAGAGCCATTTTTTCTGCCTCTTAGAATTTTTGGCTGCTTATGCTATGTTCGGGATACCTGACCAGCTCTTTCTAAATTAAATCATAAGGCAATATAATGTATTTTTCTTGGGTATCCTAAAGATCAGAAAGGGTATCGACGTTTTTCTCCTGTCTTAAAAAGATATTTTTCACTCGGGATGTTACATTTGTTGAAACCGGATTTCCTCCACTTCCACAAACAACGGATCCGGTTCCCCAAGTCTATCCAGAAGAGGATTTTTTGATATTTTCTGATCAAACACAATAGCCCTCCCCCCAGTGGATGTTTTCAGCCCTAACGACACTCACTTCGCTCGCCTCCGCCGGAACTCTGAAAGGTATTCTTGTAAATAAGCGTACGGTTTAGACCAAACGAAACTACTTTGTAGCTTGGTTTAAGGGAACGTGAAAGTTGTTTTCCATCAGACGGCTATTCACGTAACTCCACTCTCGGCTTGGATTATATATCCAAAAGGGTCCGCTCTCGGCCATTCCACACGCTGCCTAGCGGAGGCGAGCGAAGTGAGCAGATGAAGTGGATTTCTCTTTTGTAGTAGATGTAGAACCTGCTGCTCAGTGGGCGGGCGCAGCAGCTACATGGACCCCTTCCTTTATGTTGTTGCCAGCGCTTTCCCGGGCCGAGACGGTTAGAAAAGGGCAGGCAAAGCCCGAATGTTGTACGAGTGCCCTCCCTTACCGAGCCAGTTTTCCGGTTCGATGGTCCGAAGACACCAATTAAGTCTGTGCCGACGTCATCCGCACAAACATCGCCAATGATGCCTACAGGGTCATCCTCCTCTTGCTCTACTGATTCGTCTCCACCTATTCCACTAGCAGCTCCGCCTATTCCACCAGCAGCCCCGTCTTCTCCGTCTGGAGCTCGTCCTCGTCGTACATATCGTGATCATTCCTTGTATGTTGACAGCTACAAAGGACTTACAAGTCACACTCAGTCTCTGGTGGCTACTATTAATGGGATTCAAATTCCCAAAAACATTGAGGGACTCGAATATCCCGGTTGGCGTGCTGCTATGAACGAGGAGATGAAAGCTCTCCAGAAAAATCATACTTGGGACTTGGTCGATTTACCATCCGGTAAACAAGCAGTAGGTTGCAAATGGGTATTCATGATCAAGGTGAAACTAGATGACTCTCTTGATCGCCTAAAAACTCGTCTGGTGGCCAAAGAATATTCTCAGACCTATAATGAGAATTATTTTGAGACATTCTCTCCAGTCGGCAGAATGACGTATGTTTGTGTACTTTTGGCCTTGGATGTTAGCTATGACTGGCCATTGCTCCAACTGGATATCAAGAACGCTTTCCTCCACGGGGATCTTGATGAAGAAGTATATGTAATACAATCTCCCGGGTTTGTTGCAAGGGAGGGTAAAGTGTGTCATCTGCAGAAGGCCATCTATGGTCTAAAACAATCAACTCGTGCGTGGTTTGATCGATTTACACATGTTGTTACTCAGTTTGGCATGTGTCAATCAAAGAAAGATCATTCAGTATTCTACCGACATACATCAGCTGGGAGGATACTACTGGGTGTCTATGTTGACGATATTGTAATCACGGGAGACGACAGCCAAGGTATTGCAGGCCTCAAGAAATTTTTGGGAGAACAATTTCAAACCAAAAAGATGGGATCATTGAACTATTCTTAGACATTGAGGTCACATTGTGTAAGCGAACATTGTAATGTCTCAAAGGAAGTATGTACTGGACATACTGAATGATGCAGGAATGATGCAAGCTAAGGGAGCAACCTCACCTATGGATCCAAGGGCTAAGTTACTTCCAGATGAGGGGGGTCCTGATGACCAATCCAGATCAGTATCGACGAGTAGTTGGAAAACTCAACTACTTGGCAGTCATGACTCGTCCAGGACATATCTTTCGCAGTTAGTATTGCAAGTAGATTTATAGCTTCTCCAAGAGTTTCACACTGGCAGGCACTTCTCAGAATCCTGTGCTATCTAGTCAGGAATCCAGAAAAAGGAATTCGAATGAAGAATCATGGACACACTCGTGTTGAGTGCTTTACTGATGCTAACTATGGTGCAAGTCTGACAGATCGACGGTCTACGTCTGGCTACTCGGTATTCATCGACGGAAACTTGGTATCGTGGAAGAGCAAGAAGCAGAATGTAATAACCCGATCAAGTTCAAAAAGAGTATCGACCCATTGTTCATGGCACAGCAGAGATTATAAGTGAAACATCTTCTACAAGAATTGGGAGAAGCAAGATCGAGCACAAGCAGATATATGATGTGATAATCAGTCTGCTATCCATATTGCTACCAATCATGTATTTCATGAAAGGACGAAGCATATTGAAATCGACATCCACTTTGTCCGTGATGAGTACACAAAAGGATGATAAAATTTCACCATGTGAGGACCGGTGATCAGATAGCCGGTATCTTCATGAAGCCTCTTTTGGGTCCTCAGGTTCAATTTCTATGTAACAAGCTGGACATGATTGACATCAATGCTCCAGATTGAGAGAGGGTGTTGAGTATATTAATAATAATAGTAGTGGGTTTTAGTCCCACATTGCCTAGAACAAAAGAGAGAAGGGTTAGCCTCTCCTATTTACATGTAACTCCCCTTCATTAATAAATAATGGTAGGATATTCATCTTCAGCACAAAAAAAAACATATGACAACATTTTGTTTCTTGATTTTCCAACTAAGTCACCTCAAAAAAATGTGCAATAGTCTAGTAGAGCAGTGTTATCAATGCAGCCAACGTTAATCGACGTCTGCAAGTTGTCAAAGACAGAGAGGAGGAGAGGTCTGTAAACAAGACTCTGACCCATAGACTTATAAAATAGCAGAGAATATGTTCAACCGCATGAAGATAAGAGAGAGTAGGTGCCTGTGTATTTGACTGACAGTGCTAACAGTAATGGAGATGTCAGGATGAGCCATAATGAGTTTCCCGACAAGACAAAGGTACATATCAGGATCAGAAGAGAAGCTAATGTAAAAGTGGAACATTATAATCCGTAGGTGTATCGGCTAGAAGATAACCAAGAAAGTTGGTTTCCTTCGAGAGATATAAACAATACTTTCTTAAGAGAGAAGGAATCCATCTTGCGAACAACCTCACGCCTCTCACAATAAAAACTAGGCCCTTGGTGTGAAAGTTATTAGAAAGATGGTTTAACTTTGGAGATTACAAAGTTATAGACAGTGATGATGTTATCCACAAACACGAGTTGACCTAGGAAGCACGGGTGCGGCAAAATGGGTGCCGAGTTCATATCCCGTTCGCGTCGGATACGGCTCGATGGTAAAGACGATTCTATTCCAAAAATCAAATCAAAAATTCTGAGTATGGATTCACAAAGATGCATAGGAGATTCATTTTCAGATGTGGCGTGCCATAATTTTGAAGGAGAAAAAACTGACCGTTTTTTATTGAAACTATTAAAAAGTAAAAAAGCTTACCTTTGAGAGAGCAAACAACTCACAGGGATATGTGTTGGCTGTTTCCTCTCTTCTCTCAGTGTTACTTCTTGGTTTGCATACAAATTGGAGGATCCACCGCCATACAAGACATCACTTGGCTAATTTCTCCACACGTCCCATACCTTTGCTTGTGGTGACAGTTGTTGTTTATCCTACTTTTGACTTTTGAGATAAGTGGCAATGCAACTCCAGCTCCTTCCAATGAAGAAGAGGATATCAATTATCCTCTCTGGAAATATGCTAGAGAAGGCAGAAAATGGTGGAAATAAAAAAAAATTAATGTAATTTCTGCAAAAGAAATTTGTTGCGTCTTATTAGCGGATAAAGGCACATCTCTTAAAATCAAATATGCAGAGGTAGCAATATGCACAAATTGGCTCCTAAAGTTAAATTGGAAATTGGAAAGCTTCTGAATTAAGTTGAGGAAAGGTTGAAGGCATCACATGTCCCACTTCCAACATCTTTGAACGAAGGAGGATCATTTGGATCACATAGGATGGAGGGCTCGAATAAAAGAAAGGCAACAAGGAATTCAGCACTAGAGAAAGCTTTTAATGTTGAAGCTTGAGAGCATCTAAAAAGTAAGATTGCAAGAATGTTTTATGCTTCAGGTTTAACATTTCATTTTGCTAGGAATCCATACTATGTAAGTTCTTATAGTTATGTTTCTAATCACAATATAGTTGGTTTTGTTCCACCTGGCTATAATGCCTTAACAACTACATTACTTCAGAAAGAGAGGCAAACATTGAATGGTTATTAGACCTATTAAGGGAACTTGGGGAGAAAATGAGTAACAATTGTTACTGATCGGTAGACTAATGCTCAAAGAATGTCACTACTCACTAATCAATTTTATGATTGTGCAGAGAGTGACCCTATGTTTCTAAGAGTTGTCAATAGTGAGGGTGAATACACAGACAAATTTTTATAGCCGACTTGATAAAAGAAACTATTCAAGAAGTTGGACATCAAAATGTAGTCCAAGTGGGTTACAGATAATGCTCGGGTATGAAAATATGTAGAAATGTTTATTGTGGCACAATATCCCCACATTTTTTGGACTCCTTGTGTGGTGCACACTCTCAATCTTGCTCTTAAAAATATATGTGCAACTAGAAATACCGAAAATGATGAAGAATATGAAAAATGACATTGGATCACTGATGTAGCAGGAGATCTGTTGGCAGCAAAGCATTTTATTACAAACCATTCTATGTGATTAGCTATTTTAATGAGTTCGTGAGTTTGAAGCAAGGTCACACTATTGGGATCGGCGGTTTTGGATCGGTGTATCAGATTTTTTGGCATCGGAAAGCAAATAATTATTAAAAGTTTGGAAAATATATTTATATGTTTAGACATAATTTGATGTTTTTGTGTTTTGTCTTAGTAGTTTTAAAATTAAAGGAAATAATAGCCACCCCTTGCTGATTGGTTTGCATGTAATAAATAAAAAAAATCATTTACATGTTTTTACAATCTTACTATTCTTTTACACCCTTGTTGATTGATTTTTCCGTCAATTTTCATTGCCGAATCCGAAAAGAGATACCCAACATCGGTCAGTATCGGCATCGGACCGGGACATGCCAAACTATATCAATATCGATCGTATCAAATTGATATTGGCCGATACTGCAAACTATGGTTCGAAGTTGCTTCCAGTTGTTTAAACAAGATTGATTCTACTATTCTGATCTTAAAGAGATTTAAGCTTATCAAATGCGGTCACCCAGCAATGGTTGTTAGTGAGAAGTCTACTTATAGGGAGGATGATTTGGGAAAAGCTTTGTATGTGAAAGAACTTATTTTAAGTGATGTATGGTGGGACAAGATTGAGAATATACTCTCCTTCACCAATCCTATTTATGACATGTTTCAATTTGCTGACATGGACAAGCATGCTTTGCAGTTAATCTATAAGATGTAGGACTCAATGATCGAAAAAGTTATTTAAGGCAATATATATGAAAGAAGAAAAGCATGATCATGAAAATCAGATTTTTACTCAATTGTGCGTGAAATACTTGTGGATAGGTGGAACAAAGCAGCACACCACTTCATTGTTTGGCACATTCTTTGAATCCAAGGTAATTATGATATTCTATATATTTAATTATGTTTAGTTTTTTCTTCTTTTTTAAGATTGGTGTATAGTTGTTTCTTTTAAGGGGAAAGAGAACTTGTTTTCAATTCTGAATTTAGGTATTATAGCCCATTATGGCTTAATGAAGCTCCTGGTCGTATTGCCCTACACAAGGACGTGGAAGTTCTGGTGAGAAACAAATGTTTTAGAAGATACTTTACAGAACATGAGGATCGGAAATGAGTGAACCTTGAGTATGCTAATTCTCGTGAGCTATGGATGCATTCAGTAACTATGACTCCTTGCATGATAGGGGTGTCTTAGATCCAAAGGCTTGGTGGCTAGTCTATGGTGCTTCTGCTCCAATGTTACAAAGCCGAGCTTTAAAGCTTCTTGGACAACCATGTTCCTCAGCTTGTAGTAAGAGAAATGGGAACACATATCATTCATCAATTCTATGAAGAGGAACATGATTCACCCACAATGGACGATTTAGTATTTGTTTACACAAATCTCCGCCTCCTTTCAAGAAAAAGTTCAAAGTATGTGCAAGGAGAAAGCAAGATGTGGGATGTTGGAGGTGATGTTTTTTTATCCATTTGATGGCGCCAGGGAACTTGAGATTGCAAATATGTCACTGGTGAGCCAGATATGGAGACAATACTATTTGCTGAAACCGAAGTACCTAGTGATGATGCTCAATAAGAGAAAGTTAGACTTGGACATATAATGTATAAACTGTCTTTTGTGGTTGCTTATGGATTTTATCACTTTATCTAAGCTTGGTTAACATTTTTAATATTATTTTCATTAGCTATATAAGAGTTCAACAACTCTTATATTATTTTCGTTGCACCCGTATCGGTGCTTCCTAAGAGTTCAACAACTCTGCGTTGGTCCAACAATGGATAGAAAGAGAAGAATTTGTCATATTGCAAGAGAATTAGTAGCCTAGGGTGTCGCGGCGACATTGACTTAGTAAAGGTGGGGCTCGAGGTGGAGGATTGGATTGGGGAATAGCAAGTTGAGTGTCCTGGGAAGTTGTGGGAAGTTGTGGTGGAAGTGAGGCAATGGGGCAGAGTGGGTCGCAGGATGGAGTTACAGCAAGTAAGCTCGGCTGATGGCTTAGGGAATAGATTGATGTTGAGCGTGGGCTTGGTCAGAGAGGGGAGAACGAGGATTACAAAAATGGCTAGGGTTTTGAGAGGGGGTTGGTGTACAAGATAGGAGAGTTAGATATTATTTTAGAGAGAGAGAGAGAGAGAATCAATGGGATGTTTTAGGGGGGGGGGTGGGGGTATTTATACGATAAGAGTGAACCTATATTATATCAACCAACGTGAGACTAAAAGAGATCGACTAATAAAGACATAAAAAGAGATGCATGACACTCTCCTACATGTTGAATACTTTTGAGCTGATAGGAGAGTAAAGATTTGGCTAATATTAGCAACTTCTACATGTAGAACCAGTGAATCGCAACCGAAAAAAGAAATAAGAATATGTGAAAACATTCTTTCTTAAGCATGAAATTAGCTTACTGCATACCTCTGCTTTATGTAATTCCATTGTTTTATCAGCAAGCTCTATTAACAACTCGTGTTCCACCACAGATGGCTCAATCATACAATCCAATTTATGTCCAAGAAATAAGCCATCTGAGGAAGCCATATGGGTCTTTAAAGATAATCTGATGCAATTTCCTTCAAAACCAAGAACCTTTACACTGGATAATTTGTCTTCAATTTGACCGATTGCTTCAACCCTAAAATGCAAGAAAATATTATTCAGGTTTCATAAATGGTCAGGAAAGGGTTTTTAAGGCATAGATCATTCATATATCTTTCCATTGTCAGCATAGGCATACAAAACATACCTGAAAGAAGATTCAAAAGCAATTCAAGACATAAATTGTTGCAAACATACATATCTATGATGGTACTCACTTCGCCAGGATAAGTGGAGTCAACATAGGGACACTGTATCCAGAGATTAAAGAGCCCACGAGAGATTCTCCTCGAGAGTTCAGGTCATAACACAGTGATTAATGACAAAGGTATCTAGAGATCAAACAGCCCATGTGAATTCATGTTATAACTGAGAGATCATAGATTGAATATATTATAATTTGGGTAAGAGCATAATCATGTTGACTATGTATGCAATACATAAGAGAATTGCACGAATGAAACCTACATGAACTATAGAGTTCATCACTGAGATGTAAATGCATTGATAAATATACATGTCAGTTAACTATTATTGTATATCTCACTTTAGTCCCACATTGTCTGGGCTAAAGGAGGATGTCATAACTTCTCTGTACCAATGATTCTCATGTTTTATTCACATCAATAAACTAAAAGGTTCTTTCTGAATTTCATGAATCTTTCTAAATTTCATGGTATCAGATATATGAAATTCAGAAAGAAACCTAAGTACAATTTTTTCCCACTCGACTCCACCAAACTCTCGACCTTAACCCTAGCTGTCTCCCCAACACTAGCCCAGCCATACCCCCTCCCCTTCCAACCCCTAACTCCCCCTTTCTACGTCACGGCTGTGGTGGTCTATATTGTTCCTCTTGTGGGGGAACCAATTATTGCAATGACTGGTGTTGGAAAAAAACATGTTTATCCTGATGAAACATCTACTGCCAGACATACATTTGTCCATACTATTGCTCATCTGCCTTCTCCACCTAGTGGTCAAATACCATTTTTTTAATGATGAATGAGACTAGTTGCGTCGTCTCCTCTCTTCTGTAGCTTTTGCCAATTTGTCCACTGCCAGGTATCTCTCTCATTTTTTTTCTTTTTCTCATTCTTGGGTTGTTAATTCCAACGCCTCGAACCATATGTCTCATGACGGACCCTCGAATCTTATTTCTAGCCCTCACAAATTTATTTATATGGTTGACGATACTGCTACTCATGTTTCTGGTATTGCTAATTTATTGCTTACTTCGTCTTTACATTTGAAAAATACTCTTATTGTGCAACCATTGCACCATAACTTATTATTTATTCGTCAACTTACACATGATTCTAATTATTCAGTAACATTTTATCCATCTCACATTGTGATATAGGACCTTCTGACGAAACAACGGATTGATGGAGGGCATGAACATAACGACCTTTACTACGTAGATCATCTATCCAGTACATCAGTAGTTGCTCCTTCCATTCACTGGCATAGGAGACATGGGCATCCAACGTTATCATCCTTATGTACCACGTTACCTAATTTACCACTATCTGAATTTAGTTGTGAATCATGTATTCTTAGAAAGCATCATCGCTCCTCTTTTCATTTGGTTAATAAACAACATGGGTCACCTTTTGCGTTGATTCATAATGATATTTAGGATCCCTTTAAATTTTTGAGTGTGCATAGCTATATATATTTTCACTTTTATTAATGATCCCTCATGCATGACATAGTAATATCTTCTTCGTTCTAGGTCCCATCTTTTGTCTGTTTTTCAAATCTTTGTGGTTGAAATTTTTACCCAACTTGATATTTGCATCAAGGTTCTTCGCTTTGATAATGCTAAGGAGTATGTCAACATGAAGTATCAAACATCTAGTCAAACTCATGGCATACTTCATCAGACTTCATGTTCATATCCTCCTCAGCAGAATGGTATTGCGGAACGTAAGAACAAATACCTTCTTAAGGTAGCCTGCTCTCTCCTTATTCATATGAATGTTTCCAACAAATTATGGAATTTGCGGTCTTAGATGTTTGTTTTTATATAAATCGCATGTCTTTTTATGTCCTTGAGAACATATCACATTTTCCTATCCTCTTTCCATATAGTAAACTCTTTCATGTCTCACGAAACATTTTTTATTGTCTTTGTTATACTTGTAATCTTGGACCTCAGGTGAATAAATTTGATTTGCAAGCTATCCTTATAATATTTGTTGGTTACTCTTGGACGCATAAAGGGTATGTTTTCATTCCACTACTTTGAAGGTGGTTCTCCCTTGTGATGTTACTTTTCTAAATGATCGGGCATATTTCGCTTCTGATACACCATCTATATCTGCATCGTCCACGATTCATATTCCTCTTATTTCTTTCTCTAAACTTAATATGCATATTTCTCATATCTCTCTTAGGTCTGGGTCTTTGGTTCCATTTTCCAAGGTGTATAGGTGTTAGGATAAGATCATTCCTCCGTGTGTCACTATTTCTTCGAGTATCACTGATGATTCTTCTGCAGGTACTATAATATATTCTTTTGTTCCTACTCCTCCACCTCAGTTGACTTCAAATGAAGGTCTATATATTCCTATTGTTTTTGGCAAGGGTAAGCGATCTTGTATTGTTACTCATCATATTTCTAACTTCTTTTCTTATCACTATTTGACTTTATCTGGTCGTACATTTGTTTCTTTTTTGGTTGTCAGCACTCTTCCTTCCTCTGTTCAAGAAGCACTTCAGCATCCAGGTTAGCATGTCACCGCTATGGTTGAGAAACTGGATGCATTGCATTCTAATCATACTTAGACTTTAGTACCCTTGTCCTCAACCTTTGTTTGCTCGACTGCTATCCAAGCTGGGAATGGTTTATATCTACGTTCCAGCTTGTGGAAGTGTCAGTTAACTATTTTTGTATACTCACTTTAGTCCCACATCTCCTGAGCTAAAGGAGGATGTCATGAATTGCTCCTATAAATGTACCAAGGCTTCTCATGTTTTTCTTCACATAAATAAACTAAAAGTTCTATCTGAATTTCAATATACAAACCCGAAAAAGTGATAATATGATGTGATTTACCTCTAACACTGTGTTTGGGAACTTTTGTGGAGAGGGAAAGGAAAATTTGAGGAGAAAGAAAATAGAGGAGGGTAAAATGAAGGTAAAGTTGATTTCCCCTTCCTTTGTTTGGATGGACAAAAAGTAGGGGAAGGAAAAGTTTAAAAATAATTTTTATTTGTTTAGGGATAGAGATACAATTACTATTTAGTCCTTGGTATTCTCAAATGATAATTTATTATTACCTTTATGAGGAGTGATGGAGTAAATTGACTAAATTCACTCAAATTCCTCTTATCTCTCTCTATTTTTCTTCCACTTTTGGGAGGAAAATTTTTTAGTGGGACCCACCTACTTTTTTCCCTCAAATTTTCCTCTCCCACTTTTCCTCCTTTCCAAACACCCTCACTTTTAATTTTCCTCTCACTTTCCCCTCAACTTTTTTCCTTCCTCCCATTTCCCCCCTTCCCAAACAGTACCTAAAAGTGTTAGCTAGTCTCTTTATAAATGAATATAAAGACAATATTCTCATGAAACTGTACATGTACATTGTCAATACAGAAAATTATGAAGGGCTTACAGCTTACTAACATCAGGCAATCCAAAAGATCAGATTTAACAAGCAGAACCACATTTCTTCACAATTTTGTATGGCAACGAAACGATAGACATACTACTTATAAATGCCCATCATGATTAGTACCACACAGTACACACATAATACTAACAGGTGCAAACAGATTTGCCCCTAACTGTAATAAAAGAAAAGATGAAGATGCAAATATGAAAAAATAAGTCAAGTTGTTGTAGATATTGTGGATGATGCATAGTTGATAAGCACGAAGATTTGGCTTATGACTGAAGGTTTAAGAATTGGTCGAGACCAATAACGAAGGTTTAAGTATTGGTCGAGACCAATAACGAAACCAGCAAAACCACTGAAACCGGCGGATCCAAAATCACCGAAACTGCAGAAACCAAGTTTTTTAACCTTGGTTAGCAGATAGTGGCCGCATTCAAGCATACAGCATGCTTTGGAACTTGACTTGCTGTCTTCTAAAAATATAACAGCTCAATTTTGAAATTAACTATCACACAGAAAGATAGTCAAAAATACTGAGATCGATTACTGACAATTGGTCTTTAGCTATAAAGAGCTCTATTGTCTTCTCAAATTTACAAACATGCAAGTATGCATGATATAACATTGAGTTGCTTACCTTTTGAAGACATTCTCAAGGTCCCGCAGAGTATTCAAATCATTTCTAGCCTTCTCAATCTGCTGATGAAGCTTCAAAATCTGAATGAAATAGTATAAAGAAACAGTAAATAAAGACGCATTGCAGTGAAAGTTGTGAGATGCAAATGAGCTTTTCAAAGAAAGTACAAAACATAGCACGAAGAAGGAAATGCAGAACAATAATGCTCAGTACACACAAACACAGGAAGATCAAGAGGAAAAATTTCTCTAGCCCATGGCTAACTTCCTCTCTAATGCCCTACAGAAGCTATAAATCAGAAACCTTAGCACTTGAATAGGAAATGTGTATTACAAGAAAACAAACGTGTGTGTCAGAAGAGAGAATATAAAGGTAGAAACTGGCAACATAAACTTTTTGTTATATAACAAGCTTAGCATACGTGTCCATAATCTATACTTCTAAAAAATGGCAAGTTGGCAACATATTAGCTTATTATTATACAATAAGATAATACATGTTTATATAATTTACATGGATGATACATTTTCATGATTAAAATGCTTCAATGAGTATGAGCCCTTAAAACATGTTAAACTGGCATGCGTCTGTTTATGTTCATGATTAAAAAATCTTACTATGAGTATAAGTCCACGATAAAATATTAACTTGACAATACATTAGTGATGGCCACCACAGCAACTTTTAAACTTATAACATGGCTTTCAAACTCGGTCAACAACCATACGTATTGGCCGTATCCTATTGGGTTTGAGCCAACCTGATCAAACATTGCACAAAAGTATTGATATGGGGGCCGAAATTAAGAAATCCTCTTCCAGAGCCTAATTTTAGAGTATAAACCAAAGGATTCCTCATTAAAATCCTCCAAAAACAGCAAAAAAGTAGAAGTCTTGTTAAACTCGAACCTAGATAACATAAAAAGAAAAAGAAAAACAGAGGAAGGGGAGAGAGAATATAAACAAAGAGAGAGTCGATGAGCGTGTACTGCTACATCCTCAGCAATAGTAGAAGCTGGAAAGCCTTGGAAGATTAAAAAAAAGTCAGAGAGTCTTCTGAACTCAACAACAACATAAGTAGTCACAACTAAGCAAAAGAATAGGGTTGGAAAACTGGAATGAGAAGATTTCATGACAATGTACACTACTGGGGTAGGGTTCCAAGTATATAAACGCATTAGATAAGGGTCTGGTGTACATCATTATGGTCGGACAACAAGTTATGACTAGAAGAGATCTAATCCCTATTAACTTATAAATTATAAGGATATGCACCCGATTAAATATAAGTTATAAACGGTATCCAAAAGTTAAAGTTTGTCTTTTTACATAAGCCCCTTCTAGTGTAATATTTTCCTTATAACTTATGCCCATCCCAAACGTTCCAAGTTCGGTTAAAACTAGCTGAACTGTCAAAATTCACCGAAATGTATTACATGGTTTGGTTTAACTTTATCAAGCTTTAAAGAGACATTTTAAAAACATATAGGATAAGGTACACATTAAATCATGAACTACCATGTTATAATTTTATAGACATCAGACAACTATATAATAATTCACAACATTCAATTGAAACTTACAGAAATAATTTATAATTATGTATACTCAAACATTTTAGTTCCAATATTTTTAATAAGATCTTAACATATTTTAATTTTCTCATCGTCATCATCCAAACCTTCTCCCACCAAAATGGGGTCGGCTATGGAGCATAAAATCCTCCATACAATTTTCTGGTAAAGTTTTATGACCAACTCTCGACTTGAAGTCAACACTTTTGTTGGTGCCAAAGGTAGCTATGACAATGAGTAATGAGCACGAGAGGGTCATGTAATAAACCTAGGTGGCCAGTTGGCAAGTGGGTAGACCTAATTGCAATTTAAGCTCACGCAACCAAGACGCACCTCCAAAGTCCCCCTAGACTATAAAGAGTCTACGCAAAGAGGTAAGATGATACAATTTGCTATTAGAAATTTTACATTCATCTCTATGACACATTATGCCAAAGAGAAGGAATGACAATCCCAAACAAGTTTTAATTTTTCTTAAGTGTCAAAATTCGATATTCCAATACTAAACTACCGAGAGCATCTATATCATACATCGCAAGGGTCTGTTACATGTACCAAGTTTTTGAAAATTGACTTATACCCTTTGATTGCATTATCTTTCAAATCATAAATCTCCATTTTCCTTTGTCATTAAGATGCACGCTTCTCAAGCATCATAGCGAATAATGACTAATAACACATTTGCAGACTTTGTATATCTACTTGCCAGTGTTCTAAATGGCGGTCGCCTAGGTGGCACCTAGGCGGTAGGCGGTCTCTCTCCGCACCGCTTTTTGGTAGGCGGTGGAGTAGGCGGCCAAAGGAGGTTGGCGGCATAGGCGGAGGTGAGACGGCATAGGCGGAGCAATACCTAACAAGATATTTTGGCCAAAAAGGTTTTGTAAGCATTATGGACCTATAGTTCATTTTTACAAAACTAAAACTTTATAAATCTTCATTCTACAACTTAGTTATGCTGGAACACCCTTAAATATGCATATTATGCAAAAAAAAAAAAAAAAAGGTAAAATAGTAAAAAGATGTTCAAAATGTATCGACCGCCTAGGCGGTAGGCGGACTCTCTCCGCCGCGCATCCGCCTACCGCCGTTTAGAACCTTGCTACTTGCTACCTTCGGCATGCTCATATTAACAAAAACTTACATGAGTACAAAAGTTGTATTGCTGTCATTATGAATTCAAGAAGTAAATGACACTTGATGCAACATATGAAACTATAACATTATTCATTTGTAGATTTGTGGACACCAAGAACTCTTTAAAGTAGAGTTAGTGTCCCGCAACTTTGCTCTACTCCCTAATGGTGCACAACAGGATAGTGAGTTATCTTGGTCATATACTTTCTTCTTTCTTTCCACAAATGGCATACCTGTGTGGCAAAATCTTGCATTTAAAATACAATTGTACTAGTGACCAACACTAGTTGTGATGCTAGTATTCATGCGTCATATGTTTCCATACACTAGTTGTGATGCTAGTATTCAAGCGTCATGTGTTTCCTTACATCCATCCAACCAGAACAAATGACAAAATTTTCAAGTATTCCTTTATGCCTAACCTATGATGACGGAAAAAATGATGATAAAAGGTGTATTCATTTTTTATGAGCAACTGATGAAGTGGTTTATTGCTAATAAGAGCTAACTGTGCCACTGGTTATATTACATGTTAGGGTTGCATTTGCATGCATAGACAAATCTATCTGAAGGTTTATCATACATGTGCATCCATAAGTATACAAGTTTACATGCGTATATAAGCAAGTCTAGAGAAAAACATTGTAAATCACCACAGTATCAGACTGATTTATTAGAAAGGACTGAAGGAAAAGAGACAAGGACAGATGTACTATGCCACTTGAACATATAAAAGTAACATACTTTGTTCTTTGATAATTAGCCTCAAACACACTACATCTCACTTCCCTAGATCTTCATTAGATGTATATCAAACAATCCAATCATTAACTTTACCTCATTATAGAGGCCAGATTAACATAATCTAAACCAAAGAAAACTACATCATTTCTAATTATCAGTATGATCATATAATGAGTTGCACTACCTCAAAATTTTGATCTTCAGGCACAGACATAAGGCTTTCACGGGGATCTCCAGATTCAGCTTGGAAATAGTGTAGGCCCTATATAAGTAGTAAAAGAGCTTCAGTGGATGATAATATTTATGAGATACAACTTTGAGGCACTGATATTTTATCTACAACAGAAAATGCTAGTTCAGCAAGAATATATAAACAAATTCAAACTTCTATTCTTTATTTGATTATAATACAGATAAATTAACAAAAAAATGCAAACTCCACAAGAAAAACTCCTTCGATATAAATTTTCCTAGTTGACATAAACCTTGATTTCTACTATATATTCCATATAGTAAGTTATTAGTCAAAAGCCATTATATTCTCTTCAAGTATGACTGTATGAGTGACTACATCAATGTAGGTTTTCCCTTTGTGAGATGCAGATTCATATCCAAGCCTGACTAGTTTGTGTAGAAAGTCAAAATTTGTCTAGAGAATTTCCTAGACAACATAAGACACCGCAAAGCAGTTAGCTTTATCCAGTGTTAAATCTGAACATGCAGCAGTAAATCGACAGCTATTCAGACATCTCAAAATCTAAACCTACAAAAGCCCATCAGAACAAACCAGCTACATTCAAATCAATATAACATAATAAAATATCCAACCTTGCAATATGAAAGACCGATGTCCAATGTATGATTGAGAACTAGAATTACCAATGAAAACCATTAAAGAAAAAAATTGTTCTCTAATGTTAAAGTAAATTGTCAGAGTACCAACCTCTGAATCAATAAGCTTAAGCGAAAAGGCCAGTTTTTCCAAATCTCCATCCAATTGGTTTGAATCTGCATATAAAAATTGTGATGCATTTACTTGGCCCAACATCTGATTCAGTATAGATTAGCAGATCATGAACTCACCTCCTTCAACTGCTCTTGTCAGATCACTAATTTCACTAGAGATTTTCATATTTTCATCCTCTGCCATACTTATCTCCTTCTTCAGTTGTGCCATGTAAGCATCTGCAACAACTTGTGCAATCATTTAGACATCACAGCTTGAATACTAACAAAAAGGAGTTCAATAATGTAACTGTTGACAAAGAGGCTCTACTCATGTGTATAGCTTCATTGGCGTGCTGGATTTTGTGTACAAAATATATAGGAGAATCTTCATGTACAAGTCTGCCTGATTGGGACTGAGGTAGACTACATAGTTTCACTGAACCTAACACGCACTCACTAAATTTAATACTCCCTAGTCTATCTCCTCTTTTGGAGCTCAAGATCACAAATCTGAGCCTAAGAATAGGCCCATTAGATAAAAGAACACGAGCCTAAGCTTAGAGGTATTCGGCTCGTTGTGCTCGCAAGAGGCTCGCTTTGTTAATATATTTATATAAAAGAAATGTCTAACACTAATAAACATTTCCAATTTGGTGTTAAGTTCATAAAGGCTTTCAATTTAGTATCAAGCTCACTGAGCTACTCTTTGCCTTATTCGGTGAGTGTGATGTGTGACCTTTGCATTCGTTTCATAGTTTACAGTATTGGCTGATACTGATAGTCTGACACGATACGATTTAGCATGTCCTGGTCCAATACCGACCACCACCGATATACTGATGTTGGGGGGTCTCTTTTTCCAGTCAATTCGGTCAAAGAAAACTGAACGAAATAAATAATAAAATAGTGTCAATACAATGATTCATTGACAATGTTACAATGGACTATTACTTAGTGAAATAAATAATAATTCTAGTAATTCTTTTATTTGTACATCAAACTCTTGGCAGTCTTGTAGAGTGTACAAAACTAAATTAACGCGAATTAATTTGGTATTGTCAATTGAAGTAATTTTGCAATACCCAAGGTTGTAAAAGGCGCTAAATGCTAGTCGGACGGGCACCGGACACCTAGCACCTAGCCCGCATAGGCGGTCACGGTTCAAAAAAAAACTCATCAAAAAACCTACTGAAATTTGCAAAAAAAAAGTCCATAGAACCCAAAAACATACATAGTCGGGGGGTTGGGGTGGGGGTGGGGGGTAGGTGGGCACCTAGGCGGACATCGGACGGACACCAAGCACCTAGAGCCTAAGCGGCCGCCTAGGCCAACTTTTAGAACACTGACAATACCTAGGACACTTGTCTCAATATTGTAAAAGATTATAGACAAATAAGAAATTGAGTTTGTCCATAATAATATTATTTATTAATGGTGAAAATTTTGACAGCAAGTTGTTTTGGTTATTTACGTTAATATCATGTTTCTCAATGAAGATGAATGTTTCTTAGCTTAAAATTCTTATGAGCTAAAAATGTATGACATTTTAGTCTTGGAAGTCTTATATTCTAGAAAGAAATATAAGGTAAATTCATTTCAAACGGATAAATAGTATGAATAAAATTGTATCGTAATACAATTCCTACCCGCATATTAGGAAGAATAATCAATCGTAGAATAATGAAAGTACGAATTTCATTATTAATTGTGGTAACTTGAATTTCTAATGAAGAAATATAATGTGCTAATATAAATTGTCTACTAATGCCAGAGAAAATTTGTTTGTGTTATAATTTGTATTGGTATTCTGGAGAAACCAACTCAGATGTAACAACACTAGTTGTGGTACCTTTGGCAACTAGTGCATGAAGTGTAAGGTCTTCATAGTTCTTATAAGATATATCATTCTCTATGTAGACATAATTACTAGTATATTCTTTTAAATTAATAAGAATACTAGTCATTAAAAAGGACTATGGAGGGACCACTAGCTTGTAAGGTGATCCAAACTTAGGTATCTATTATTATTATTATTCATTTTTGAATAAAGCCTAGTGACTTTTATTATTTTTTTGGATTATAACTTTTTTCCATTCCGAGTTGTACAATTTTATATCTAGGTCGGATTTGCACAAGACGTTGACTGTGGTTTTCCATTAAAACCTTTACTCCTTCAATATAGTGTGGATCTATAACACCACCATTAATCCAAATATTATGTTTAATAGTCCATACCCACATAGGAGCTAGTCCTTCTTTACTTAGGGGCTATTCTACCATAACATCCTTCTGGAATTTTTGTTCTTATTCCGCGGTTTGTACAACCTCATGTTGTAAGTAACTTAATTATTTTTCTTCAGTTGAATATGTTTAGGGGTGAGCGGTTCGGTTCGAACCGAATATATAGCAACCGAAGTAACCATAAGCCGTATTTCTCAAAACCGAAAACCGGACCGTTTTCATAAAAAACTGAAACAAAACCGAACCGAATTAATTCGGTTCGGTTTTCGGTCGGTTCGATTCCATGGCCAATGGGTCGGGACTTCACATTTTAGCAAATGAGCCAATTTAAATAATAAATTTCCAAAAAAAAAATCTGACATTGTTGCATTTATGAATTATGACAATTACAGAGAGTGAAAAAATAGTATTACATATGGATTGAGGGTAGAGAGAGAGGGAGAGAGAGCACTCAAAGAAGCGGCGACAATGGCCAATAGAGAATGAAAGGAGAGAGTGTGCTTAGATAGGGTTAGCAAAAACATTAGTAGATATAAATTGAGGGTAGTTTGGTAAATTATTGACTAAATCGGTTTTTGGTTCTGTTACTCGTACCAAGAACCGAAAACCGAACTGATATTTCAAATTTTGAAATCTCCAAACTGAAAATCGAACCTATAACCGAGAAACCGAACCGGTTGTCATATTTCGGTTTGGTTTGGTTCGGTTTCCAACCGTTACATGCTCATCCCTAAATATGTTGAATATAGATCATATCCAATAGAATTAGATGATTTAGTACATAAAAAAGCTTATGGTGAAATCTTTTACACTAGTAAATTCATTATTATTAGATAAGGGTATTATTACCAATCCTTTTGAAGTTGTACGGATTATGTAATTAAAATTATATGTTATATGAAGATATTTGTGTACAATGTCTTGTCCTGTAGTCATTTCTGATGTGGGCCCACCTATCATCATTTAGCCTATGTTCTATTTTAGTCATTTTCCTGTTTTAGTACGGAAGGATTATTTTGGTCTTTCACCAATAATAACCCTTCCTTAATAGTCATTTTCCTATTTTAGTAAGGAAGGATTATTTTGGTCTTTCACCAATAATAACCCTTCCTTAATAAGTCATTTTCCTATTTTAGTCAGGAAGAATTATTTTGGTCTTTCACCAATAATAACCCTTCCTTAATTAAGCCTTTGTTTTTCCCTATATAAACTAGGGTTAGCCATCTTTTATTTTCCATGCTTGTATTGAGAAGAAACTCTCAAGTATCAATAAGAAGGATTTAGACTTTGTCCGTCCACCAAAGTTGGGAGTTTGTTCTTTTCTCACAAAAAGATCATTATCTTTCTCTGTTTCTCTTTTCTACAAATCTTTTGTGAATCGAATAGGTCGATTCACATCAATTGGTATCAGAGCTCTCTACGATCCATGGCGTCCGGCACAAGGAACACGATCGAGGAGAAGATCCAGGGGCTTCGGGAGGATTTCAACATCGAGATCGAAAGTTTGAAGGCCGCAATCAAAGATCAAGCGTCCACACAGGAGGATCTCCAGACCGAGGTACGACGCATGCGGGAGGAGATGAAGTCGATTCCGGCAATGATGAAGTTGTTGCAAAACATCTCGAACAAGATCAATGGCGGCGAAGCGGAGGCGGCAACAACCCAAACCCTAGGCGACCAACTAGGGTTTGTTCAAACGGAGGGGGAAACGACCGAAGATCACGAAGGACCGGCCGACGGGCGATGGCCCGCACCCGCCGTCACCACCGCGCCGCCGGGCGGGGCCCTGGTGGCCGGTGACCCTCGCCGGACAGCGGCCGAAGGCCGCGGGAGCGTCGCCGCCAACCGCGCGAGCCCGGGCGGGGCCGCTGCTGTTGGGGGCGGTCGCTGGCCGGCCCCCGACCGCCACCCCTGGCCGGTCGGCGCCAGAGGAGCCGCCGGCGAGCGGCCGTGGCCGGACGCCGTCGATCCGTACGGTCCCGGCGGACCGGTTCCACATTCGGGAGAAGCCCTAGGACTTGGGGCCCCCTACGGGGGTCGGACGAGGATTGCGAACTACGGAGATCGGTTCGTGGGCCCGGGAAGGGGCTTGGCGGGAGTTCCGGCGTGGACGGGAGGAGCGGAACCGCCAGGAGGAGCGAGGCACGCCGGAGGCAGCAATTTCTTTGGGGGAATGGCGGATCCCGCCAACTTCCAGAGAGGGGACCTCCCCCCACGACGACCACCACGGAGGAAGAGGAGGAGAAGGAGGATCCGACGGAGGAAGAGGCCGCCATAGCAACAGACGCAGTTCCCAGATTTCTACCTTGAGGACAAGGTGGCTCTTTTAGGGGGCGGTATTGATGTGGGCCCACCTATCATCATTTAGCCTATGTTCTATTTTAGTCATTTTCCTGTTTTAGTACGGAAGGATTATTTTGGTCTTTCACCAATAATAACCCTTCCTTAATAGTCATTTTCCTATTTTAGTAAGGAAGGATTATTTTGGTCTTTCACCAATAATAACCCTTCCTTAATAAGTCATTTTCCTATTTTAGTCAGGAAGGATTATTTTGGTCTTTCACCAATAATAACCCTTCCTTAATTAAGCCTTTGTTTTTCCCTATATAAACTAGGGTTAGCCATCTTTTATTTTCCATGCTTGTATTGAGAAGAAACTCTCAAGTATCAATAAGAAGGATTTAGACTTTGTCCGTCCACCAAAGTTGGGAGTTTGTTCTTTTCTCACAAAAAGATCATTATCTTTCTCTGTTTCTCTTTTCTACAAATCTTTTGTGAATCGAATAGGTCGATTCACATCAATTTCACTATACAATTCTTCGTGAATTCATAATTGGGATTGTTAAACTCTAAATTTATTAATCTGAGTAAAAAATAATAATAAAGGTGGACTTCTATAGCTAATCTGGTTACACTAGAAAAATTGGAGAAGGTATTGATTTGAATTTCTTGTCAAAACCAATCTTAGAGGCATATTTACTTTCGATACAAGAGAAAGACGCTTCTGAATCAAAAAATAACTTTAATGTAAATGTGTCTTCTTCTGAGTTAATAAGCATAGTTTTGAGATAACAAGGACATTCTGAAGAAATGGTTTTATTTGTTGTTGTATTACTTCTTTACCCTTGCTTATTTGTTCTTCATTATCCAGAGACTTATTGTCCTTTAACTTTATTAGTAGTAGCTTTATTATTTTGTTTTGTTGAAATAATTAAGCTATTTCCAAATATTTGTAACGATCTTCTGGGTGCTTTTATAATAGGTTGATATCATATTGTAGAAATATTTGTTATCCGTATATTAGGCAAGGATATATCAGATAAAGATAATAATTTTGATTGAATTATTTTTTCTTGTGCTTTCTTTAATAATTCAATAGACTCTTGTTGACACATACTATAACTGTAAGAAGTTTTGAATATTTAAGTTTTGAATATAGGTATTTCTGATAATCATATTCTTGTATAATAGCTAATTGGTTATTTTAGTTGGCAAGAACTATATTCTGTAACTGAATATGAAGGTTGGTAACCTATTCAAGTTTAGGATTATCGAGAGCTATCATATATCCATGGTATAAAGTAGATATTAAGTATCCTACAACCATATTAGACTGGATAACTCCTGATATTGAGTCCATTTTAGAAGAAATGATCTTATCTTCACCGATCATAACTAAAATTGGTGAATATATTCCCTTTTGGAATAACAGGACAATCTTTACTTGGATTGTTTCTAGATGTAATATTTATATTTTTTTAATCATACTTTTGCCTAAGCCTTTTGCTTCTTTGTAAAGGTAAATCTGTGTAGTAGTTTGTTTTTTCTTCCGAGGAAGAAATGTTATCATGAAATGTCTCAGAAATATAACTTCTGTTTGTTTTGACAACGTAGAGAACAAGAATGAATCTGGTCGATAAATCTCATTTGTTTCTATTTTGAGATTTTGGTGATCACTAAGATTATTTATAATACTTCATCTTGTGTAATCACAAAATTAAAAACATTTTGATCTTCCTTTGATACTCTTATCATTTCAAAAACACCAAAGTTTAATTTTTCAAAAGAAGAGGAAGAACAATCATCTCTTCTCCTGTATATTCAGAAGATTCTGAATTCCACATAACCATAACCTTATTCATTGGAGCTATGCTACTTGAGTAGAGCCTCTCTTAACATGGTATCACCAGTTCACCACGAGGTTAGACCTAATCCTAATCCCTGCCTACCACTCAAATATTTCAAAAAGGAAAAAACCCTATCCTCTTCCTCTATCCCACCTTCCCAAATACTAACCCAAATTCCTAACCTAAAAAGGCTAAACCTATCCCCTTCCTCTCCCGCAATCCACAAAACCCTAATCATTACCTGAGACCCTAACCCTAACCTAAAAGGCTAAAACTCTATCTTCTTCCACAAAACCATAACTTTATTATGATCTCGTTCTTCTTATTCTTGTCTTCTCTTCAAGAAACCCTAATCTAAATCCTAGCCCATCTTCTCCCTCTAACACATCTTCCTTAAACCTTACTCTCCATACTCTTGGTCTCCATGCCATACCTGCTCACCAGTAAGCCCTACAGATAACCACCTATAATCAAGTACCCATGGCCAATAACCCAATAATCATCCATAACCCATAACCTAATTCAAGAAAACTCAAAAACCCTATGTCACATTGAGCCCTCGCTGTGCTAGTCACCCTATACTATGAGTTGTCTATTGCTGTCGTTTCTTCCTTAGTTGATCCAATGATGTGGTCTACAAATGCTGGCCATGCCTTGCGCATCCACTCTATGAGGTGATGTATTGCTATTGTCTACTACCGCTTTTGTTTATTATACTACTTCCTTGATCAAGGGTTGTGGTGTGTTTCTCTAGGAGATAACTCGAGTCTATACCTGGATGCACATGTAAAAAAAAGGAAGAAAAAAAAAGAAAAAAAAAAGTTGCAAGTTGTTCATTTTGTTATGTCCATGTTGAGGGGAAGTGCTGACTAGGTATTATGGCACCAAGTTTTACCCATCTGCATGTAGACTTGTGATTATTTACTCCTTATGGTGGGGGGTGTTAACAAGTCGAGCTTTGACCGAGCACCACCCTACTTGTCTCGTGCTCCCTAAGGAAAAATAAGGCTCAAGGTTAAGCCTAAAATCTGAGCTCAATCTTGGTTCTCTATAATATCTGTTGAGCTCGACTAGCAAGCCGCTCTGTTTAAATAAGTTCCGTTTAAATAAGCTTAGTGAGCTTGAATTTTAGACAAGCTTAAGCCCGAAGTGAGCATGTTTAACCTCATGAGATGTCCCAACCGAAAGTGTAGCTCAGTGAGCTTGATATTAAATTGAAAGTGTTTATGAACTTAACATCAAATTAGAAATGATTAAGTGTTAGACATTTCTTTTATATAAATATATTAACAAAACGAGCCTCTTGCGAGCACAACGAGCCGAATAGCTCTAAGCTTAGGCCCGTGCTCGTTTATCTAATGGGCCTATTCTTAAGCTCAAGCTTGTGGTCTCGAGCTCCAAAAGAGGAGATAGACTAGGGAGTATTAAATTTAGTGAGTACGTGTTAGGTCTAGTTGTCACCCTCACCTTTTCAAGATAGGGGTAAAATGATAATTTTCCATTTTTAAATATTTTGGAATTTTTTTATTTCATGAATGTTAATATTTAATGATTATAGGAGTCGGGTTCGAATTTCATCTCATTCCGACTTGTTTCGGGATTCCGGAAAATTTCGACTTAAGTTGTGCTTAACACATTAATTAGTCATGGCCCACCAAACTCATCATTTAGGTCTAGGAGTTTGGTCTAATCCCACATGAGTGATTAGGCCTAATTATGATTTTTTATTTGGTCTTTTCTAACCCCCAAACCCTAATAGCATCTAAACCTCAATAAAGAAAAGGAGAGGGGCAAACTTGTAATTATACAAGGGGACAAATATCCCCCTTATATGGCAGCCACCCCCTCCCCCTTTTCACCCATTCACACTTCAATATTTTCTCCATCTTCTTCTCCAAGTGTTCTTCCAAGAAAAGAAGAGCAAACCTCTTGGAATCATCTCCAAATCAAGGTTCCATTTCCAATATTCTTCCATCAATCTCTCCCTCTACCTCAAATTGTGCTTCTACAAACTTTTGGGAGCAAGAGGAGAAGAGGTGTGTCCTAAACAATTTACTTTGTGTCGGAGCCGTGTCGGAGGATTTTGTATTGGGATCCATCTCCCAATAGGTACAAACTATCCTCTATTTTCATTCCTTCATCATGTAGAATAGTTTTGACCAAGTAGGATTGATCCCTATGGTTGTGTCCCTATTTGTGTCAAGTTTGAGTCCATTTGGTGTGTCCTAGGAAGAGTTATGATTTGTGCTTGTGTCCTAGTGTTTTTCCCCCAAGTTGGACACCCCAAAAATATTTAGATTGTATCTAAGTGGTTTAGACACTTTAAATTTCAGATTTTGTATTTATATATATGTGTGTGTGTCTATATATATATTGTGGAGTGATATATATATAGAGTGAGAATGAGGAGAAGAATTAGAGAGGAAGAGTTAGAAGAAGGGAGAATAGAAGGGAGAATAGAGAGGGTGAGAAGGAGGAGGAGAAGAAGAGCAATAGCAGCAGCAGTAGGGGGGGACAAGGGGCTGCTGCCCCCCCCCCCCCCCCCCCCCCCACTGAAAAAAGCAGCAGTAGCAGCCCCCCACAAGCCCCCATTTGACCTCCCATAAACCCCTATATATATACCTATATATATATATATACATATACACCTCTATATATACACCTATATACCCTATATTAATACCCATATAACCCTCTAAAATAACCCCCCCCCCCCAAAATAGTCCTATGTGTGTGTGAGTGAGTTTTGTGGGGTCTTGAGAGAGAGTGTGAGTGTTTGTGTGAGGGTGAGTGAAAGGGTAAACGGGTAAATTCAAGATACGGGATGCGGGTTGTCGGTTTAACTTGAAACTTAGGTGTCTTGATAGGTACACCCTACAAATGTCATATTTGAACCAATTTCGACTCGGTTGACCCAGAGTTGACTTTTTACCCAAAAGTCAACAACAAGTCAACCCTTTGTCTAAAATGGTCCAAATTCAAACTAGAGTTACCAGTTGACCAAAAGTCAACTGTTAGTCAACATTTGACTAGTTTAACCTAGGGTTGACCTAGAGTTGACCAGAGTTGACCAGTTGACTAAAAGTCAATTGTAAGTCAACTCTTGACCCCGTTTGACTTGCTTTGACTTGCTATGACTAGTATGACCTAGAGTTGACTTAGTTTGATTTAGATTGACTTGACATGACTTAGTTTGACTTAGATTGACTTGACAGGACCTAGTTTGACCTAGATTTCATATCATACATTAGAAATCATTTATAACTTTGTTAAACCCAAATTAACATGCAATATCTCATCTTTAGGTCTCTGATTACCACTCTGAGCATTGATATACCTTACAGCTCAGGACAGCAGGCGAGTACATTCTCTGATAGCAGTTACTTGTCTTGATATCTTCTCTACCAGTTCAGTTATAGTGTTTACTTGATTCTCGACACATTGGTGCACGGACTAGTATTGTCGGATTTCTGTCATGAGATGTCATTCCTGGATTTCTTGGAATACTGGTACTTGCTTGGTCTTGATTCTTGTACTTGTATTGACGCTGATTCTTGAAGAGGACTTGCTCCCCTCTTAGGGAATCCCGCGTCATGGTGTGCCATGTCCGGATCCGTATACTATTCGGGGAATGGGGAATTTTATAGATAGTGTGATCAATGCCCACCTTGAGTTACTACTTGTATCATAGCTATACCCTCACCTCACGATGGGTATAGCCTGACATGTGCTACTACTTGCTCCATAGCTTGCCATCCCGGCCGGGCCGAGTCCACGTACTTGTAGCCGATCGGCTGGAAGCCTGATCTTGACCCTTACCGATCACATTATGCTATAATATTCGAGGCACATTTTATATTTATTACATCAGTTACATGATTACAGTTCAGCTTACTTTTCCTGCATGATTCACCTTGACATGATTTTCCAGTTTACATATCATGTTATACTTACATCTTGATATGTTCATCTTGTACTCTGTTATGATTGACTGTTAGAGCATTTGTCATTACTATGGAATTTGTTGCCAGCGTTGTACTCGTTCATTTTCCTGACAGGATACCGTTATGATATATCCAGATGACATAGATGCGGACTGTTCCACCCACTATAGGTATGGTCAGGACATAGACTGCGACCAGCTGACATCCTTGGAGCCAGTGGATGACAGTACTTCTATCTAGATCTACTAGCTAGGTTTGTCTGGACTGCGATCCAGCTTATGTTAGACTTTTGCTACATATGTTATTCAGAACCTTATGTTATGTCTTCGACTCACTTCTAGTTGTGACCTTGTTTATTTCCGCATTCTATTTTTCACCATATCTTATGTTCGTGCCTATCTTTCCTAGTTGTCTTGTGATTGAGTTGAGATTATATACCTCCGTGCGGAGATGACAGGTCTTTATATATTGTGTCTAGATGTTATACTTTCTAAGAGACCTATACAGCGTTCTACCGCCGATTCTGCAGCGTAGGCTGGACGTAACCGCTTCTCGTACCCCTAATCAGGGTGTGGGTCGTGACACTAGTGAATCTATGTAGTCTACCCATTCAGGCAAACTTGTACATGAAGATTCTCCTTTATATTTTGCACACAAACTGCAACCACGTCAATGAAGCTATACACTTGAGTGGAGCCTCTTTGTCAACAGTTACATTATGGAACACAGGGTGAGGAGGCAGATGGCCAATCTGTTGCGGCGCACACGGCGACGAGCGTCCAGGCAAGGCTGCATGGAGGTGGGGCGAGGCCGACAGCCAAGGAGGCAGAGGCACGGGCGTAGCCAGCTGGAGCGGTTGATGGTCGAGCGGAAGGTAGCGACTGGACTACGATTAGCCGTCGACATCGCATGGGTCGGCTCTCTAGGTCGGTAGGTCTGGATCTGTCGTCACGAGAGAAATCGACTGGTTTGGAAGGAGTACAATGTCCTCCAATGACAGGTGTGGGATCTGAACGACGTCCTACTATGATGTGGGCAGATAAACGTTATGTACCACATCCTCGTCTGGTGTCGGAGGGTAGCACCCGATGTCCGGAAGTTATGACCTCCTCTGAGCAATTTTCGGACTTGAGTCTCAATAAGGAGAAGAGTAAGGTTTACTTCAATCGTTTATGTCATGATAAGGAGGAGAATGTTGCTATCTTGGGGATTAGCCAGAGTGTTCTTCCGGTTAAATATCTTGGTGTTCCTCTCTCATATAATTATTCTACAAACCTGGAGTGTCAAAGTTTGACAGAATTTACCCATAGACGGGTTGGGTGGCAGGTGCAAAGTCTTTCTTTCGGAGGCATGATTGAACTGGTTCGATCTCTGATTACTGCTGTAGTGATGTACTGTTACAATCAGTCTGTCTACCAGTTGCTACCATCCGGAAGATCGAGAAGATATGTTCCAACTTCATATGGCAGAGAGGCATATATGCGATATATTGGGAGACACTATGTCGACCTAGGGAGGAAGGGGAGTGGGACTCAAACCACTTCTGACACCGAGGAAGGTTGCTAGTCTGAGGTTGGCTTGAAAATTCGTTCAGGGAGACTCGTTGTGGCGAGCTGGATAAGAAATCGATATCTACGCCATGATTCATTCTAGGAGTATCGATGTAATAACAATGAATCGGTTGTCCTGAAGAACATTCTTTGTCAACGAGAGTCTGAAGAGTGCATTACTCGATTTATTGTCGATGGGAAGGAGACGAGCCTTTAGGGAGATCCTTGGGTTGATCACTTAAGTATCCAGGAATGGCTTGGTATCCAGGGGAGGCTCCTATCCCATGGCGGGGCCAGGTTAGCCGTATCATCAAGACGGGTGTGCGGCACTTGGAGGACTTACATATCACGGCAAATCTTGCAAATCGCATTCTTCTCATCCCGATCTCTGGAGATGAAGATCGGGATGTCTGAACGTGGGATAGCAGTCAAACGGAAGGATTTGTTCTCAAGTTCGTTTACAATCAGACTCGGGAGTATTTTGCCACTTGGGAGTATGCTGATATCGTCTGGCATAAAAGTATTGCAAAAAAGTTTTAATATTGAATGTATAAACTCTTGTTGGATAAACTACTTACCAGGGACCGCCTTCACCGATTCGGGATCCATCCTCCGGACCTTAGTTGTGTGTTATGTTGCCAACGGCCGGAGTCTATGAACATCTGTTATTTGAATATCCTTTCTCTGGGAATTATGGCAGGCGCAAAGTAGGGTTGAAGCTGAGGAATAGGAATTATATTCAACTCACAGAGATCTTGTGGAATATCAGAGGGACCCGACGGCACAATTCGCTCTGGTTCAAAAAGGTTTGTACCTGTCTGGCTTCTGCAGTGTGGCATATCTGGAAGGAAAGGAACAACAAGCTTTTTGTCGGGCTGTCCATTTCTACTATTGGAGTCACACATAACATTGAGTTTGATGTAAAATGGTTGATCTCTAATTTGTCCCCCACATAAAGGGGCCAAGTTGTAACAAGCATTTTACCAATACAATTACCTTCTTCCAATATATATATATATATATATATATATATATATATATATATATATATATATATATTCAGAAAAGGTTAATGTATTAAAAATCGTAAATAATCTTACAACTCACACATAAGGTAGAGAAATCCCCCAATTAGATAGAATTCCTCGATTCCTTTCTGTTTTGCTTGGGTGTACTTTAACTCTAGACATAATTATGGATACATCCTCCTGAATTCTTTCGGGATCACCAACTTGTGAACTTCTTATTGGAAGACCCTCCTGTAACTCTCTTTCCAAATATGCCACATGCTAACTGCCAGTTCAACGTGAGAATAGATATGTAAGTTCTCTTCTTGTTGTGACATACCAGCTCCAAGAATCCTTCTTCAAGTATACAATACCTCTTGCTTCTAAGACCCAGATCTAATTTCCACATGTAAGTTGTACATGAGAAATTGAAGTACAAGTTCTTGACAGCTTCCTCTTCCCTTTTACATAGTACATTGGCCATCAATTTGCAAGCCCCATCCTATGAGTCTGTCTTCAGTTAATAACATGTTCTACATAGCATTATATACACAAACACTCATCTTTAAACAATTTCCAGTGTACCATACCATCTCATGCCAATCTACCTTCTCATAATGTCTCCTATTCAACTCCCAGGCAGAGTGCATATCAAATTGGCCTCTAGCCCATAACCATCTATCAGGCATCAACATCATTTAGAACTGGCACTTCTTTGATTTCTTAAACCACTCTTTCTGGCCCTCAGTATCCCTCTGTCAATAATGGCGCTTACTTGGACATTGCCCCCTAGTTCCACCCTAGTCTCTCAATCAGTCTGCCATTGGGTAACAAAGGGTCAGACCAGAGGCTTGTTTGTTCCCTGGATGCTATCCCTCTTCTTATTACCTCCTCAGCTATCGTTCTTCTCCTTAAGATAGTTTAAGGTAACTGTTGTATTATTGACGCGGGACCAACGCCTAAGGGAAAATACGATGAGTATGAAATTAGGGATTTGGACAAAAAAATTGGTGTGGAAGCTTTATGAAATGTGAACAATCAACTACTATCAATTTATCACAAATAATTTCAATAGAAATACAAAAATAATAATTAGGAATACCCAATTTTGGAAACATGGCGGTTGTGCTAAATCTCGACTACACAATTTTTGTACTTTCGACCGATTCAAGTCAACGTCGCAGACGGAGAAGGAAATAAGATAGAGAGATCCACTTTAGGGTTTTGGCATCGCATTATACAAACTCAAATAGATTTCTCATTCTTCAATTCTTCCATAAATAAATTATGAACTTACAACTATTTATAGACTCTCAAGAAATAAAAAAAAGATAAAGTCAATCTCTAAAGGCTTATCCCTAAGATAACTTAAAATCATAACTGCTAAACAGATAATAATAATTTATATCTAAAATAACTAAAAATAACAAAAAGAGAATAGAAAATCTAAATTTGTTTTTCATCATTCTCCTCGACTTCGAAAAATTCACCTCATGATAAATTATGTAACTGTGAAATCCAATAATTATAATCCCGGTGATATCCTTCAAATCGACCATAAAGGAGGTCTTTGCTTCAACAAGCTAATCACCATTGAGGCTTCTGAAAAGGCAACAAAACTCCCATGACCGTATTGGCGGTTGTGGAGGTGGAAAGAGCATAATGTCCAACATTAACCTAACATCAAGCACATCAATAACTGTTGGTTGTCTCAGTGCGTACAAAAAAGCAAAATAATCGTACATAGAAATAATTATTATTTACTGCAAACTATTACAATTATTCGTAAGAAATAAATAATAGAAATTGTTCACGGACCTAACTATTAGGACAAGTTCAAAATAGTTATAAGACCTAATAGGTTCTTTAAATTCATTGGAATGGTCTGGCATATTTACTTCTTTTACTGATGATATATAAATGACAATAATTTTGTTTTAAACTTGGACCTAGTTTCAACCACAGACCTAATTTATGTCTTAATTATGATAGGTTCAGTAGGTTCGACTAATGGATACTCTAACGACGTGGTCAACTCCGAGTTGAACTCTAGTTATGTAGATAAGTCTATTGTTTTAGGTTTGTTAGCTTCAACTAACGGACACTCTAAGGATATGGTTGGATCTGAGCCGGACTCCATTATGTATCAATACTAGTCCCTTCCGTAACACCATGATTGCCAAGTAGAGCTTTTAAAAGTTTATCACGTTTAGGATCTAAAAGATTAACTTTTTAATGAACTATTCATGATCCAATTTTCGTTTTAATTGCTCCTCCCTTAGGTCTTTACCGACATATAGTAATATTGTTAACCTAGGGCTCTGATACCAATTTGACGCGGGCTGAAGGCCTAGGGGAAAACAAGATGAGTATGAAATTAGGAAGGCACGAAAGATTTAACTAAAATGTGAACAAATAACTACAATCAATTAATCACAAATAATTTAATAGAAACATAAAAATAATTAGCAATACCTGATTTTGGAAACGTACAATATGAATTAAATCTTGACTACGCAGCTTTTATACTCGAGACCTATTCGCATCAACGTCGCAAGCGGAAAAGAAAATAAGATAGAGAGTTCCACTTCAGGATTTTAGCATCGCACCATACAAACTCAAAAATAGATTTCTCATTATTTAAGTCTTAAATGAATAAATTATGAACTTACAAATTATTTAGAGACTCTCAAGAAATAAAACAAAGATAAAATCAATCTCTAAAGGCTTATCCTAAGATAACTTAAAATCATAACTGCTAAAACAGATAATCTCTATCTAAAATAACCAAAAAAACCTAAATTTGTTTCTCATCAATTATTATCCTCCATAACAGTCAAAAAAAAGTTTATGTAGTTGCATTGCAACTCATCCATCTGGCCCACAAGAAATATTAGTAAGCAATTTCCACTCCATTAGCAGTTTTCGATCGATGTGTCGTATTCTTCGTTCATAAAGCCAAAAATGATTAAAACATACTTTAAAGCTAGAAAATATTTGAGACATTTAGACATAATTTTATATAATATATGTCATTTCTCGTTGGTTTTAAATAGAATAATATTCAACATTGTTGAACACTCACTTGCAATGATAATGTTGGTCACATACTTGCATTTAGATATAGTTTCTAAATTGAACTAATATAATTATAGATGGATCTTGTGAATTTATAAATATACAACTTTGACTAATGGTGATGGTTTGAGTGTGTCATAAGGAATCTTATCGACACAGTAACATTATCAATCTTCAACACAATAGAAGTGTTGTGTTGATACTATTTTCATGTACTTCTCGCTTTTTCGTGCCGAATTGACTGGGAAAGAGACCCCTGAAGTTGGTATATGCCGATATAATAGTACTTTTTTGTACTTCTCTTTTTCGTACCGAATTGACGGGAAAAGAGACCCCCAAAGTCGGTATATACCGATATGACACTTCTTTTGTACTTCTCTTTTTCGTGCCGAATTGATGAAGAAAGAGACCCCCAAAGTTGCTATATGCTGATATCGATAAGGTCGATATCATATCGGAATATGCCAAAACCGATGCGATAAAGCAGATACTGTGAACTATAATATACTAGTTATCCTCGCGCCTCCGACACTCCTTGATAATGCAACCCGTGCCTTCGGCACTCCTTCATAAATCGGTACTCAAAATTGATTACCATTCATATCATCTAAAAATAATATCTTTAAAATTATTGAGCTACTGTGACACTTCTTTAGATAACATATACACATGTCGGAAAAGACCAGTCCGTTTTAATTGTCATATTTTATGTTCTCTCGGGAATAATCTTATCGGTTAATGACGCCCATCCTTTATCTTCTTCTCTTTCGTCGCAAAAGACAATCGTGGTTTATTATATAGATATACACACACGCATGCACACACGCACGAAATGTCCTAAAACTAACACCAAACATAATAACTATAAGCACGAGTATACAAACAAGTAAGGGTGAGCATTCGGTTAATTCGGTTCCACCCGAACCGAATAACCGAAAACCAAATTCGACCGAAAACCAAATAAGCAAAACCGAAACCGAATCGAATTTGTCCATAACCGAATTAAACCGAACCGAATTAAATCGGTTCGGTTTCGGTTTATTCGGTTTATTTGATTTTTCGGTTTATTTCACATTTTTTAATATATATAGTAACTAAATATACCTAGATATTTCATATTTTTCGGTTCGGTTTATTTCACATTTTTCGGTTTATTTGATTTTTCGGGGAAAAAATGAAGGTAAAAGTTTTTTTTCTTCCCTTGTTTGGATGACCAAAAAGTAGGAGGAAAAGTTCAACAAAAAAATATGTGTTTGTGGATAAAGATATAATTACTATTTAGCTCTTGGTTTTCTCAAATCATAATTTATACTTAACTTTTTGAGGGGTAGTTGGGTAAATTCTCCCAAAATCCCCTTCTCTCTCTCCATTTTCCTCCCCCTTTTGGGGAAAAAAAATTAGTAGGGCCCACATGATTTATTTTCCCTTAAATTCCTCTCCCCCCATCTTCTCTCCCCCCTTCCCAAACACCATCACTTGTGAGTTTTCTCTCATTTTCCCCTAACTTTTTCCTTCCTCCCATTTTTTACCTTCCCAAACAGTACCTTAGTTATCAATGAGAAGCCTACAGGTAAAATTTTCTCAATATGGTGTGCATTCACTGCAACCTAAATCTTCGCTGCAAGAGAAATTGGATTATATCGTCGAAAGTATACCTTTCTCAAAATCTACTGAATATAGTGCAAAATTTTAACCTAACGGCAGTAGAATCAAGCATTCAAGTAAGTTTTTACCTAAATCTTGGGGATCAAGGGTTCGAAGAGCCGGTTCCACCGCTTGAATCTCCTCCCATTTCCTCTAAACATCAAAAAATAAGAAAATTATACCAAGAATAGTTGGAAATTTATAAGAAAAAATAGAGGGGGGATGAACACCTGGAACTCTGCGGCGAGTTCCTCTATCAACTTCTTCGATTCTGAAGCCGAAGCTTCCGAGGAATCGAAGAGAGGTTCTCGCGAGTCTTCGAGCTGTTTCAATCGGCTGGAAGAGGGGTTTTGTAGGAGAAATAAAGGTCAAATTACAGACGATTCGTAGTAAAATCGAAAGAAGAGGCTAGGGTTAGGGTTTCATACCTTCGAAATGCTTCCAAATCGATGATTTCGTTGTCTGAATCCTCCGGCGAAATTAGAGTTAGGGTTTCCGCCATGGTCACTTTGCGCGCGCGCGCTCTCTCTCCGGCTAATATAATTTGAAAAGGGAAAGCAGGAGGGAGGGGGGTTGTTTGTTTTCTTCATTGTAAGAACACTCAAAAGCATTCAAATAAGTGCCCACCATCAAAAGTTGATGGTGGGGGTTTAAAAAAAGGTTTTTTCTAAGGGCACCACCCTTTTGCTAGAGGCTAGTCGAAAAAAGTTTTAATATATTACAAGTTTGCCATCAAATTTTTTTACTTGGGGCTAGTCCAAGCAAAGGTATAAATATCAACTTTTGTTTTCTTTTTCTCTCTCCCTCTACTCTTTTCTTTTCTCCCTCAACTCTTTTCTTCTCTCCCTCAACTCTAGGTCAAAGAATTTAATCCCAAATTTTTTTTCAACCTATATTTTTTCCAATTTTTTCTCTCCCTCAACTCTAGGTCATTGACTTCTCCCATTTATTGGTAAGTTATCGAATTAATATATGTTTAATGTTTTAAACATGAATTTCACATATAAAAGTTGAATTATGTGTTTAATGTAGAAAAATATTGAACATGGAACAACCGGGATCATCAAATGTTGTATACTCTCTTCCCGCCACGTCCGAAGAACACTTTGATGCATCGGAAGCACTCTTGGTAACTAAATTTTAACTTTTCATCGGGTAAAAATTCGTGTTGTGACACAGAGGACTGCCACCTCTCTGGCAGTCCCGATCATAGATTAGGACTGCCAGAGAGGTGGCAGTCCTTCACATATGTAGGACTGTCAGGGGCCTGGCAGTCCTATACATATGTAGGACTGTCAGGGGCATGGCAGTCCTACACAGTCCTTCATATGTGATGGACTGCCACCTCTCTGGCAGTCCTAATCTATGAAACCTATTTGCTTTATGATGTTGTCTAATTGTACTAACTTATAAGTTCTATTGTAGGACTTGATCTTTCGATTTTGCGGTACCGGCTCCAATTGCAGTCAATGTAGCCCATTTATTCTGGACCGATCTTTGTTTTGAATCAAGCGAGGGTGCGGTACATTGGTGTCGAGAAGTTGGACGGAAAAACAACATAGTTCTAGTGATATCCAAATCGGCCTGAAATCGCCCGAGACGACAAACTGTGGTTGTTGGCTGTGAAAGAGGTGGTGTGTTCAGAACGCACAAGAAAAACATAGTTATCCAAAGTAAAGTTCAAAAAAAAATGTTGGAACGAGGAAATGTGGCTGTCCATTCACGATACATATTAGAAACGAAGAAGAAGAAAAATGGACAGTAGAAGTGAAGAATGGAACCCACAACCATGAGATTGCCGAGACACTATTGGGTAATCCGTATGTCGGACGGTTGAACAATATAGAGAAGAAGATAGTCGAAGACTTGTCCATCTCCGGAGTTGCACCGAGGCAAATATATTCCGTTGTACGACATGAAGATAAGAAGAACAAGTCTACAATGAAGTCAATATACAACACCCTATCTTCTTCAAACGCTATCCGGACGAAATCAAGGATGGCGATGCAAGAAGTGCTCAAGTTGCTTGCCGATAATCATTATGTTGAGTTCCATAGAAGACATCCCCAGAGTAATAAAGTAATTTCAATCTTTTGGGCTCATCCCGATTGTACAAGTTTGGCCAGGTCTTTGGCGACGTGTTAGTCCTTGATTGCACGTACAAGACCAATAAGTTCAAGATGCCTCTCTTTCATGTTGTCGGGTTCACCTCTACATGGAAAACATTTCCAGTGGTATTTTGCTTCATAAAGAGTGAGAAACTTGAAGACTACACAGGGGCGTTGGAGAAACTGAAAATACTTTACACCGGTCATACAGAGCCGTCAGTTTTTGTTACCGACAGAGAGTATGCCTTAATTAATGCTATTCACATTGTTTTTCCTCGAGCGGATACATTGCTATGCACTTGGCATGTCAATCGTAATATTCAAGCCCAATGTAAGTTGAAGTTTCGGAAGGAGGATGGTAAAATTGACATGCAAATTTTTGACGAATTCTATAATGATTGAAATTGTGTGTGGCGAGCCTCTACGATTGCCAGTTACGACGCGGTATGGTACTTGTTCAAGCAAAAGTGGGAGACGAGGGAGCCGACATGCATTTCTTACATCAAAGATACATGGCTTGAACCGCACAAAGAATAATTCGTCTTAGCATGGTCGAATGTGGTGAAGTATTACGGCACGACAACTACCAACCGTGTCGAAGGAGCACACTCTTTATTGAAGAGACACCTAAAATCATCTCTCGGCAACTTTGTCTCTGTTTGGTAAGCTATATATTTATCAGTAGACCGGACGGTGAATGAAATTAAGGCATCATTTGAGATGAGTTTGAATATAGTCAAGCATGAGCATAGAAAGGAAGTACTCTTAGATGCTTTAATGTGCGTGGTATCTCACAAGGCGTTGGCATTAATAGTTGATGAGATTGAAAGGTCAAAGTTTGTCGGGTTTGATCCCGAGGTTTGCGGGTGTGTATATCGACATACACTGGGCCTCCCTTGTGCACATCAGATTAATGAATATCGTCGTGAATCCATTCCTATTCCAGTAGATGCTGTCGATCAACGTTGGAGGCAGTTGTCTATTATGCCCCTGGTGAAGACGGACGATGATTTCTTCTCTTTGCCACAAGTGAAACTTCTCCACGCAAGGTGGTGTATCTCAGTAGGAGCGGAACGGATGTCCATTGAGCTTAAAATCCAAGAAATTTATGACTACTAGAATGCATGAGTTGTCCGTTATTTCCAATCCTAAAGACAGGCCTCAAATAAGATTGACTAGTTCACAGAAGAGAAGGCTGGAGTCGACTAAGAGAGATCCATCGTCCTTTGAGCATGTTGAACGAAGATTACAACAACCTCCACCTACACGGAAGGGCAAGCTTGTCGTTCGCCGAAAAATAAAGAAAATGGACCTTCCAAAAGAAGATACCGTTGCAAGCCAAACAACGAGTTTGTATATTGACAAATTTCAGCCTGAGCTTCACAGTTACATTTGGTCTATTATCGATGTCCCCGGTGATGGCCATTGCGGATTTCATGTGCTTGCAAGTCATCTTGGTTATGATGACAAAGACGGATGGAGACGGGTGAGGCAAGAGCTGTACGAGGAGTTAGAGACTCGTCTTGCATTCTACTCCCGCATCCTAAGCGAAGAAACGGTTGCAAGTTTGTTGTTAAGTATCCCTTGCACCGACGGTGTTACCGAAAAAGACCACTACATGTCAGTCCCGTCTGCCGACTATTTATTTGCTAATAGGTACATGATACCTGTTGTACTTATCTCGTCGAATATTAGCAATACATTCTTTTCGATGTGCGCTCCTCCGATGGACCACGGGTATTCTAACCTATGTACTATAGGTCTGATCGGGGATCACTTCGTTATACTAAAGATGATCGCTCATTCTCCGATTCCTCCACCTTGAACAGTTTGGTACAAAAGAGCACCGGTCGAAGCCATCGCTTGGACCACACCTTTCGTTGATCAGATCAACCATTGTAAGAAGTTGTTGAAGTTTGAGGAGCCAAGAGACTTACCTGCTGACCACTACGACGTCGAAATCGACTAAGTATGGATATATTTACAGTTTAACATTTTGTATATGGAGGACCACTTTTGTATACAGTGAAATATGAAGTCCACTAATCTATATGGAGTAAATTTTGTGTTATATGTGTTTACTGTGTGCTATCTGTGTTATATGTGTCTACCTGTGTGCTATCTGTGTTATATGTGTTTACGTGTGTGCAATCTGTGTTATATGTGTTTACCTGTGTGCTATCTATGTTATATGTGTCTACCTGTGCGCAAGTATGTGCGGCAAAATATACCAATTTGTTAAATTATTCGATCCAGTATCAGGACTGCCACTACCCTGGCAGTCCTACACTGAAGCAGGACTGCCAGCACCCTGGCAGTCCTAATTGAAACTTGTTGTAATAGCAAGTTTGAATTAGGACTGCCAGGGTGCTAGCAGTCCTTCTTCATTGTAGGACTGCTAGGGGGGTGGCAGTCCTATTTATAAGTCTCTGGGACAGTGTTTCAGTTTGAGAAACACTGTCACAGAGTTTCATAAGTAGGACTGCCAACCCCTTGGCAGTCCTACACTAAAGTAGGACTGTCAGGGTGCTGGCAGTCCTATTTCAAACTTGCTGTAACAGCAAGTTTCAATTAGGACTGCCAGCACCCTGGCAGTCCTACTTTAGTGTCACGACCCGCACCCCTTTTTTTTCTACGGATACGAGACGTGTCCAAGCCAGTCTACATCGCAGTGTCGGCGGTAGAACGCTGTCACGGCCATGAAGATCAAAATCACAAATAATGCTCATTCACAAAATTAATTTAAACTTACAATATTCCCAATTTTTACATTTGCAGAAAAATATAAACTTGTACAAATATTGGAATGACTACAACTCAGCTATATAGCTAGTCTCTAGGCTTTTGTCTGCAAGTACCCCCGTATCTCCCATGCTAAGTAAGTCCACGGCTAACCTGAAAAAATATTGGTTTCCAGTCCGGAATGGAATGAGCACAATTCACTGAATGCAATTTCAATAAATAAAAATGACTATACAACAGAGTTAGACATCAATTACATGTTTTATTTTTGAAAATAAACAGAAAATACGGAAAACCAATAGCAAATAAATAGACACAAAATACTCTCTCCAACTGTTAGAAGTACCTTTGATATGTGATCAGTCTGGGACACTATACCGCGAGGTCTACGAGGTCTACTTGCACGAAAAATAAACAATGTTTACGAGGTCTACTTGCTGAAAATAAACAATGTCTACAAGGTCTACTTGCAGAAAATAAACAATGTCTATGAGGTCTACTTGCAGAAAATAAACAATGTCTACGAGGTCTACTTGCAGAAAATAAACAATGTCTACGAGGTCTACTGCATGAAAATAAACAATGTCTACGAGGTCTACTGCATAAAAATAAACAATATCTACGGTCGGATCACACATCCTTGGTACTTCTCCTTCCCGACTCAATAATTTATAATAGAATATAAAAATCACATAATCAATGGACAATCAATGAAATATAGTGAAGATCAATATCGAAATGCAGACAATAAACTGTACTCGCCTGTAGTCCTTTGCTGGTAAAACCGATAATCCAAACCACTCAGTGTGCCACAATAGTCAAAACTCGTACAACAGTCCCCGGAAGCTGAAATAAACATCACCAATGTTCTCAGAATAGTCAAATTAGCTAGGATTGCCTGTCATTAAGTCCAATTCCGGACACATGAGCAAAACGGTAATTTTGGGCAAAACGGTGTCTACCGTTGGACCCGCTTTGCACCGAAAAATGTGCCAGAGTCAACGGTTTCTAAAGTCGTCAAACTACATGTCTACAGATCTAATTTTTTGATACGAACCCAACCGTATGTCCAGAGTTGGATTCCAGCGGGCCGTGCACAAAATCGTCCGTTGAATCGGATCGTAGGGCCCGCAAAAAGGCGATCCAATCAACTGTCTCAGAATCAGACCAAAATTGGCATACAGGACCAGAAAAATGATACGGTCCTGTTGGCACAAGTTTTATCTCGATCTGACAAGCGTGCACAAAGTAATTGGGAAATTTGCACAGAGGTCGATACGGTGAATTTCGACGGATATGCATCAAATTCGTCGCGCACACACAACCAATTTGAATTCCGTCAAAGCCTACATGTCCCGAAGCCGTTACGCACCTTTCGATGCTTTCGGTTCGCAACCACGTCGCCCGGATTGGCGGGATGCACGTCGTATCGGAGAAATTTCGTAAATTTTAATATTTTGAAAACAGGTTTTCGCCAACCTTCGAAATCCGATTTCTCGACGTACGGTCGACGAAATCAAACTCAGTAAGTTGGGTTGTAGAACCCTATAGGTTGTCTAGGACTGCCTTCAAATAGTTTTTGAAATCCTCTAATGTTCGGTTCAGAAAATGTCTGCCAAGTTGGGTCGAGATACTGCTATCCACTCTGTTTTAGAACAGATTTTCCTTGATGTTCGCGTCGATTTCTCGACGAATCTGAATAAGTTCCATAAGAACTAATTGACAGGGATCCTAGATGGTCATATGGGCATTCTATAGGATTTTACGGAATTGAATTCCGTTGAGCGTACGGAAAGAAATCAGATGATGAAATCAGTACCTTACTTTCTGCATATACTGCTACATCGGCAGTTCGCCGCACGGTTTGGCCGACCCAGGCGCGCTCCGGTGGCCGGCGGTAGCTCCTGGTGGCCGGCGGCAGATGCCTAAGGGGTGTGCCCAGGGAAGGGGTGGCGCGGCGTAGGGTTTTGATGAGAAACATCTCAGTTTCTCTCGATGATATGCGATTGTATATAAGCATCCGAAGTTCTCGGGTTGGGCCGGGAGTTATACGCAGGTTTGGGGTTTCCCTGTAGCAGCTGCTACGGTTGTGATTCCTTTTTTTTTCTTCTTTTTTTTCTTTTTTTTCTATTATTATATGTATATATATATATATATATATATATATATATATATATATATATGTATATATATACACCTATTTACCTTTATATTTATCTATATATACACACATATATAATATATTTGTATATACACATATATATACTTATATAACCCTATATATATATATATACATATTTTATTTTATATTTAATAATGAGAGTATATATTTACAATTATTTACTAGGCATCCATATACCTATATATTTATCTATATACTAATATAATATACTCCATAAAATTCTAAATAAATCCAATATCATCTATTCCTTTGTAGAGCCTATTTGCATATATATATATATATATATATATATATATATATATATATATATATATATATATATATATTATTTAATCGTCAAAAATAATATAACCAATAATAATAAAATAATATCATATAACAATACCCTCAATAAATAATAATAATAATAATAACAACGAAGTTCAATAAAACAATAATGGTGTATATATACCATTTTGTGCAGTCTAATAGTCCCGAAATGTATGAAGGCCTATTTTATGCAAAATTCACCGGATATCGCTAATAATATTTATAATATTTAAATTACGAATATTTAGAAATAGTCATTAAATCATTAAAACGGAATATAACGCACTCATATCAAATTCCATCAACACGAATGTCATTGGACGTGCCGCATGACTACATGGGCTCGGGCTTAGTTCGGGTCCAGTCCGGACTAAAATAGTATAACCGGTTTCCCTACTCAATAATATAATTAATAAATAAATAAATCTTCGGTAAAGGTTAAGTCATAACTTGGCCTAGTTTTACTAGTTAGGGCATCACTATGGCTCGGTCTTCCCTACCCGGACTAATATACTAGCCAAAGCCCGCCATTACACTATCCGTGCCACAATTTCTAGTCACCGTGTACTCTAAAACTCCATCATGGCTAAAACCATCTACCGTAATAATTAACTAAATAATTATCTATAAAATTTAAAAATAACCATTCCAATAAAATAAATAATAATAAAATATTCCAAATTTTTCTGGAAAGGGCAGCTACATTGAGTGTAGGACTGCCAGTGGGGTAGCAGTCCTACTTATGAAACTTTGTGACAGAGTTTCAGTTTGAGGAGCTCCTCACAGAGTTTTATAAGTAGGACTGCCACCCCTTGGTAGTCCTACACTCAAGTAGGACTGCCAGGGTGCTGGCAGTCCTACACTCAAGTAGGACTGCCAGGGTACTGGCAGTCCTATTTAAAACTTGCTGTAACATCAAGTTTCAATTAGGACTGCCAGCACCCTGGCAGTCCTACTTCAGTGTAGGACTGCCAGGGGGTGGTAGTCCTACTTATGAAACTCTATGACAGATTTTAAGTTTGAGGAGCTCATCACAGAGTATTAGTATTATGACTGCCACCCCCTGACAGTCCTATACTGAAGCAGGACTGCCAGGGTATTGGCAGTCCTAATTGAAACTTGCTGTAACAGCAAGTTTCAATTAGGACTGCCAGCACCCTGGCAGTCTTGCTTCAGTGTAAGACTGCCAGGGGGGTGGCAGTCCTGATACTAAATCACAAGTACATAAACAACAATAATTCATCACAAGTACATAAACAACAATAATTCATCACAAGTACATAAATATCCAACAACATAAGTGCCAACTTGTCTAGTACTTCAAAATAAGTGTCAACATAAGTACATTTCATACAACTTAAGTTTCAAATATTCCACATCCAACTTAAGTTTTAAACAAGCAAAATATCCACAATAATTCATCACAAGTACATAAATATTCCACATCCAACTTAAGTTTCAAACAAGAAAAATATCTAGATCCAACTACATATCATGCCGGGCCTTTGAACGAGACTCCCTATTATTCATGAAGGGGAACTCGACCACGTCGTCGATGCGATCAAGCTCGTTGGCGACCGCGATACTATTGTCACTTTGGCAACCTCTCCGGAGTGTCTGGGCCAATTCCTTCACCTTTTGAGACTGAAAATGAAAGTATAAATGAATTAAGTCTACAAACATGGAAATCCCAGTCTTATTACAAATAGGAACTCACCATCCTCACCAATCCAGCATACAAGACATTTTTGGAAGGAAGAGCTCCAATTGCTCCGACGGCCACGGGACCCGGGTTTGTAAGGTTCGACAACTTAGGATGTCCGATCCCCAGGAAGTACGGCATGTAGTCCTCGCTACAGTCGGCCATCATGGTGACCGGTCGTCTTTCAGATTCCCGAAGTACATGCCGTTGCCACTCGGAGTAAAAGTCGGTCACCCAGTCAAAATCTGCCGGTTTGTAATTTAAAGGTTGGGTTCCGCGCGGAGGCTCCAACAGTCGTAGTGTGCGCTTCGGCACAGTTTGTACAAAGCCAAACTGACGAAGTACTCTATCGGACATGTACGGCTCCTTTATATCATAGCATGTGATCATGCCATGAAATAAAGAAACTAGTTGGACCTCACGATTCTGCTCACGTAAATCCCGGTATGGATTCCAAAAAATCTGTAGGAAAACAGTTAACAACAAAACAAAATTAACATAAAAAAGTAAGTTAAAATTTAGTACCTCTTCTGGCACCAAATTGTTTATTAGTTCACGAATGGAAGCCAGTGTTTGCCAATTTTTGGTTTCCAGCTGGTATGGCCTCCATCGACACACTCTAGGAAGGTGTTCAACATACTCTGGGTTCAGGTCAGCCCGTCTGAGCATCAGAAAGTGCTCGTATATCCATGCCTATTCAATTTATAAAAGAATAATCATGTAGCCTCCCTTCCCGAAAGTTTTTAAAATATTTTATTATTTATTTGATTTAATGGTAATTTTTAGTTTTTTATAAATAATTATTTAGTTAATTACTACGGTAGATGACTTTAGCCATGGTTGAGTTTTGAAGTACCAGATGACTAGGAAACATGGCACGAGTAGTGCAGTGGTGTGCCTTGACTAGTGTATTAGCCATGGTAGGGAGACCGAACCATAGGTATCTAACTAGGAAAACCAGGCCAAGTTGTGACATGACCCCTATCAATAATTAATTAGCTTTTTATTAATATTATTAACTTTAGGGAGACCCGGTTGTACCGAACAAGTCCGGACTGGACTCGACCCGAGCGCAAGCTCTAGTAGACATGTAGTACAACCAACGATGTCCTTGTGAGTATATATATGTATATATAAATATTGATAGTTCATGTTATAGTCTTTTGAGTACTTTATAATAAATGGTATATTAATTATAATATATACACTAATTTCTAGTTAATCTCTAATTTCCTTGGAATATATGGCATAGGTACCCTTGTGCATTTTGGGGTATTAAGCTATATACATGAATATATGTTTGTATGTATGCCCATCTAAGTTTTGGTATAAGGTTGTGCTTTTATTATTATTAATAATATTATTATTATTTATAATTAATTATACCAATTAATTTGCCCATATTTGATTTAACGAGCTTGTTATTATTTTTCGGATAAAATTTGCCCTGATAATGGTATAATTACTAATATCGTAATTGAATGATAATTTCTTGCTCATTTAAATCCATATATTTATAATAGTTTAATTGTATTGGGCATGGGCCCGTATATACTAGTCCATAAATTTATATATGTAAGCATTTAATTCCATTGGCATTAAGCCTATTATAAATGGGATTTACTCTGTTTTGTTTAGCCTAATGACCCTATGTAGGAAACACATAAGAGCTCAACAATCGAGACTCTGAATAAGGATCTATTGTTCTGCAGTTGCACTAGCATGTGCTACTAATAAATAAATAAACTTTGATGAAGTTACATTAATTCCTTTTTGTGCTTCCTGAACAAGGTACTCTAAGGCAAGCATCTCATAATTTGTGCTGCTCGTTCCCTCCATTCATGTAAAGCACAAAAAGGACAGATAATTGGCTAACATACCAATTGACAATTCAAAGGAAATCTTTATACATGAAGATGGGGCACAAGTTTTCATAAGAAATAGGTACCGATATGTTTTGAGGTTGGCAATAAAATGAAATATAATATCCCACTTTCCATATGATTGCGTTTAGTAATAGATTGAGGATTCTCTTTTCAAATATTAACAGCTGACTAGAGGGGCACCAGATCCTACAAGTGCAATAGTTGGGATTATAATGGACAAGTTTGACCTATTTACCAGCAGGCCCAAGCCAGTCGGGCCAGGCCCACTTGCTCATCCCAACACAATAGGTGAAGCCCCAACGCGGAATAACAGACCCGAGCATATAGGCAACAGCGCGCATATATACATAGGGAGAGAGAGATTTCGAGAGAAACCCTAATTCATACTTCCATCCCTCACCTGCGCACGCCCCCAGCCACCCTGGACGGTGTAGTGCCCCGACGCGCAAGATGCTTTATGATGGATGGTTGGGTCGATGAAGCCTTGTTTGACTTGGGATTATGCGAAGGATCGCTTGGAAGGCTATGCGATCGTGGCGGGAATCGTCCTATGAATGTGAGTAGTGTTGAGCCCTTCAAAGATCCTTTAGCTTCACGCTTAAAATAAGGATGAGTATGCTATGTTTCTTGTTGAGTTGTTCAATAACACCTTGCTTGGAATTTGGAAAGATAATGAAAGATAATAATCACCTGAACGTAAACTGTTGTGGCTAAATGAATTGTATGCTTGTACGATGTTGCGATGAATTACATGACAGGTGAAGGCAAAGTCCCAAATACTTGGGTGGTGAGTATATCGAGCTTTGGCTCAATGAATAGATGGCAAAACAAATGTTAAGACCCAAGAACTGGGTAGTGAGTATGCTTGAATTGCATTCAAATTAATGTATGCTAAACAGATGCTAAGTCCCAGGAATTGGGCGATGAGTACATTGAGTTTGGTTGGAAAGATGTATGGTATCAAAGATGTGGCAAAAGGATTGGGTAACAATATTCTATTATCCTGTCGCCGATGTAAAATGTTGATTACGCCAAGACCCTGGATTGGGCAGATGATAATGTGAGCATTGGCTCAAGGCAAGATGGAAAATATGAATGAGAATGGTAGGTTTTGCTTAGTTTTCCTTACCATGCATTATATGTTTTCCTCATAGATAAGTTGCATATAGTTGCATGGTCATGGACAACTTGTCGACAAGGTGGTTTCTCGAACGGTATTCCTGGGCCATGGAACCCGGTTCGTCCTGGGGGGAACCAATGCTGAAGTAGTAGCAGTGCTGAAGTAGTAGCACGATATACAGGACTTATAGTGGGGCTAGCTACCTGCACTGGCAAGGGCGATGTATACCAGTAAGACGGTCCAAGATGGCGTGTCGCCAGTGACCTTCATATAGATAGGTCCAGTGCTAATGATGTCTTATGCAGGCAGAGTAAGTTATTACTCAAATATATGGAAGGATGTCGGCTGTTGGTAAGAATTACCTGAACGGTGGTATTTATATTGAATCATGATATTATTCCTAACAATGTCTTGTGCAGGCAGAGTAAGTATTATAAATATACAGGAATGGCTACACGACCGTGGGTAAGAATCACCAAAGGGACTTAGTGTTGTCTTCTTAGGTGAGTTGGGCCAGCACCCCTCGCCAGTACATTGATGATGTACTGACCCACGTTGTGGGCAATATTACAAGTGTTTGCTTGGGGAAAATCCTATGAATTAGTGCTTGTCATCGATGAATCGGATGGGTGTGTAGAAGCTCTTCTTGCAAGACGATGTCTTCTGCTATACGGGACATAATGTATGGAACAGTGGAACTCAGTTGTACTAGTAAGATTGTAGCCATATTGGCAAGTCATTGTAAAGAAGTCGGTATATTCAGTTGTAGCCTAAAGGGCAAGTGTATACATTCAGTTGGCTATTCAAGAGTCTTGTATTCAGTTGTAAAACTCTGTATTCCGCTGCAAGTCTTGTAATCCATTATGATTATCAATAAAGAGATACATTTCTTTATATCTTGTGTGATTTCAATTTATCTGCTTGGTTTTGCTGCATTATCGATGTTTCCTGAGAAATACCAGAAATTGTAATGGTTTTGCCTTGTACAAGTACAATCTAGACTTGTACGGCATCACGCCCAGTGGCTAGTTTTCAATCCTCTGGGATCGGGGCGTGACATAATGGTATCAGAGCACGGCTTTACGTCCTTGGATTCCTATTCGATTTGTTTCGAATCAATGTTGCTACTAAGATAATTCTAAGCTGCTTCCGCGATGATTCAAAGATTGCTTCTGCGATTATTCAAAGTTGCTTCCACGGTGAATCAAAGTTGCTTCCGCGAATACTCAAAGTTGCTTCCGCGATAAAATCAAAGTTCCTCTATGATGACTCATAGTGCTTCTGCAATTATTCTGTGTTGCTTCCAAACTATTCTAAGTTGTTCCCTTGACTGAAAGTCCGTTGATCATTCTAACCTCTCACTGGGTGTTCTATTCAATAAGTCTAAATATGTGGGCTGTGATATGTGTGCTTTGTTGAATTTCTAAAAGATACCAAAAAGAATAACAATGATGCGATGCGATAATAAGTTTGTGATGTATACTGGATGTCTTATGTGTGGGATTCATTGAAGTCGATTGTTATGCAGCAATCGATCGTTGGTGATGGCTTGGTATGTTGAAACAGAATGTGCATGGATTTCAGTGAATGGGAATCGACAGAATCTTGAGTTGATATTTGTGGTCAGCATAACCACTGCAGGATGGATAGTCCATATTGGATGTTGGTTTGATGCGAAGAAATATTGTGTTGGGAATGGCTTGAGCTCTGAGTGGTATATTACATATACCCTCGTCGTGATAAGATGTCCCTTGACCCTTGATGTGTTTATGATTTTTTAATTGCTTTACCTATAAGGTATTGGATGGTATCGAGTCGTAGCTGAGCTTATGATTGATACATGACGGCTAGGAATGTCCCTTGATGATTAAGTTCGGATGACCGGTTACGGGATTTTGATGTGTTCGGGTGAACCATCGCTAGACCTTGTCGGTTAGCATTATGTTGGGTAATAATAGAATTGAGAATATGAAATGAATGCCTTGGTTGGGAATGAAACAAAATTCAGATTCAGGCGAAGACTTGGATCAGTTGGGTAAAAGGATTGTAGGCTCGGTAACAATAGTGTGGTGTTGCTATCGAAAGATTTTGCGAGAACAACTATGGACCGAATATTGAACGATGTTGGAATTGAGTGAAAGAAATTGTATATTGGATATCGATAAAATTGATGGTGATGTTAGACGCTTATCGGGATGCTGCGAATAATTTAGAAGAAGTAGAGAGTTGCATCGACCGAAAAGATTGAGAATGGGATTGAGGAATAGATGATCTTAGCACGTGGTGCAGTGTGCTTAGAGAAATTGATGTCCCGAATTAACAAGTTACGACCCTTGACTATTTTGAGGCATAGAGAATGGGTATTTGTCCCTTATTGTATGAAAGAGTAGATGTTCCTTATGAGAGTCGAATGGCTGGGATACAAATAAGTATCGAGGTGTAGCGATATGTAATAGACCCTGTCGGTAGATGATGTTGTCGCATGAATAACAAGTTTGGTGGAATATAGAATTATTGGATTATGACTTAGCTAATGAGTTATGTCATATCCATTAAGATGATCGATATACGAATGCTAGATAATTGGTGCTATAGAGATTGGATCGGTGCATGAGTAATAAATCTTCTTATGGAATCGCAAGGAGATGATGCAAAACGAATATTGATGGTTAACGTGAATTGCTAAGAGATGACCGTGTTGGTGCTAGAAAATTTATAAAAGATGCCTCAGAAGAAATACGATTTTATAGTTGCCTATGTTATTGGTTAAGGAGTACAGACCATATCGATGATCAAAAAATGTGGGAAACGAATATGTCGCGAAGAGACCGTAGGAAGAGATCGTAAGTGATAAACTATGGAGATAGATTATCGGATGATGACTCGGAATAGTTGACCCGATTGAATAGACAATTTGAGTACGATTTGCGGATGCAAGTTGGATTGAACAAGTGATGTTGTGTCTATGCAAGTGGAAATTGAAAGCTTGGATAGTCGATTGAGGAGTTTTATGTGATAGCTTCGAGATTGACCCATAGAGTTGTGGGATAGAATTGTTGGATAGAAGTGTCGGATAGATTTTTGTCGGTTGCGGGTAAGTCTAGAATGAGACTTCGTTCGGTATGGCCCGAGTATGAGCACAGGTAGAAAGACTTGACCCTAGAATGTCGGCTGGTTGCCTAGAATGTTGGTTGGTTGCCTAGAATGTCGGTTGGTTGCCTAGAGTGTTGGTTGGTTGCCTAGAATGTCGGTTGGTTGCCTAGAGTGTTGGTTGGTTGCCTAGAATGTCGGTTGGTTGCCTAAAGTATCGGGGTTGCCTAGAATGTTGGTTGGTTGCTTAAGTTTCAGATTGGTTGGCTACGTTCTTCAGTTGTTCGTGTTGGGAATAAGTTCATAAGATTGGGGTGGTGTCCCATGTCCCTAAGTTGGTCAGACCATAGAGTTATCCTATGATAAGAATTGGTTGCCTCTAAGATAAGAGATAAGTATGTCCCTGATAGCTATCTATCTTATATGAGTTAGCTGAATGTCTGGTTTAGCTTAGATTAGCTGACCGTAGAGACTTGACTGAATGCTAAGTTGACTGTTGGAAAACCATAGGATATCCCTATTGATGTTGCGTGTGTATAGTCGGAATGAGTAAGACGTGTTGGAGAGTAAACTTTGAAATGGAATGAAGATTGGAAATTTTGATATTATAATATTGGATGGGATGACGGATCATGTTGGTTTCGAAATTTGGTTGCCTTTGTTAGAATGCTGGAAATTGTTAGAGCTTGGTTGGATTTGGTTGATTAATATTGAGCTGCGTAAATTGATGGTAGTGCCTTAAGACAGTTGGAATAATTTCATTGATCGGATCAGAATTGAGAATAAGTGTAATGACGGAATTGGATAGTACATATAGCCGAGATCGGCGAGAGCGAATGTGAATAGGAATGACCCTCGGGATTAATGTTGCTGGAATATAAGAGTGGCTTATGCGAGAGGATAATATGTTGGCTTGATCAATACGAGAAAATGTTGGAGTACAGCGAGAAATGTTACTAAAATGGAATGATGGTACAATTTGATGGATGGATTATGATCGGAAAGTTACGAGTGCAAACAAAGTGTATGGATGCAAACGATGACGAGTACAACATTCGATCGATGAGAATTGGGGTATCAAAATGAAATGTGGCTATAGGATTTATCAACTTTGGTGGCATGGATGACAATGAACTTGAAAGGAATACTTGATACATCTAAGTCGGAATACTTTAGAAAATGTTGGGATCGATTGTGGAAAATTTATCGAGTTGAAATTGGCAACATCTATTGTCTTATTAGTTGGTTGGAATATTGAATAAACAAGTGGGATTATACGAGATACTCAAAAAGAATTACTGATGTTCGAAAAAGGAAGGTACACCGTAGCTCGTTCGTTTTCTCTATCACTGAACTTGGCTGAAGTGTATATATTTCGGGGACGCCTAAAATATGTGTATGATTCCAACTAAGTGGTATGCTGAAATTAAACGAAGCCACGGGGAGGATTATCATGTGCTAAGGATTTGCACGAATGTTGGAGGAAAGATCAAAAAGGATGGTAAACTATTTTGAATCAATTGAGATGCTGTAATGAGACGGTACATTACTTGAGATCAATCGGGAGATTGTGGAGAAATATTAAATAGTGCAAGTTGATCGTTGAGAAGTTTCATGAAGAGTTGGTTGAAGTTTTGGGGATGAGTTTTGTTTTGAGTTTCGAGGATGAAACTTTTCTGAGTGGTATATATTATAGTGCCCCGACCTGCAAGATGCCTTATGATGGATGGTTGGTTCGATGAAGCCTTGTTTGACTTGGGATTATGCGAAGGATCGCTTGGAAGGCTATGCGATCGTGGCGGGAATCGTCCAATGAATGTGAGTAGTGTTGAACCCTTCAAAGATCCTTTAGCTTCACGCTTAAAATAAGGATGAGTATGCTATGTTTCTTGTTGAGTTGTTCAATAACACCTTGCATAGAATTTGGAAAGATAATAATCACCTAAACGTAAATTATTGTGTCTAAATGAATTGTATGCTTGTACGATGTTGCGATGAATTACATGACAGGTGAAGGCAAAGTCCCAAATACTTGGGCGGTGAGTATATCGAGCTTTGGCTCAATAAATATATGGCAAAACAAATGTTAAGACCCAAGAACTGAGCAGTGAGTATGCTTGAATTGCATTCAAATTAATGTATGCTAAACAGATGCTAAGTCCCAGGAATTGGGCGGTGAGTACATTAAGTTTGGTTGGAAAGATGTATGGTATCAAAGATGTGGCAAAAGGATTGGGTAACAATATTCTATTATCCTGTCGCCGATGTAAAATGTTGATTACGCCAAGACCCTGGATTGGGCAGATGATAATATGAGCATTGGCTCAAGGCAAGATGGAAAATATGAATGAGAATGGTAGGTTTTGCTTAGTTTTTCTTACCATGCATTATATGTTTTCCTTATAGATAAGTTGCATATAGTTGCATGGTCATGGACGACTTGTCGACAAGGTGGTTTCTCGAACGGTATTCCTGGGCCATGGAACCCGGTTCGTCCTGGGGGGAACCAATGCTGAAGTAGTAGCACGGTATACAGGACTTGCAGTGGGGCTAGCTACCTGCACTGGCAAGGGCGCTGTATACCAGTAAGACGGTCCAAGATGGCGTGTCGCCAGTGACCTTCATATAGATAGGTCCAATGCTAATGATGTCTTATGCAGGCAGAGTAAGCTATTACTCAAATACAGAAAATGATGTCGGTTGTTGGTAAGAATCACCTGAACGGTGGTATTTATATTGAATCATGATATTGTTCCTAACAATGTCTTGTGCATGCAGAGTAAGTATTATAAATGTACAGGGATGGCTACACGACCGTGGATAAGAATCACCAAAGGGACTTAGTGTTGTCTTCTTAGGTGAGTTGGGCCAGCACCGCTCGCCAGTACATTGATGATGTACTGACCCACATTGTGGGCAATATTACAGGTGTTTGCTTGGGGGAAATCCTATGAATCAGTGCTTGGCATCGATGAATCGGATGGGTGTGTAGAAGCTCTTCTTGCAAGACGATGTCTTCTACTATACGGGACATAATGTATGGAACAGTGGAACTCAGTTGTACCAGTGAGATTATAGCCATATTGGCAAGTCATTGTAAAGAAGTCGGTATATTCAGTTGTAGCCTAAAGGGCAAGTGTATACATTTAGTTGGCTATACAAGAGTCTTGTATTCAGTTGTAAAACTCTGTATTCCGCTGCAAGTCTTGTAATCCATTATGATCATCAATAAAGAGATACATTTCTTCATATCTTGTGTGACTTCAATTTATCTGCTTGGTTTTGCTGCGTTGTCGATATTTCCTGAGAAATACCAGAAACTGTAATGGTTTTGCCTTGTACAAGTGCAATCTAGACTTGTACGGTATCACGCCCAGTGGCTAGTTTTCGATCCTCCGAGATCGGGGCATGACATACGGCCACCCTAGACGTGCCGTTGCCACCACGACCGCTGGCACGGCGAGGCCGACGATCACAGCGTGCGAAACAGAGGAGCAGCGGCAGCAGTATGAGTTTCGAAGCCCAACTTCACGATACGAGTTCTCCACTTGTGTTTAATCATTTTCCAAATCGTAAATTGTTTTAGGAAGCCGGTATAACCAAGTTTTGATCCCAGTAGATAGATTTCGATATAACCTAACACCCTGTCCAGGAAATCGTTGAGAAGGTCATCGAAAACTTGTCCCAAAAATAGGACTAACAACAGTCGAGTTAGCCTACTTTGCATTTAATTATCTTCCAAACCAAGCATGATTTCAAAAATCTATTTGAAGGAGTTTATTGACAACATGTAGGGCAACAAAACCCTTCTTTTAGTTTTAAATAAATCTTGGTATTTATTAAATAAAACCTGTGCAAAGTTGATCAAAAATCTGTTTTCAAAATCACGAAAACCTTCGATATAACGTGCGTCCTACCAATCCGGACGACGTGGTCGCGAACTAAAAGCATTGAAAGGTACGTATCGGCTTCGTAGACGTGTGGGCTTTGGCGGAGTTCAAATTGGTCGCGTGTGCGTGACGAATTTGACGCGTATCCATCAAAATTTACCGTATCGACCCCTGTATAAATTTTCTAATTACTTTGTGCACGTTCGTCAGATCGAGACGAAACTTACGCCACCAGGACTGTATCATTTTTTTGGTCCTGTATGCCAAGTTTGGTCCGATTCGGAGACAGTTGATCGGATCGCCGTTTCGTAGGCCCCACGATCCGATTCAACGGGCAATTTTGTGCACGACCCTCCGGAATCCAAATTTGGACATACGGTTGGGTTTATATCATCAAAATGAATTCGTAGACATATAGTTTGACGACTTTAGAGACCACTGACTCTGGTACGCTTTTCGGTACAAAGCGAGTCCAACGACGGACACCGTTTTGGTCCGAAATTATCGTTTTGCCCATGTGTCCAGAATTGGACTTAAGGACAGGCAATCCTAGCTAATTTAACTATTCTAAAAATGTTGGGAATGTCTATTTTAGCTTTCGGAGATAGTTGGGAGATTTGGACTTATTGGCTTACTAGTTGACGGTATATTATTGGATCTTCGCGCTACCACCAGGCAAGATACCTTGCCTTCCTCTACAGTTTAATTCCATGTTTGTAGTTTTTATGTTATTATTGTATTATCATTAGATACTCTATGTGTTATAGATCTTATATGATTCATTAGTTTTCTCGTTGACTTGATTTATCTATTTTCTATATACCATGTTCACCAGTTTATGGTCTTGCTTGATTTGACAGTGTAGTTATACTAGACTTGACTGTGTCTTGACTGAGTCGTACCTTGTCTCACCTGTACCCTGACTGAGTCGTGTCTTGGAACGAGTACGTGTGATTGAGTTGCTATTTTCCTGTATCATTTTTTCTCAACCAGAGAGTGCACACTCTGGACGAGGGCGTTTGTTCCTTGGCACCAGAGAGTCCACTCGGGACGAGGGTGTTTGTCTTGATCTGTTTACATCCGTGAGTCCATACTCGGGATGAGGATGTTGACTTGTACTTGCACCAGAGAGTCTACATTCGGGACGAGGGTTAGTGATTAGTTCAAACCTGCGAGTCCACTCGGGGCGAGGGTTTGGTATTCCATTGATCTCGTATTCACTTGTTCATCCAGCAGTTCAGTTATGTGTAATTGTTCTTGTATTCCAGTTCATAGTCACATGTCAGTAGCCACTTGTCGTTAGTCACTTGTTATCAGTTTGGTCGTAGTCTCTTCCATATTAGTGTCATTCCTTGTTTATATCCTGATTATATTATCATGCATAATTAAACTGCTAGATAGGCATGTTTTTATGTATCTTGTTATGTCCCCTGAGGACCTGATGATCTCTTCAGGTTTAGCGATTGCATGGAGTTAGTTAGCAGAGCAGGATGGTAGATGATTGCGATGCATGATTCAGGTATTTGTCAAAGATATTACATTGTTATCCCTTCGTGCTTTATATTCTTTATCATGAGATATCCTACTTATTGATTCACTTAGAGACTCTTGTTATATTCTTTGAGTCTTATCGAACATATATGCTAGTGGGCTACAGACCATGACACATAGTGTTCATTCATGTTTCGTACACTTATTGTGGATTTAAGATATAGATTTGTTTTGCCATGATTTGGCAGTATACTATAGCCTTGACAGCGTTTACGTATTCGAGAGGGGCTGGAGTCTGCTCGATACGTAGCTGGCTTGCTCACGCTCTCGCGTCCGAAAAGTGGGTGCGGGTCGTGACAAATCAAAAAATAAACAACAAAATGAAGTATACAAGATTAAATTGTTATAAGTTTTCTTACATGTAGCAGAGTCTGACAGCCGGCCATTGTCTTAGTCCCGATACGGGATGCGATGCCGAGCACGCGGTAAAGATTGGCTAGGATTCCGCTTCCCCAGGATATATCAATGAAGTCATCCACTTCAGATAAATTGAGCATATACCTAGCATGTATCAACATTCCGGACTAGTCCGGAATGCCGACCGTTCCTAGGACGAACAACATGTACGCACGGGCCACCGCGTCGACCATATCATCGTCATCGTCATCGTCATCCACCTCCATATCCATGAAGTGGTCCTCTAGAAATGACAGAGGAATTCCATATGACTTCTTGAAGCCTGACAGAGTTGTAAAACTCGTAGCCTGAAGTCCAAGGTGACTTGAGACGAAGTTGACGATCTTCTCGTACCATTTCACGAATTTTTTATTGGTGTAATGTTCTTTGGTCATGATGCGCCCGGTCGCTGGCAGCTCCAGTATCTGCTAGATGTCGTCAAGTGTAATGGTCATCTCCCCTGCTGGGAGATGAAATGTATTGGTCTCCGGGTGCCATCTCTCCACAAAGGTGGATATGAGGGCACTATCCATTGTCTGATAGGCGTTTTGTGCCAAATTGTGCAAGCCGCTCTGTATGATTTTGCTCTGGACGACGTCTGGTAAGCTTGCAAAATGCCAAGACACGGTTTTTTTCCCGTGACTCACAGCCCTAAGGATATGATATGTCCTCTGTATATCGAACAACAGAAAAATATAACAATTATGAAATATATATATATATATATATATATATATATATATATATAGTATACTAAACTGGAAGCTTACAAACGTCATGTACATACCGGGTTCTTCCATATTGCATACGAAATGTGGTTCTCAAAAGAAACCAACATTGAGCAACCGGGCGGACGGACATGCAGCTCAGAAGGACCGGCCTCCTCAGAAGTACCGGCCTCCTCAGATGGAGCAGAATCGCCTTGACGTGATAGGAGTCAGCCAATTGGCACGTCGTCATCGTCGTCATCGGAAGAACGCGTAGGAGTAGGAGCTCGTTGCTTCGACCGAGCTTGACGTGCCGGTGGCGGCGTCCGAGACCGAGCTTGGGGCGCCGGTTCCGAAATTGTTAGCGGACGCTCGAGAAGACGTCCCGCACGTTCCTTCCGCTTTGACGCGGTGGGCCGTATTCTTTTGTTAGCGGCCGATGGACTGTAGGACAATATACAGTTATTAAATAATAAAAACATAAATAGGACATGCAGTTACCCCCTGCATATGAGAATCATGCAGTTACCCACCCCCATATCTTATTATAGCAGGACTGCCAGGCCTGTGGCAGTCCTAATATAAATCAGGACTGCTACAGTCCTGGCAGTCCTGATTTACATTAGCACTGCTACAGGCCTGGCAGTCCTACTGTAACAACCCGAACGGCTAAAAACGACATGCTCGTTTGTCTTGTTCTAGGGTTAGGGTTTCAAAATAAAATGTGGGTTTCTTGTGTTTGAAAATTTCTTTCATGAACCATAAAGAGATTCTAAACCTAATTTAGCAAATTTTTTAGAGAATTAAAAATATTCTAGGGTTTTGAATAGAATGTACAAAATTCTTGAAGAAATTAAGGAAGAACGTACCTAGATTTCGGTTGCTTTGACTTGCATGTGATCTCTTCGAATCTACGAATGTTGTGGAAGAAATCTTGGTGGAGGAATTGGGAGTGGAGTGGTGGAGAAGAAGAAATTAGGATTTTGGGAGAGGGAGAGGGAGAGGGAGAGAGCTCTTTTTTTCTTTTTGAGGAGAGAGTGTGTAGAATGGGTAATGAGAAGAAATGAAGGGTTTGGGGGATTGGGCTTCCCCCAAGCAAAATTTGGGTGCCCCTAGCAAATTCTCCACATTCTTGGGCTGCCCCCAAGTAAGGGTTGCCCACAAGCAATTTTTGTGGTGCCCTTAGAAAAAACTTCAAAAGTCAACCCAAGTCCGTGGGGTTTAACCGTTGGGTGTGTATCGGGTGTACCGTGGATAGACATAGTTCGAATCCTCTTCTAGGAGTGTGTTTGGTTAGCGAAAGTCTTTTGAAACTTCTAGTTTACACTATTTATTACTAGTTCCGAGAAAAATTAAACTTCTGATGTTTGGTTAGTCATTTCAAGAAAATCGGAACCCCTATGAATAGTAGTTCCAAAAATGCACTGTTCATACTTTTAATTCTGAAACTCCTCATTGAATTCCAAAAAAATTGGAACTCCAATAATAATAATAATAATAATAATAATAATAATAATAATAATAATAATAATAATAATAATAATAATAAAAATCAACAACAACAACAATAATAATAATAATAAAAATAAAATAATAATAATAATAATAATAATAATAATAATAATAATAAATAATAATAATAATAATAATAATAATAACAATCAACAACAACAACAACAACAACAACAATAATAATAATAATAAATAATAGTAGTTGTAGTAATAATAATCGATAATAGTAATAATAATAATAATTTTTAATCCATACAAAATAAAAACCATGTCACTTCTTAACTACAACTTCCAAAAACCATCCAAAACCACTTTTAAAAAAATATCCTGGAGATGAACATTTAAAATCAGCTTTCAGAAAAGAGCTTTGAGCTGTTTTCTCAAAGTTGTTTTCTCAAAATTTGCGAACCCCAACCCCAAAGTCTCTCTCTCTTCTCATTTTTTATAGCTTTCTAGAGACATGGCTCTCTTCCCCTTCATTAATGGTACCACCTCCACATAACCCACCACCACCAACCTCTCCTCTTCTTCTTCCTCCGCCTCTCCGGCAGGCTCAACCGCGGCCTCCTCCATTCGGACCCCCACTACAGCCGCGACCTCTTCCGCTCCTCCCACAACCTCACAGCTCAGTCGAACCCCTCCTCCAGCTGAGGGGCGATGATGTCGTCGGAGATGAGGGTGACGGTATTCATCCTCTCCTCCACCTCCTTCTTCTTCTACGACTCTGGCTCCTCCGTGACGCTCGTGGCAGTGAAGGGAACGACAATGGCCGAGGGGAAGAGGCGGTCGAGGGCGACAGTTGAGGAGGAGGAGGGGGAGGGGAAGCGATGGTCGAGGGCTCCAGATTCGTCGTGAGTTGGCAGACGCGAGGTTGGAAACGCCGGCAATAGTCCTAACGCCAGCCGACGAGGTCGGGAACTGCAATAGTTTGTCCTCATCCGAGCAGTCCTTGGCTGTTCAAAGTAGAGAGCCGACTCGGTTGCGCATGGAGACGCTATCGGCCGGGCTGCCCCATAGCCTACAGGAAAACCCTCCGTCCGACGGAAACATGGCATAGGGAACATGACATAAAATTTTGTTAAAAAATTATTTTCTAAAAATATTTTACTAAACCAAAATTTTATGTTTGCTTTCATAAAACTATTTTCCTGATGAAAGTAACCAAACGCAAACTTATGATCTCTATACTCAAAAAAATAACTTTGTAACTTACTTTCAGAAAACAGGGTTCAGAACCAAATTTCAGAAAATATATCCAAACAAACCCTAACTTTTCAACTCACTTTCAACAATCATCCAAACGAAGGAACTCATAAAATATGCGTACGCATGACACGCATATGCAATGCGCATGCAAACTCTCTACTTCCAAATTTTTACTTCGCTCTACTTTTGCGAACTAAACAACTCCTAGACGTTGCTTGCCAGCCCGAAAAAAAAAACACCTAAAAAAATGTCATTTATTTTTTAATGCAGTTTTTGGAATCCTAAAATATCATCCTGCACTCATCTTTAATTTTATGTTATTCAAATTTCAATATGTCCATGCATTGACATTATTGACACTCTTAAAATGTCATCCTATACTCCTCCCTCCATGCATGCACAAATTAATGACAGATTTAATACATGGGTAGATTTAAAATTTGAATGATAGAAAATTAAAGATAAGTGGAGAATGACATTCTGAGATAACATCACCCTTAAATTTTACACTTTAAGTTCTCTATACTATATTAAATTTTGACCTTACAAATTATATTTATCTTACAGAAAATTATGTATAGAGTGAAGAAATGTGTTTAGTTTACACCAAAGAGAATACATTTACAAATATTATAAGTAGAGGGACGGCATGCCACTTGTAATGGCGCTCTGAATCAAAATGGAGTGGGACGTCATTGACAATGGCTCGCTGTACTAAATTGGACTGTATTCTTTTTTTGAAATTTAAACGGTTGGAGTTTTTTACCATTGTAGATTTTAAGGCTATATAAAGGAGGAGGTGGAGGGCTATTTCATTCATACTGTAACCTCATTTAAAACTAAATTCCATTATTTATTTTCAAATTTATAACATTTTATAAATTCTCTAAAATTTCCTTATAACTTTAAACCATAAATTTTAAATTTAATTGATTAATTATTTGGTATATTTTATTATCTAAATGAACTATAGGTGTCACGTCCCAGAGCCAGAATATTGGCAAGTAGAGACGGACCAGGCCAGCTACGTATACCAGAGTACTCCAGTACCCCAAAATAACGTATAAGCTGTACAGACATGGGGGTTACTACTTGTAACCACTACTTTTCTAAAATGAGGATAAGTTTGAACTTTTGTAAAATTTATCATTAAATAATAGGATTTAAATCATGTTAATAATTTATGGTGATTTTTTAATTATTTTAATACTATTTAAATTGGTGAATTGTGATTTTGGTGTTTTACTAGTATAACCTTAGAGTTACTTAACCTAGACACTAACCATGACCATGAAGACCTAACCATGTGATTAGATTGACTAATTACCACTTTTTAGGTTAGGGGTATTTTGGTCATTTTTGACTTTTGGTGAAAATGAATTTTGATTAATTAATATTGTGCTAATCATTACGTTAAGCCTTAATCTAAAATTGCCCTAACCTAGATATTAGTCATGAGCCTAGATATTAGATTAGAAGTTTCCATCACATGATAAGGTTAGTAATATCTAGATATTAAGTTAGGAGTAGGATATTTGTTATGGTTAGATATTTTACTTTTGGCCTTTGCTTGTGGGCTTAATTTACATTGCAGAGGACCTTTAATTCCTATTGAACTTAAACCCTAACCCTAGAGAAACCCTTGGCTGCCATCAAGCACCCTTGCCTATATAAATACATGTTAGCCTCCCTTTGCCTCTTTCCATTGCCTCCTACAAACCCTAATTTGTGTTGTTCCCCAAATTCATCCCCTTTCTCCAAATTAACTCCAAATTGAGCCCAATCAATTGCAACACACCCCCTACTATAGAGGAGGTCATTAGAGGCTAGCTAGCAAGAATTGGAAGCAAGTTGACCATAGGAAGTGGAGGAATTTGACTCTCAAGTGCAATTTTATTGAGATTCTAACTCTCAATAGGTAATGGCCTCTAAATCCATTTGATTTCTAATTTTTTTTTCCATAGATGCATTCATTTAGGGTCCCCCTAGCTGTGACCAAGTTTAGTAGGATTTCGTGTCCATTTGATACGCGTATCAAAGGCGTATCGGAGTGCCATGTAAAGTGTTTGATGAAATGCCTCAATAGAATGAATGTTAATGAATTTCCAAAACTAATTACAAGTGTTGGTAGCCTATAATGTATATATCACTAACCTAATCGAATGAGTCAATTTTATTAGGTTTTTTGTGTCGTATTTGGACACGGGGACACAGTACGAGGCAATGTGCACATGCCCTGCTACTCCGTGTCCGTATCTGACACAACACGACACGAGACCATACCAAAATTTATGGATACGTGGGGCCCATGTCTGATACGGTTCACACCAAATCTCATAACACTTGGTCGAGTGGTTTGAAAGAAATCTCGATCGTATCGATTTCCTACTGACTGTGTTCACATAGATTTTCGTGTCTGATACGGCTTTGTATCTTCGACACAACACAGTTTGGACACATTCTACCTAGACACACACGAACCCTGACCCCTACTCGACCCACTGACACGACTGCACGACTCGTGGTTGGACACACGTGTCCCTAGCTCACCCGACACATACCGTACCATACTGTTTGTTCCTCGTTTTCATTTACTTGTCTGATACTTTATTCTGAAAATGTTAGGACACTTCGTGGACACCATATGGACATGCACACTCATACCTAGACACTGTGACACTCGACCCTAGTTGAGATTTAGGGCCTTGTGTATTGGTTTGGGGTTTTGGTTATTAGATGTGTGGGTTTTCGAATCCAAGTTGATAACTGAAACTGTTTTTAGTTGGGTATTGCCTAGGGTTCCAGTTTAGAGAGTTGTGGGTGTTTATACATGAGTATACTGTGACTATAGGCATTTGGTCTTTAGGCTATTTTATTGGAGTTTAGGATTTACTCCAGGTTTGGATTTGGTTCAGAGGTTTTGGCCATGGGTTTTGAGTGATGTATCTTACATGTTCTTGTATGTCCCCTGCAAACCATTACACTAATTACACTTAAGCATATCCCACACTCTAAAGGTCATGCCCTACATTACATATCCTGCAGGCACTTCAAGTAGCCACTGCATGCCATGTTATATTGCATTAACTGAACTTGCATTTGCTATCACTACACCTTTGACACTATACTACAATGTTGTTCTGCCTAATTTGGTACACTGCCTATACTGATCTGTATGTGGAGATATCACTAACAGATTTGGATATGTTATTATGCTAGGATTTTATGAGTAGGGTGTTAAAGTTAGTGTCAGTAGAGGCATGTAGTGAATTAGGATATTATTGTTATTATCCTAGGAAGAAATGGGGTGTACTAGTAAAGAGTAGAGGGTTTGGTTTTGAGAGTGTTTGTATAGGCACACAGGTTAGATAAGGGTGGGTGTTTGAGGGAAGCTTGGGCAGAGTATTGATGCAGCCTTGGTTGTAGGCATATCAGCAATTGGGAGAGTTAAGAGTTTTTCTGTACTGCAAGTGCAGGTTGTAGTGCCCCACTCCTCGCGGTCCACTATATAATACCTACGGCTGGCTGATTCAGTCTTGAACTGAGTATTTGGGGAAACCTTTGCCGGTATCGATTGATCACGGATGAAATGCAATGAACCTTTCCAATTGATGGATTGGCTTCTATTGAAATGAATCTAAGAGTTTTGTTGGATGTTTTCTTTCACTGCTTGGTTTTGATGAATGTGTTTTCGTGTTGGTTTTCGATGATTGGTTTTCATTGTTCGCTTTCATTGCATTTCGCATTCATTCCAAATCTTGAGAGAAAGAGACTGAAGTATGCTAATCCATTGTTGGTGCCAATGTAGGACGCGTGAACTGAACGGCGCGTGAAGTCCCTCCTTCTCTCAACTAAGATTCAATCTTGGTGAGTTGCTCTAACCGGGCTTGTATTCATTTGTACGCCCTAATAAAAATGATCTGTAGTCCACTCTGTTGCCTCGTCCCTACGATCAACGATACCACAATAACAAAAATAAAGAAAAGATAATGAATTGAATCATATGCTGGATTATATGTTGCCGTTCATCTGTTTCCATGTGAATAATATCTGTTGCCTATGAATATGCTTCTAATGTTAGATGTGTACAGACGGACTTGTATACATTTCCACAGTAAAGAGAATTGTCCCAAAGCAAAGCATAAATACATGTGTTGCCTAACAGTCGCCTTACAGAGTATGCATAGGTCCTGGACAACTTGTATACAAGGAAACTAGATCTCTCGAGCGGTTCTGGGGACACCTGGAATTACTCGGCCTGGGGGAGATTGTCCAGACATTTCGAGGTACAAGAAACCTCGAGTGTTGTATCAATGTCCAAATAGCGATGAGCTGAACCCATGTGTCACAGCGACTAATCACAGGAAACGATCCGTGGACCAACATATATTTAGGTGCATTTATGAAATCAGAGTGCATTGCAACCTAACAAGAGTTACAGAGTTAAAACATTATACATTTATATCATATGCAAATTATGCTAACCTATTTTTTGCAGGGATGACTGTCGGCGATGGGTAAGTTGGTTATGTAATATTCTTCCGTCTTGTTTCTTATGAATTGTTAAAAAGAACCTAAACAAGTAGAAAGAGCACTAGTAAATATGTGGCTTCATATGTTGAATTAGTGAAGATATTTGTGAGTTTCGGCGAAGAGCCGCTCGCCAGTACATGATGTGTGCTGACCCACGTTGTGGGCATCCGTTTCAAAAAGCAAAAAGGAGACAGAAGGATTTCAAGTGAGGCACTGAAGCTCGTCTAGCCCAGTAAAGCTGTGGATTGCCTCGAAGCTTCATTTTTATTCCAGTCAAGTTTCAAGTTTTCTTTTCCTTTGAAGGTGTCTTTTCATTTCCAGCATGTAATAAAGGGATATCATGTATGGGCATTGCGACTATTTTCAAAAGAGAGTTTTAAAGAGAATCATGTGGCCGAGATAAGGCATATCGGAGTTTGCAAAGCTTTGTACTTATATTCCTATCAAGTTATCAATAAAAGAAGTATTTCTATTTCAAATCTCTGTGTCCAATATTTGGTTTTTTGCAATAAATGGGTGCGTGCGTGTGTTTTGCTTGACTAGTTGTTTTGTGGAGGTACATTGGCCTTGTGCAAGCGTAACTTTGGCTTGCACGGCATCATGACTTAGCGAAGACGATCGATCCCACAGGGATCCAGGCAAGACGGACGACCCTAGCGGGATCGGGGCGTGACACAGGTAAGGGCCTGCAGTAGCAGGGGAGCCAAACCCCTTGCAGCCCTGTTAATAAGAGTGAATTTCTGTCCAGTTTGAGTGTCCAGACATGGTTAGGTTCAGTTATATATGAGGTTACATTGAGGGAAATATGTAAGGTTACGAGGGTTATCTTAGAGTATGGGTATTGGTTGATAGAGGTTATAATTGTATGTATATATACTATGGGTTTGAAGTTGAGGACTTAGGAATAGTAGAGTATCCTATGTATAGATATGTATATGATATATGTGAAATGTGGTTTTGGTATATAGGGTAATATGTATATATGTGTTAGCCTATATAGTGTAGCCTAAGGCATCCTAGGGTATTAGCCTATAGCTAGTTATGAGATAGCCTTTGTTGACTAGAGTTGACAAAACCCTAGACAGTTGACCAACGTAACCCTAGAATGTTGACTTTGACTCTTAGTTTGACTAAGGGTTGGCCAGAGTTGACCAAGAGTTGACTTCGACCTATAATAACCTAGTATCATGTATATTGTATTGTATATCTCAATTATTCAATATTGAACACATTGTAACCTGTATCTCATTAAATAGGTCCCTGGGACTCCAATTCGGATACCGATACACATACGTTGCTCAGGATATCAGGCGAGTACATTCTCTGTTAGTTTTCATTTATGATAGTATCTATATTGCATGCTTTAGACTAATTTACTTGATGTTGACACATTGTTCACACGGATCAGTACTCTATGGATCTTGTCATGCGATGTTATCCCCTCAGCGGATACATCGGGTATTTCATGTTCATGTACTTTACCATATGTATCATGTACTGTAGTGCCCCGTCCCACTCAGTCAATCGAAGGAATCGAAACGCCGACGGCGTTCGGACTTAGCCTTGCAACGGCTGCTCGAAGACATCTCTCGGTCGAGACGACCGCTCGCTCAGGTGGGGTAGTTTCGGTGAACTCGCCTCAACTTTTCCTTCACATAATAAATCGCATGTTTTCAACTTGCACAAGTAGGCTTGATAATAAAAGAGATGAATACACATAGATAAGGGAATAATCCCGACGGTTCGAAATGAGTTAGAATATGGAAAGGTCCAATGGTCGGCTTAGAGTTGGTGCACGGCGTGCTTTGAAAATGACACTCGATCCTTCGTCCCGTGACTTGGGAGAAAGAAAGTTGGTTGAGTAGAAGAAGTTATGATCGTAGCCAAAGTCATAGACGTCACCCGCATGAATGCTTCATAAAGCGTGTACGGTCCCATCGTCCAAGGCTTGGCATAGCCTTAGTTTGCCCATGAGTTAAGTTGCGTTGAGCGACTTATGACCTAAGTTTAGGCACCTGATTGACTTGGTCGTTCAAGTCGAATGCGTGCACGACACAATCCGTAAAGGCAAAGCTTGACGCAGGCTTTGCTCGTTAAGTTATTGCGAAGTTAATTTAGGCAAAGTTATGTCGGTCGACCTATGACATTACAAGTACCGTCCCGCTCCTTCGCGGTTTGTCAAAGTTAAGTAGTCCCACGATCTCAAGGCCCATCGACTTGGACAGGAGTGTCGCGTAGAGCACGATGGGCCTAAGGCACGATGCACAGACTTAGTGTTTAAGACAAGGACCATACTTGATTTAAGTGAGTTTTGGAGAAAGGACTGTCAAATAGGCATTCATGAGTTGAATGAAATAATATGGTAACATGGAAAGAATGCTCGCGACCGTAGGTCGTCGAGGGGTCTCAAGGATAGAAGTCCTGAACGTGGTTTTGAAAGAGAGGGTAACACTGAAAGAAGAATGACTGTGTGAGACGTCAGTTTGAGTCGGATCTTGCATGGTCATTGGACAACTTGTCGACAAGGTAGAGTTTCTCCGTAACGGCAACCCAGGGCCATGAGACCGTTTCGGCCAAGAAAGGAAACACGGTGATAGCTGTGCTGAATCGATAGCACCGGGTTAGTCGGGGACTTCCAGGGGGCTAGCTACCTTGCGCTGGAAGGGTCCCGGCTAACCGCAAGCTATGAGTCCAGGTATAGCTTGTTATGCTAGTGACCTCATATAGATGAGTCGGCATGGGCGGCGATCCGCATATATGCCTTTGGACTGAGTCGAGTATCAGGTTAAGTGAATCAAGAGTCGGGAAGAATGCGTACATGATAAACACAATGTTAGGCCTAAGATTTGGCTGCAGCGTAGACACCGTGCTTCGGCACGAGATGTGGCATCGAGTCTTATGTGTTGACACAAAATCACAATCAACCAAATTTTGATACAATTGACGACATGATACTTGTAACATTTTAATACGACACATGAAGACTGAACTCAGTACAAGACGAACGACAGCTCGCACCTGCTATGTTAAATGTTTTAAGTCTGTATTTTATACTTTTATTGAGTCTAGACATATACAAACTGAGTCGTACTGAGCAATTTGAGACTTAACCTATACCCATACCTCAAATCAAAAGCTCCACAAAAATCCAAATAAGCCCATTTACCTATTGGACCAGTTCTGTGCTCTGGAGATAGAGTTCGGGCCGAACTCTGCCTCCTAAAATCCAGGACCCTAATTTTTAGGGTTGTCTGGATGCAAGTTGTCCAACGGCCAAATTTTTGAATATTTGACCCAGAATTCTGGCCGAATTCTGCCTACCTGGTATCCTATAAATAGGCCATGAATTCTCCCATTTTCAATCATCCAATCTTCTCTTCTCTTCTCTCTAAAGCCTTATACAAGCCATACCCTTCTCATCTACTAGCCACAAGCTCTCTAAGCCTCAAAGTGCTCAGTACTTTTCAGTTAGGAGTTTGTGCAAGAGTTCAAGAAGTCGCTTGGAAAATTCCAAGCATCGCCACTGCGATCTCTGTAAGAAGTTAACATGCTCTTCTGAAGAAAAGGCACGGGGTGTAACTACTATTTCAAAAATAGTGGATTTAATTCTGAGCTAGAGTTCTTAGGCCTGGACTAGTCCTCCACGAGGGAAACCAGGTTAAAATCGGCTGTGTTTGCGTATGATTTCTCGCTTTTTACTATTTTCGCATTTACTCTGATTATTTACTGTTTGTGAAAGAGTTTAATTTTTAATTGGACATTATTTTCATAAACTCTATTCACCCCCTAGAGTTGCCTATTTGTTTTTTATTATGTTGTCGGCATATAAGTTGCATGTTATGATTGAGTTGTCTTGAGTTTAAGTCAGAAGATGCCGCAAGGCAAAGTTGGTCGAGTGACACTTAGTTCACAAGTTGGATGGGTCAGTTGATGATTTAGTAGCGAAGGGCCACGAGGCGGTAAGGACCGCGAGGTGGCGATATGATTGAGCCTCATTTGAGTTACGAGGCACGGCCTCAATAAGGACTTATAGCACGGTCACACGGGAATGGAGTCTTATTGCGTAGTTGCATCTCTAATTATGGACCGTAAGACAAGCACGACTTGATAGGTTAACGTTATTGAGTCGACGTTGTTGTTGTAAGCACGGGATGGTCTAGAGACACAAAATAGGTCAAGGTGTCGGTCCTAAAATAATTCTAAGGCAAGAGTAGAAAGACAATACAAAGGGGACTAAGCTGCACAAAGTAAATGAACGTATCGGTTTTGTATGGGTGGACGAGGAGCTCATTCCACCAGTACAGTTGAGTACTGACACCCACATAGTTTTCATGTACAGGCACATGTAGAAGCTCGTGGTGCGGGGCTCGCTTGGATGCGTCGAGGCATGGAGTTCCTTGGCGATTCGAAGCGTGCGGCCGTATGGAATCAAGACTTATACGGGACATAATGTATGAACGTCGCCTTCCAAAGCATCCGTTGGCTGAAGACTTGTATTTGAGAGATGAGAGAGAGCTGAGTGACTTGTAATGTGAGATGAATGAGCTTGAGAGACTTGTAATCTTGGCCTTGCGCCCTATTGTAACCTTCGTTTCAATATCAATAAAAGAGTGTTTTGCAATGACTTGTGTTTTGCTTCAAATTTTGCTGCTATTATTCAATGTCTCTGCTTGGGACTTCTGTGCGACGACCCCGTCGCAGTCGCTGAAATTGGCCGTTATGGAACCCGCCTTGTACGAGCGCAATCTAGGCTGTTGCGGCATCACGCCTTAGCAAGGACGATCGCTCCTACGGGAGCGGGGCATGACATAATGGTATCAGAGCACGGCTTTACGTCCTTGAACTATCGATTGAATTCTTTAACTCCGTTATTTTCGTAAACTCTGAATTGTTGCTTTCGCAAAGTTGATATCGCTGGTGCGCTCTCTCTCAAATGTCCCGCGGATGTCCATACAATAAGTCTAATTATTTTGCAAAACATAGAAGAGCAGTTTTTGATAAAATAAAAAGATAGTTTGCGTAAGCACTAAGGAGCTCATAAGGATTGTCATGTAAACCCTGCAGGTGGATTATATCCGACATGACAAATAAAGTTGAGCGGTACTACTTAAGGATAAAAGATGTCGAATCAATATAGTTGTCAGTAACTTAATTTGATCGACGGACATACGATATCTTAACATGGGGAGCCAAACGAGCATATAATAAAAGGAGCCCACAAACGTAATTTAGGATTAGGGAGGTAGTACAACAATAGCTCATTAGTGGACCGAGCTATTGTTAATGGGCCTGGATTGTGTGTTCGGGCTGAACACGGGATATGCAGATCCGTTAGGAGGCCTAACCCTAATTTCTCCTCATGATCCCTGTCGTAGCCTATATATATCCTCTATTCTCTGGCCGCCAGATTACTGATCAGAAATCAAATACTTTCTCTAAATTTGTGATTCACGTAAGGAGAGAAAGAGAGGGCTGCCAAGGAGAAAAAAAAGGTTAGGAGATCGTCGCCCACACGACGTCCAACTCGAGGAAGGAATACGTGCAGAAGATCTTGGGGTCTTCCGCTCGAGATTGCCAGGAATTACTTGTCTCCTTTCTTCCGCAGGAATAATTCGTGAACCCTAGTTTCCACCTATGAAGGGTTAGAACACGTATTAGATCTTTTTAACTTTCTATCGATCAATACGCACACCAAAGAAAGGGTCCTGGGAATCCCCAGTTCCATCAATCGTTGCTCGATAGCACCCCTATCGATAGTCATCTCATTTACTCAATCGGGTTGAATAAGTTATAGTCTTGAGATTTGATGATGTGGATTCGGACAACCTAGAAATGGACGCGCATGGAACGTGCACGGGATTGAGGATTGCTCGAGTATAAAATACGAAAATGATTGAGTAGGTAAAATCAAATCGAGGAAAAAGTTAAGGTGTAGCGAATGGATGACTTGATCAAAGAAATACGGATCATATATAAAAAGTTAGCACGACAGATAGATAGCGTGCATGAAAAGTTGAATTTTTAAGTTACGTAATGACTCTGAGGATTGGATTGAATGTTGTTCGATGATTTGAGTTAGCAAGGAATGAAGCGAATTGAAAAAACACGTTGGTCGATGACTTAAAATAAACAGATGAACAATATGCGTATTTGAATTTGAGGAATTGATGTTGTGAATGATTCGAGGGATAATGATCGAACTTGAATTTGAATGTCGAGGAGATTATCCAGTTGGACGATAGCATCATTCGCACGACTCGAAATTGGTTGCAAAGGAAGATCGTCGAGTTACGTATATCGTCAATGGTATTGAGGTGTATCAAAGATCGATATGCGATAACTCGGGGGTACTCTGACTCGGCGAATGACTATCGTGCAAATGTTATTGTTTGGTTGGATGCTATACTTAGGATTTTGATTGAGATGAATGTTGGATGAAAATGATCGTATCTTGATGGTTACGTTGATAGCCACAACGTCGACGATCTTGTCTTACACGAGTATACCTCTAGCCTCGCACATGCGTTACGTCAGATTTAGGGCGATCATTCCGCGTGAGAGCTGACATGGTGATTCATGTCACGGGAATGATCAAACTCAAAAAATCAGGATGCGACAACTTTGATTGTCTCGACTTGTCGGTTTGATGCGAAGGAAAATTTGAGGATGTTAGGACTTGCGATTGATGAATGAAATAAACTTGAGGATTAAGTAGGTCCAATCTGCACATCGAGAATGAATCAGTCTAGACTCGAACAAGAGTTACGTCCCGATGAGGATGATTATCCCGCGGGAGCGTGCATGGTGATTCATGCCCACCGTGGATAATCTGACTCGCGTGAGATCGGGGCGCAATGTATTGTTAAGTCAGATGACCTTGTGATCGATTTTGTAAATTGGGATAAATGACTTAGGGAGTATGGAATGTAAATTTTGGTTTAGCGATGAATGGTGTCAGAGCGTGCTTAAATTGGAAGGATTGATAGGCGTATTATGTCGAACGTGTTCGAAGAAATAGACTATGCAAGTTGCTTGTTGGACGGGCGATATGTTCATGTCAAGGATTGGTTGAACGCTTGTTATCGTAGGATGGCTTTGCTGAATGACTCGGACCCCGTGCGACGAATGTCAGGATGTGTGTAGGAAATCTATGCTCGAACTTTAGAAGTCGGAGTGATGCGAGCTTGGGTAGAAAAACCCTGTACTATCAACTTGGTTTGACCTTAGGATGGGGTCAGTGTTGATATTGTTGCTTGGGAACTATGATTCCAATACTGACGAATGACTTTAGCCTAAAGACATAGCCTAGTGGTTAGGAAGACGTCCGAGTGCGAAGTGGTAGGATTTGTGGAGGCACCACTCGCGAGTCTCAGCTGACATACACGTATATCAGGGACGCCCGAATATGTGCACGATCCGACTCGAGTGGTGATGGCGGATTCTCTATCACGAGGCTTGGCCGAAATGCACGTATTTTGGGGATGCCTGGAATATGTGCACGATCCAACTAAGTGATATGTTGAATCAAGTGAGACTTGAGGAACGGGAAAGTGTCGAGGATTTTAGGATCGTGAGTTTAGAAGAAAATATTATGGATAACACGAGCGTGGCTCAGATTTGAGAAAACGTATAGGAGTAGTGTGTGCGAGAGTTATTGAATGTTGAAACCGATCATAACTCGATAAGTGTACTCAGTTAGTTTTGAGGATGAAACTTTTTCTGAGTGGTGTATGATATAGTGCCCCGTCCCGCTCAGTCAATCGGAGGAATCGAAACGCCAACGGCGTTCGGACTTAGCCTTGCAACGGCTGCTCGAAGACATCGCTCGATCGAGGCGACCGCTCGCTCAGGTGGAGTAGTTTCGGTGAACTCGCCTCATCTTTGCCTTCATATAATAAATTGCATGTTTTCAACTTGCACAAGTAGGCTTGATAATAAAAGAGATGAATCCACATAGATAAGGGAATAATTCCGACGGGTCAAAATGAGTTAGAATATGAAAAGGTCCAATGGTCGGCTTAGAGTTGGTGTACGGCGTGCTTTAAAAATGACACTCGATCCTTCGTCCCGTGACTTGGGAGAAGAAAAGTTGGTTGAGTAGGCAAAGTTATGAACGTAGCCTAAGTCATAGGCGTCGCCCGCATGAATGCTTCATAAAGCGTGCACGGTCCCATCGTCCAAGGCTTGGCATAGCCTTAGTTTGCCCATGAGTTAAGTTGCATTGAGCGGCTTGTGACCTAAGTCTAGACAACCGATTGACTTGGTCGTTCAAGTTAAATGCGTGCACGGAACGATCTGTAAAGGCAAAGCTTGACGCAGCCTTTGCTCGTTAAGTTGTTGCGAAGTTAAGTTAGTCAAAGTTATGCGGGTCGACCCAAGACATTACAAGTACCGTTCCGCTCCTTCGCGGTTTGTCAAAGTTAAGTAGTCCCACGATCTCAAGGCCCGTCGACTTGGGCAGGAGTGTCACGTAGAGCACGATGGGCCTAAGGCACGATGCACGGACTTAGTGTTTAAGGCAAGGACCACACTTGATTTAAGTGAGTTTTGGAGAAAGGACTGTCAAATAGGCAATCATGAGTTGAATGAAATGATATAGTAACATGGAAAGAATGCTCGCGACCATGGGTCGTCGAGGGGCCTCAAGGATAGAAGTCCTGAACGTGGTTTTGAAAGAGAGGGTAACACTGAAGGAAGAATGACTGTGTGAGACGTCAGTTTGAGTCGGGTCTTGTATGGTTATTGGACAACTTGTCGACAAGGTAGAGTTTTCCCGTAACGGCAACCCAGGGCCATGGGACCGTTTCGGCCAAGAACGGAAACACGATGATAGCTGTGCTGAATCGATAACACCGGGTTAGTCGGGGATTTCCAGGGGGCTAGCTACCTTGCGCTGGAAGGGTTCCGGCCAACCGCAAGCTATGAGTCCAGGTCTAGCTTGTTATGCTAGTGACCTCATATAGATGAGTCGGCATGGACGGCGATCCGCGTATATGCCTTTGGACTGAGTCGAGTAGCATGTTAAGTGAATCAAAAGTCGGAAAGAATGCGTACATGATAAACATAATATTAGGCCTAAGATTTGGCTGTAGCGTAGACACCGTACTTCGGCACGAGATGTGGCGTCGAGTCTTATGTTGTCGGCATATAAGTTATATGTTATGATTGAGTTGTCTTGAGTTTAAGTCAGGAGATGCCGCAAGGCAAAGTTGCTCGAGTGATACTTAGTTCACAAGTTGGATGGGTCAGTTGATGATTTAGTAGCGAAGGGCCGCGAGGCGACGATGTGATTGAGTCTCATTTGAGTTGCGAGGCACGGCCTCAACAAGGACTTATAGTACGGTTACACGAGAATGGAGTCTTATCGCATAGTTGCGTCTGTGATTATGGGCTGTAAGACAAACACGACTTAATAGGTTAACGTTGTTGAGTCGACGTTGTTGTTACAAGCACGGGATGGTCTAGAGACACAAAATAGGCCAAGGTGTCGGTCCTAAAATAATTCTAAGGCAAGAGTAGAAAGACAATACAAAGGGGACTAAGCTGCACAAAGTAAATGAACGTGTCGGTTTTGTATGGGTGGGCGAGGAGCTCATTCCCCCATGACAGTTGAGTACTGACACCCACATAGTTTTTATGTGCAGGCACAGGTAGAAGCTCGTGGTGCAGGGCTCGCTTGGATGCGTCGAGGCATGGAGTTCCTTGGCGATTCGAAGCGTGCGGCCGCATGGAATCAAGACTTATACGGGACATAATGTATGGACGTCGCCTTCCAAAGCATCCGCTGGCTCAAGACTTGTATTTGAGAGATGAGAGAGAGAGCTGAGTGACTTGTAATATGAGATGAGTGAGCTTGAAAGACTTGTAATCTTGGCCTTGCGCCCCATTGTAACCTTCGTTTCAATATTAATAAAAGAGTGTTTTGCAATGACTTGTGTTTTGCTTCAAATTCTGCTGCTATTATTCAATGTCTCTACTTGGGACTTCTGTGCGACGACCCCATCGCAGCCGTTGAAATCGGCCGTTATGGAACCCGCATTGTACGAGCGCAATCTAGGCTCGTACGGCATCACGCCTTAGCGAGGACGATCGCTCCTACGGAAGCGGGGCATGACATGTACTCCTTGTATTTGTATTATTCGTGTACAAATCGTGTGCTCTTATGTACTCTCGTGTGCTCACATGTGCTTTTTGTGCAAAACTAACCATCGTGTACGTAACATAACTTGGTCGGTTCCTTGTGTATTGATCGGGGCGGAGGAGTAGAAGTGGTCATGTGATTAAACCCCTTAGTGTAACTCGTGTATATGTCCATTATACCCTCATGTATAATAGAGACTCTATAGAATACATCGTGTACAAACCTAAACCAAACACATGATCATCTTGTGCTCCGAAACACTTATATTTATTATAGTTCATAGATTCTTTATTATATTTTATGTACTCAGTTTACTTATCCATATCTTCTGTATTTCTGTACTTCTCTTACAACACGTCATGTATTTTATTCTACTGTTAGCTCTATATTTCCTACCATATTTTGAAACTTCTTTCAGAGATATGTGCTCGTTCCCGTCCTGACATGATAACATTAAATTTTTTACAGATAACTTGGAGGATTCCAGCTAGCCTAGAGGAGACACCACAAGAGCTTGGAGTAGATTGTTAGGTTCTTGTCTAGTTATAGTTTTCAGTTATTTTATGAGATGTACTTAGTTTATACTCTGTGTGTGTAGTGATGGTAACACTTAAACTTCTTCAAATATGGTTTTGTAATAAACATTGTGATCCTTCTATCTATTATATTTTGTATTGATTATCTCTCCTAGATATTTTGTGATTGAGTTGTATCCTTCTGAGATTGTCCTCCGTTTGTGTAGAAGCATGGAATTTCAGAACCAGAAAGTCTATGCGCCAGACTACATGCGCTAAAGCTTGGACAAAGTGCTTCACAGCAAAAAGCAACAAATATAGACATTGAAAGAGGACTTTTTATTTAACATATAAAAGTCTATTACATGTCTAAGAAAGACTGTATAAAGGAGAAAGAAAAGATCCTAAGTCTACAGCCAGCAATCAACATGCGCCCTCGGCCAGGCGCATCCCAACATGCGCCCTCAGCCAGGCGCATCCCACCATGCGCCCTCAGCAAGGCGCATCCTTTTCAGTAGTTCAGTTATGTGCATCCTCAGTTATGTGCATCCCTTGGGCAGCTCGGTTATGTGTATCCCTTCAGCAGCCCAGTTATGTGCCGCTCTTCCAGCCAGGCTCACCTGATAAATGCTTCGACTAATGAAGCATTTATTGAGCAGAACGAGGGTGACAATCAACCCTCTAGCCCAGGAAGGGAAAAGAACCACAAGCCAACCTGTGGCCAGGGGAGGCTTCGAAAGGGCCTCCAAAGACCAAAGGAAGACCGTGATCAAAACCGCGGCCAAAGGAGCAGCTTTCAACACAACCAGAATGGGCTACACCCATTTTGAAGGAAGAAAGAGCCACCAAAGCCGTAGTACCGCAATCCCGATCTACGGCTCTTCCTGCACAACGAAGACGACGCCCGAGCATCCCTATCTTTGGATGCAACAGGCACCTTCCGCCTACCTCGGAAGCCCTCGACTCTGACTTTTGGAGGTAACAGTCACCTTCAAGTGCATCGATGAAGACATTGCGTCGTATCTTCACCCTCGGGAGTATCTCGTCAACAGAATGCATTCGAGTAAACGAATTCATGTCGGAAGGACGTGAGAGAACAAGAAGCAAACCCTCTCTCTATGCTACTATTTATAGACCGGGCAGATCAAACCCATGCGCCAAGTGGATGGCTCTCCGAATTCCGTGCAATGAATTTGTATTAAATGGATGAACCGGACGCTTCGAATTCAGCCAAGTCAAAACGGCTATTTAAAGCACTCGAAGAACGTAACAGTTGCACCATCAAAGATGTCTCACAAAGCGGATGCGCCGGCCAGACAGCGCATCACACAAATGCGCCCTTCAACATCAAACGCATTATACAGATGCGCCCTTCAGTATCAAGAGCATCACAGGGGATGCGCCCCCATGCGTCCCCATGCGCCTAGTGGGACGCCAACCGACGTGCCCACTCGGCTGTCCATCGAATGTCACAAATATTAAATGCTGAACTGACAGAGTTGGCAGTACGCCTCCCAAAGTCTGAACAGTCGGCAGCTTTTTCAGAAGACGAAGCATCGCCAACGTCAGCATCATCATTACTCCCCTCCGACAGCTACTGCCACGTGGCTACCCAACCATCTCGCATGTGCCTCCACAACCATGCGCCCAAATCTACATACGCCTCAAAAGCTGTGCGCCTCAAACTTTTTACTGATCCCTAAAGACAGAAGGAAAGTCACTGTTACAACTCTGCATGCGCCTCAAAAGCCATGCGCCCCAGACTTCTTCCTGATCCCAAAAGATAGGAGTAAAGTCACTACTGAAGCTCTGCATGCGCCTAAAAAGCCATGCGCCCAGAATGGTTCGTGACTCCTAAAGGTTACGAGCCAAAGTCTCTTCATACGCCCAATCCTAGGCGCATCCTACCAGATCATTCCCCCTACCAAATCCGAGATCTCCGAGCCATGGGTCGACGACACGTGTCCTTTGACTCAACTCATCCAAGATTTTAGCAACAAAAAGATCTTCTTCTCCGCTACGTGCCGGTTCACAACAGCAACATGAAGAAGTCAACCCACTCGATCAGGGCGCATCGTCCATGCGCCTCCATCAGTAATCAACACGTGGCGTCCCCGCGTACAGGCGCATCCTATATATGTGCGCATGAGCAGCCAGCCTGCAAAACTATAAACAGAGGGATCATTTCCTTCTTTTACACACAGGGACCAACCTACGTGCACACATATCAACTTCCACAGCGAACAGACAGAGACTTTGTACCACCAGAGAGGAAGATATAGACACTCAACGTCTTCCTCCTCTTAGCAAGCTCTAGCACCTAGAGCAATCCAGACCTTCAGAGAACCGATAACCGTCGTCAGATCATCAACAGAGTCAACGCATTACCACTCACTCCATCGGCACAAGGGACCCAGATTAAACAAAAGTGTACTTCTAGGACTACGTCTATGTCCTATATTGTAACACTGTTCTGTTTGTATTAAAATTTACAATCAAAGAATTTTAATGGCAAACAAGCTGGCGACTCTGCTGGGGACCTCTTTCTCCTCCAACGAGAAAGTTGTGTCACAATCCGACGACGTGAAGGTGGGCTCCTCCCACAAGACGCTGGTCGTACGCCTCAATCAACAGGCGTATGAGGAGTTCATATCTGAAGGCAGTGCGAGTCCTTCGAAGCGGCTGCCGAAGTCGAAGAAGACCCGCCGAGTCTGGGTACACAAGGTCGACGCCTCGGGCACCACCACCGAAGGGGATACGCCAATCCAGCCTTTCCTTCCTGCTGACGTCCTCAGCAACCAAGATACGCCCGCTGGTGTAGCACATCTCTCAAGGAAACGTGCGGCTAACCACGTTCCCCAGCCATCTCCCTCTCAGGCGAGGAAGATGCGTCGACGGAGCAGGGGCGCAGCCAATGCCCCGCGCATCACCTCTGATGCGCCACAGAAGATCTCTGTCTTTGACAGACTCACTCGCTGTAGTGGCAAGAAGAATTTGGATTCTGAGTACTACGTGCCCCAGCAGCCTGGTACGAAGAAGTCCAAGGCAGCACGGGCCATGCGTCCCAAACGTGCTATGCCAGCAACAAACCAGAAGCATGCGCTCACAATTATGCGTGCTGCTGATGGTAAGTTGTACAAGGTCGACTCGAGTGCTGCGGTGCCGAGAACGAGCCGACCTTCAAAGTCCTTGTCTCACTTGGGCGCATCTACTGCGTGCACAACCAAGTCGAGTAAGGCAAATCCAGTGGTCTTAAACTCCCGCGCCTCCTTTGGTTGTGCGTTTGAGGTCCGTTCAAGTCACTCCAAATGCTGTGGTTCCCCCACTACTGATCGGGATGCCTATTTGGTATTAGATCAGGGGGCGCAACACTCACTTGACCACCCCGACGCTTGGCCTTGCCATGCGCCTGAAGGGGGTGCGAAGGTGGCACTCTCCTCCAACGATCTGCGTAACGTGATTACTCATAAGCGCCGATCAGAAGAGTTGACTGACAAGCACGATGCGCCTCTCACGGGGCATACTTGTGCTGTGGTCACCATCAACTGCTGTTGCAAAGCGGTAGTCCCACCAAGGCAGTCGGTGTTCCAGCGACTGCAATCATCAACACCTCTCCGACGTCGCCTCGGAAAGAAGGTGTCAACAGAAGAGGAACCAACGGTTGCTTTATGCAACGTGATCTCCAACTCCTCGTCAGTCCGAAAGACGACTGGCGGTCTCTCTTCCTCGTCCAAGAGCCAGCCGAGGAAAACTAAGACAGCTATCTCATCCTCCGGAGTTTTCGAAGGCACTCGAGCGAGGAAGAAGTTCTTGGAGGAAGCTAGGGGTAGTCAGACCCTTGTCGAGCCTCCTTCCGAAGACGAGTGTGTCCAAAGCACACTTGGGGAAGATCCTCGAGGCGAAGTCAGCCTCCCAGAAGCCCCTGAAAACGAGGATATCCCCCAGAACATAGCTGGGGGTAGTCTAGAATCTGCGGACCCGAGTTCCGGAGACAAAGAGGCCCTTCAAGACGGAGCTGAGGGTAATCAGGCCCTTGCAGATGCGCCTATGGTGAACTGACCCACGTTGTGGGCAATATTACAGGTGTTTGCTTGGGGGAAATCCTATGAATCAGTGCTTGGCATCGATGAATCGGATGGGTGTGTAGAAGCTCTTCTTGCAAGTCGATGTCTTCTGCTATACGGGACATAATGTATGGAACAGTGGAACTCAGTTGTACTAGTAAGATTGTATCCATATTGGCAAGTTATTGTAAAGAAGTCGGTATATTCAGTTGTAGCCTAAAGGGCAAGTGTATACATTCAGTTGGCTATTCAAGAGTCTTGTATTCAGTTGTAAAACTCTGTATTCCGCTGCAAGTCTTATAATCCATTATGATTATCAATAAAGAGATACATTTCTTTATATCTTGTGTGACGTCAATTTATCTGCTTGGTTTTGCTGCGTTATCGATGTTTCCTGAGAAATACCAGAAACTGTAATGGTTTTGCCTTGTACAAGTGCAATCTAGACTTGTACGGCATCACGCCCAGTGGCTAGTTTTCAATCCTCCGGGATCGGGGAGTGACATAATGGTATCAGAGCACGGCTTTACGTCCTTGGATTCCTATTCGATTTGTTTCGAATCAATGTTGCTACTAAGATAATTCTAAGCTGCTTCCGCGATGATTCAAAGATTGCTTCTGCGATTATTCAAAGTTGCTTCCACGGTGAATCAAAGTTGCTTCCGCGAATACTCAAAGTTACTTCCGCGATGAAATCAAAGTAGCCTCTATGATGACTCATAGTGCTTCTGCAATTATTCTGTGTTGCTTCCAAACTATTATAAGTTGTTCCCTTGACTGAAAGTCCGTTGATCATTCTAACCTCTCACTGGGTGTTCCATTCAATAAGTCTAAATATATGGGCTGTGATATGTGTGCTTTGTTGAATTTCTAAAAGATACCAAAAAGAATAACAATGATGCGATACGATAATAAGTTTGTGATGTATGCTGGATGTCTTATGTGTGGGATTCATTGAAGTCGATTGTTATGCAGCAATCGATCGTTGGTGATGGCTTGGTATGTTGGAACAGAATGTGCATGGATTTCAGTGAATGGGAATCGACAGAATCTTGAGTTGATATTTGTGGTCAGCATAACCACTGCAGGATGGATAGTCCATATTGGATGTTGGTTTGATGCGAAGAAATATTGTGTTGGGAATGGCTTGAGCTCTGAGTAGTATATTACATATACCCTCGTCGTGATAAGATGTCCCTTGACCCTTGATGTGTTTATGATTTTATGATTGCTTTACCTATAAGGTATTGGATGGTATCGAGTCGTAGCTGAGCTTATGATTGATACATGACGGCTAGGAATGTCCCTTGATGATTAAGTTCGGATGACCGGTTGCAGGATTTTGATGTGTTCGGGTGAACCATCGCTAGACCTTGTCGGTTAGCATTATGTTGGGTAATAATAGAATTGAGAATATGAAATGAATGCCTTGGTTGGGAATGAAACAAAATTCAGATTCAGGCGAAGACTTGGATCAGTTGGGTAAAAGGATTGTAGGCTCGGTAACAATAGTGTGGTGTTGCTATCGAAAGATTTTGCGAGAACAACTATAGACCGAATATTGAACGATGTTGGAATTGAGTGAAAGAAATTGCATATTGGATATCGACAAAATTGATGGTGATGTTAGACGCTTATCGGGATGCTGCAAATAATTTAGAAGATGTAGAGAGTTGCATCGACCGAAAAGATTGAGAATGGGATTGAGGAATAGATGATCTTAGCACGTGGTGCAGTGTGCTTAGAAAAATTGATGTCCCGAATTAACAAGTTACGACCCTTGACTATCTTGAGGCATAGAGAATGGGTATTTGTCCCTTATTGTATGAAAGAGTAGATGTTCCTTATGAGAGTCGAATGGCTGGGATACAAATAAGTATCGAGGTGTAGCGATATGTAATAGACCCTGTCGGTAGATGATGTTGTCGCATGAATAACAAGTTTGGTGGAATATAGAATTATTGGATTATGACTTAGCTAATGAGTTATGTCATATCCATTAAGATGATCGATATACGAATGCTAGACGATTGGTGCTATAGAGATTAGATCGGTGCATGAGTAATAAATCTTCTTATGGAATCGCAAGGAGATGATGCAAAACGAATATTGATGGTTAACGTGAATTGCTAAGAGATGACCCTGTTGGTGCTAGAAAATTTATAAAAGATGCCTCGGAAGAAATACGATTTTATAGTTGCCTATGTTATTGGTTAAGGAGTACAGACCATATCGATGATAAAAAATGTGGGAAACGAATATGTCGCGAAGAGACCGTAGGAAGAGATCGTAAGTGATAAACTATGGAGATATATTATCGGATGATGACTCGGAATAGTTGACCCGATTGAATAGACAATTTGAGTACGATATGCGGATGCAAGTTGGATTGAACAATTGATGTTGTGTCTATATAAGTGGAAATTGAAAGCTTGGATAGTCGATTGAGGAGTTTTATGTGATAGCTTCGAGATTGACCCATAGAGTTGTGTGATAGAATTGTTGGATAGAAGTGTCGGATAGATTTTTGTCGATTGCGGGTAAGTCTAGAATGAGACTTCGTTCGGTATGGCCCGAGTATGAGCACAGGTAGAAAGACTTGACCCTAGAATGTCGGCTGGTTGCCTAGAATGTTGGTTGGTTGCCTAGAATGTCGGTTGGTTGCCTAGAGTGTTGGTTGGTTGCCTAGAATGTCGGTTGGTTGCCTAGAGTGTTGGTTGGTTGCCTAGAATGTCGGTTGGTTGCCTAAAGTATCGGTTGGTTGCCTAGAATGTTGGTTGGTTGCTTAAGTTTCAGATTGGTTGGCTATGTTCTTCAGTTGTTCGTGTTGGGAATAAGTTCATAAGATTGGGGTGGTGTCCCATGTCCCTAAGTTGGTTAGACCATAGAGTTATCCTATGATGAGAATTGGTTGCCTCTAAGATAAGAGATAAGTATGTCCCTGATAGCTATCTATCTTATATGAGTTAGCTGAATGTCTGGTTTAGCTTAGATTAGCTGACCGTAGAGACTTGACTGAATGCTAAGTTGACTGTTGGAAAACCATAGGATGTCCCTATTGATATTGCGTGTGTATAGTCGAAATGAGTAAGACGTGTTGGAAAGTAAACTTTGGAATGGAATGAAGATTGGACATTTTGATATTATAATATTGGATGGGATGACGGATCATGTTGGTTTCAAAATTTGGTTGCCTTTGTTAGAATGCTGGAAATTGTTAGAGCTTGGTTGGATTTGGTTGATTAATATTAAGCTGCGTAAATTGATGGTAGTGCCTTAAGACAGTTGGAATAATTTCATTGATCGGATCAGAATTGAGAATAAGTGTAATGACGGAATTGGATAGTACATGTAGCCGAGATCGACGAGAGCGAATGTGAATAGGAATAACCCTCGGGATTAATGTTGCTGGAATATAAGAGTGGCTTATACGAGAGGATAATATGTTGGCTTGATCAATACGAGAAAATATTGGAGTACAGCGAGAAATGTTACTAAAATGGAATGATGGTACAATTTGATGGATGGATTATGATCGAAAAGTTACGAGTGCAAACAAAGTGTATGGATGCAAACGATGACGAGTACAACATTCGATCGATGAGAATTGGGGTATCAAAATGAAATGTGGCTATAGGATTTATCAACTTTGGTGGCATGGATGACAATGAACTTGAAAGGAATACTTGATACATCTAAGTCGAAATACTTTGGAAAACGTTGGGATCGATTGTGGAAAATTTATCGAGTTGAAATTGGCAACATCTATTGTCTTATTAGTTGGTTGGAATATTGAATAAACAAGTGGGATTATACGAGATGCTCAAAAAGAATTACTGATGTTCGGAAAAGGAAGGTACACCGTAGCTCGTTCGTTTTCTCTATCACTGAACTTGGCTGAAGTGCATATATTTCGGAGACGCCTAAAATATGTATATGATTCCAACTAAGTGGTATGCTGAAATCAAACGAAGCCACGGGGAGGATTATCATGTGCTAAGGATTTGTACGAATGTTGGAGGAAAGATCAAAAAGGATGGTAAACTATTTTGAATCAATTGAGATGCTGTAATGAGACGGTACATTACTTGAGATCAATCGGGAGATTGTGGAGAAATATTAAATAGTGCAAGTTGATCGTTGAGAAGTTTCATGAAGAGTTGGTTGAAGTTTTGGGAATGAGTTTTGTTTTGAGTTTCGAGGATGAAACTTTTCTGAGTGGTATATATTATAGTACCCCGACCTGCAAGATGCCTTATGATGGATGGTTGGTTCGATGAAGCCTTGTTTGACTTGGGATTATGCGAAGGATCGCTTGGAAGGCTATACGATCGTGGCGGGAATCGTCCTATGAATGTGAGTAGTATTGAACCCTTCAAAGATCCTTTAGCTTCACGCTTAAAATAAGGATGAGTATGCTATGTTTCTTGTTGAGTTGTTCAATAACACCTTGCATGGAATTTGGAAAGATAATGAAAGATAATAATCACCTAAACGTAAATTGTTGTGTCTAAATGAATTGTATGCTTGTACGATATTGCGATGAATTACATGACAGGTGAAGGCAAAGTCCCAAATACTTGGGCGGTGAGTATATCGAGCTTTGGCTCAATAAATATATGGCAAAATAAATGTTAAGACCCAAGAACTGAGCAGTGAGTATGCTTGAATTGCATTCAAATTAATGTATGCTAAACAGATGCTAAGTCCCAAGAATTGGGCGGTGAGTACATTAAGTTTGGTTGGAAAGATGTATGGTATCAAAGATGTGGCAAAAGGATTGGGTAACAATATTCTATTTTCCTGTCGCCGATGTAAAATGTTGATTACGCCAAGATCCTGGATTGGGCAGATGATAATGTGAGCATTGGCTCAAGGCAAGATGGAAAATATGAATGAGAATGGTGGGTTTTGCTTAGTTTTCCTTACCATGCATTATATGTTTTCCTTATAGATAAGTTGCATATAGTTGCATGGTCATGGACGACTTGTCGACAAGGTGGTTTCTCGAACGGTATTCCTGGGCCATGGAACCCGGTTCGTCCTGGGGGGAACCAATACTGAAGTAGTAGCAATGCTGAAGTAGTAGCACGGTATACAGGACTTGCAGTGGGGCTAGCTACCTGCACTGGCAAGGGTGCTGTATACCAGTAAGACGGTCCAAGATGGCGTGTCGCCAGTGACCTTCATATAGATAGGTCCAGTGCTAATGATGTCTTATGCAGGCAGAGTAAGTTATTACTCAAATACAGGAAAGGATATCGGTTGTTGGTAAGAATCACCTGAACGGTGGTATTTATATTGAATCATGATATTGTTCCTAACAATGTCTTGTGCATGCAGAGTAAGTATTATAAATGTACAGGGATGGCTACACGACCGTGGATAAGAATCACCAAAGGGACTTAGTGTTGTCTTCTTAGGTGAGTTGGGCCAGCACCGCTCGCCAGTACATTGATGATGTACTGACCCACATTGTGGGCAATATTACAGGTGTTTGCTTGGGGGAAATCCTATGAATCAGTGCTTGGCATCGATGAATCGGATGGGTGTGTAGAAGCTCTTCTTGCAAGACGATGTCTTCTACTATACGGGACATAATGTATGGAACAGTAGAACTCAGTTGTACCAGTGAGATTGTAGCCATATTGGCAAGTCATTGTAAAGAAGTTGGTATATTCAGTTGTAGCCTAAAGGGCAAGTGTATACATTTAGTTGGCTATACAAGAGTCTTGTATTCAGTTGTAAAACTCTGTATTCCGCTACAAGTCTTGTAATCCATTATGATCATCAATAAAGAGATACATTTCTTCATATCTTGTGTGACTTCAATTTATCTGCTTGGTTTTGCTGCGTTGTCGATGTTTCCTGAAAAATACCAGAAACTGTAATGGTTTTGCCTTGTACAAGTGCAATCTAGACTTGTATGGTATCACACCCAGTGGCTAGTTTTCGATCCTCCGAGATCGGGACGTGACAGGCGGCCACCCTAGACGTACCGTCGCCACCACGACCGCTGGCACGGCGAGGCCGACGATCACAGCGTGCGAAACAGAGGAGCAGCGGCAGCAGTATGAGTTTCGAAGCCCAACTTCACGATACGAGTTCTCCACTTGTGTTTAATCATTTTCCAAACCGTAAATTGTTTTAAGAAGCCGGTATAACCAAGTTTTGATCCCAGTAGATAGATTTCGATATAACCTAACACCCTGTCCAGGAAATCATTGAGAAGGTCATCGAAAACTTGTCCCAAAAATAGGACTGACAACAGTCGAGTTAGCCTACTTTGCATTTAATTATCTTCCAAACCAAGCATGATTTCAAAAATCTATTTGAAGGAGTTTATTGACAACATGTAGGGCAATAAAACCCTTCTTTTAGTTTTAAATAAATCTTGGTATTTATTAAATAAAACCTGTGCAAAGTTGATCAAAAATCTGTTTTCAAAATCACGAAAACCTTCGATACGACGTGCGTCCTGCCAATCCGGATGACGTGGTCGCGAACTAAAAGCATCGAAAGGTACGTATCGGCTTCGTGGACGTGTGGGCTTTGGCGGAGTTCAAATTGGTCGCGTGTGCGTGACGAATTTGACGCGTATCCGTCAAAATTTACCGTATCGACCCCTGTATAAATTTTCTAATTACTTTGTGCACGTTCGTCAGATCGAGACGAAACTTATGCCATCAGGACTGTATCATTTTTTTGGTCCTGTATGCCAAGTTTGGTCCGATTCGGAGACAGTTGATCGGATCGCCGTTTCGTAGGCCCTACGATCCGATTCAACGGGCAATTTTGTGCACGACCCTCTGAAATTCAAATTTGGACATATGGTTGGGTTCATATCATCAAAACGAATTCGTAGACATATAGTTTGACGACTTTAGAGACCATTGACTCTGGCACGCTTTTCGGTGCAAAGCGAGTCCAACGACGGACACCGTTTTGGCCCAAAATTATCGTTTTGCCCATGTGTCCAGAATTGGACTTAAGGGCAGGCAATCCTAGCTAATTTAACTATTCTAAAAATGTTAGGAATGTCTATTTTAGCTTTCGGAGATAGTTGGGAGATTTGGACTTATTGGCTTACTAGTTGACGGTATATTATTGGATCTTCGCGCTACCACCAGGCAAGATACCTTGCCTTCCTCTACAGTTTAATTCCATGTTTGTAGTTTTCATGTTATTAATGTATTATCATTAGATACTCTATGTGTTATAGATCTTATATGATTCATTAGTTTTCTCGTTGACTTGATTTATCTATTTTCTATATACCATGTTCACCAGTTTATGGTCTTGCTTGATTTGACAGTGTAGTTATACTGGACTTGACTGTGTCTTGACTGAGTCGTACCTTGTCTCACCTGTACCCTGACTGAGTCGTGTCTTGGAACGAGTACGTGTGATTGAGTTGCTATTTTTTTGTATCATTTTTTCTCAACCAGAGAGTGCACACTCTGGACGAGGGTGTTTGTTCCTTGGCACCAGAGAGTCCACTCGGGACGAGGGTGTTTGTCTTGATCTGTTTACATCCGCGAGTCCACACTCGGGATGAGGATGTTGACTTGTACTTGCACCAGAGAGTCCACATTCGGGACGAGGGTTAGTGATTAGTTCAAACCTGCGAGTCCACTCGGGGCGAGGGTTTGGTATTCCATTGATCTCGTGTTCACTTGTTCATCCAGCAGTTCAGTTATGTGTAATTGTTCTTGTATTCCAGTTCATAGTCACATGTCAGTAGCCACTTGTCGTTAGTCACTTGTTATCAGTTTGGTCGTAGTCTCTTCCATATTAGTGTCATTCCTTGTTTATATCCTGATTATATTATCATGCATAATTAAACTGCTAGATAGGCATGTTTTTATGTATCTTGTTATGTCCCCTGAGGACCTGATGATCTCTTCAGGTTTAGCGATTGCATGGAGTTAGTTAGCAGAGCATGATGGTAGATGATTGCGATGCATGATTCAGGTATTTGTCAGAGATATTACATTGTTATCCCTTCGTGCTTTATATTCCTTATCATGAGATATCCTACTTATTGATTCACTTAGAGACTCTTGTTATATTCTTTGAGTCTTATCGAACATATATGCTAGTGGGCTGCAGACCATGACATATAGTGTTCATTCATGTTTCGTACACTTATTGTGGATTTGAGATATAGATTTGTTTTGCCATGATTTGGCAGTATACTATAGCCTTGACAGCGTTTACGTATTCGAGAGGGGCTGGAGTCCGCTCGATACGTAGCTGGCTTGCTCACGCTCTCGCGTCCGAAAAGTGGGTGCGGGTCGTGACAAATCAAAAAATAAACAACCAAATGAAGTATACAAGATTAAATTGTTATAAGTTTTCTTACATGTAGCAGAGTCTGACAGCCGGCCATTGTCTTAGTCCCGATACGGGATGCGATGTCGAGCTCGCGGTAAAGATTGGCTAGGATTCCGCTTTCCCAGGATATATCAATAAAGTCATCCACTTCAGATAAATTGAGCATATACCTAGCATGTATCAACATTCCGGACTAGTCCAGAATGCCGACCGTTCCTAGGACGAACAACATGTACGCACGGGCCACCGCGTCGACCATATCATCGTCATCGTCATCCACCTCCATATCCATGAAGTGGTCCTCTAGAAATGACAGAGGAATTCCATATGACTTCTTGAAGCCTGGCAGAGTTGTAAAACTCGTAGCCTGAAGTCCAAGGTGACTTGAGACGAAGTTGACGATCTTCTCGTACCATTTCATGGATTTTTTATTGGTGTAATATTCTTTGGTCATGACGCGCCCGGTCGCTGGCAGCTCCAGTATCTGCTAGACGTCGTCAAGTGTAATGGTCGTCTCCCCTGCTGGGAGATGAAATGCATTGGTCTCCGGGTGCCATCTCTCCACAAAGGCGGATATGAGGGCACTATCCATTGTCTGATAGGCGTTTTGTGCCAAATTGTGCAAGCCGCTCTGTATGATTTTGCTCTGGACGGCGTCCGGTAAGCTTGCAAAATGCCAAGACACAATTTTTTCCCGTGACTCACAGCCCTAAGGATATGATATGTCCTCTGTATATCGAACAACAGAAAAATATAACAATTATGAAATATATATATATATATATATATATATATATATATAGTATACTAAACTGGAAGCTTACAAACGTCATGTACATACCGGGTTCTTCCATATTGCATACGAAATGTGGTTCTCAAAAGAAACCAACATTGAGCAACCGGGCGGACGGACAGGCAGCTCAGAAGGACCGGCCTCCTCAAAAGTACCGGCCTCCTCAGATGGAGCAGAATCGCCTTGACGTGATAGGAGTCAGCCAATTGGCACGTCGTCGTCGTCGTCATCGGAAGAACGCGTAGGAGTAGGAGCTCGTTGCTTCGACCGAGCTTGACGTGCCGGTGGCGACGTCCGAGACCGAGCTTGGGGCGCCGGTTCCGAAATTGTTAGCGGACGCTCGAGAAGACGTCCCGCACGTTCCTTCCGCTTTGACGCGGTGGGCCGTATTCTTTTGTTAGCGGCCGATGGACTGCAGGACAATATACAGTTATTAAATAATAAAAACATAAATAGGACATGCAGTTACCCCCTGCATATGAGAATCATGCAGTTACCCACCCCCATATCTTATTATAGCAGGACTGCCAGGCCTGTGGCAGTCCTAATATAAATCAGGACTGCTACAGTCCTGGCAGTCTTGATTTACATTAGGACTGCTACAGGCCTGGCAGTCCTACTGTAACAACCCGAACGGCTAAAAATGACATGCTCGTTTGTCGTATTCTAGGGTTAGGGTTTCAAAATAAAATGTGGGTTTCTTGTGTTTGAAAATTTCTTTCATGAACCATAAAGAGATTCTAAACCTAATTTAGCAAATTTTTTTAGAGAATTAAAAATATTCTAGGATTTTGAATAGAATGTACAAAATTCTTGAAGAAATTAAGGAAGAACGTACCTAGATTTCGGTTGCTTTGACTTGCATGTGATCTCTTAGAATCTACGAATGTTGTGGAAGAAATCTTGGTGGAGGAATTGGGAGTGGAGTGGTGGAGAAGAAGAAATTAGGGTTTTGGGAGAGGGAGAGGGAGAGAGCTCTTTTTTCTTTTTGAGGAGAGAGTGTGTAGAATGGGTAATGAGAAGAAATGAAGGGTTTGGGGGATTGGACTTCCCCCAAGCAAAATTTGGGTGCCCCTAGCAAATTCTCCACATTCTTGGGCTGCCCCCAAGTAAGGGTTGCCCCCAAGCAATTTTTGTGGTGCCCTTAGAAAAACTTCAAAAGTCAACCCAAGTCCGTGGGGTTTAACCGTTGGGTGTGTATCGGGTGTACCGTGGATAGACACAGTTCGAATCCTCTTCTAGGAGTGTGTTTGGTTAGCGAAAGTCTTTCGAAACTTCTAGTTTACACTATTTATTACTAGTTCCGAGAAAAATTAAACTTCTGATGTTTGGTTAGTCATTTCAAGAAAATCGGAACCCCTATGAATAGTAGTTCCAAAAATGCACTGTTCATACTTTTAATTCTGAAACTCCTCATTGAATTCCAAAAAAATTGGAACTCCAATAATAATAATAATAATAATAATAATAATAATAATAATAATAATAATAATAATAAAAATCAACAACAACAACAATAATAATAAAAATATAATAATAATAATAATAATAATAATAATAATAATAAATAATAATAATAATAATAATAATAATAATAATAATAATAATAATAATAATAACAATCAACAACAACAACAACAACAACAACAACAACAACAATAATAATAATAATAATAAATAATAGTAGTAGTAGTAATAATAATCGATAATAGTAATAATAATAATAATTTTTAATCCATACAAAATAAAAACCATGTCACTTCTTAATTACAACTTCCAAAAACCATCCAAAACCACTTTTAAAAAAATATCCTGGAGATGAACATTTAAAATCAGCTTTCAGAAAAGAGCTTTGAGCTGTTTTCTCAAAGTTATTTTCTCAAAATTTGCGAACCCCAACCCCAAAGTCTCTCTCTCTTCTTATTTTTTATAGCTTTCTAGAGACATGGCTCTCTTCCCCTTCATTAATGGTACCACCTCCACATAACCCACCACCACCAACCTCTCCTCTTCTTCTTCCTCCGCCTCTCCGGCAGGCTCAACCGCGGCCTCCTCCATTCGGACCCCCACTACAGCCGCGACCTCTTCCGCTCCTCCCACAACCTCACAGCTCAGTCGGACCCCTCCTCCAGCTGAGGGGCGATGATGTCGTCGGAGATGAGGGTGACGGCGTTCATCCTCTCCTCCACCTTCTTCTTCTTCTATGACTTTGGCTCCTCCGTGACGCTCGTGGCAGTGAAGGGAACGACAATGGTCGAGGGGAAGAGGCGGTCGAGGACGACAGTTGGCAGACGCGAGGTTGGAAACGCCGGCAATAGTCCTAACGCCAGCCGACGAGGTCGGGAACTGCAATAGTTTGTCCTCGTCCGAGTAGTCCTTGGCTGTTCAAAGTAGAGAGCCGATTCGGTTGTGCATGGAGACGCTATCGGCCGGGCTGCCCCATAGCTTACAGGAAAACCCTCCGTCCGACGGAAACATGGCATAGGGAACATGACACAAAATTTTGTTAAAAAATTATTTTCTAAAAATATTTTACTAAACCAAATTTTTATGTTTGCTTTCATAAAACTATTTTCCTGATGAAAGTAACCAAACGCAAACTTATGATCTCATTTTCCTGATGAAAGTAACCAAACGCAAACCCTCCGTCCGACGGAAACTTGTGTTTTGCTTCAAATTTTGCTGCTATTATTCAATGTCTCTGCTTGGGACTTCTGTGCGACGACCCCATCGCAGTCGCTGAAATTGGCCGTTATGGAACCCGCCTTGTACGAGCGCAATCTAGGCTGTTGCAGCATCACACCTTAGCAAGGACGATCGCTCCTACGGGAGCGGGGCATGACATAATGGTATCAGAGCACGGCTTTACGTCCTTGGACTATCGATTGAATTCTTTAACTCCGTTGTTTTCGCAAACTCTGAATTGTTGCTTTCGCAAAGTTGATATCGCTGGTGCGCTCTCTCTCAAATGTCCCGCGGATGTCCATACAATAAGTCTAATTATTTTGCAAAACATAGAAGAACAATTTTTGATAAAATAAAAAGATGGTTTGCGTAAGCACGGTTGGCTAAGTCGGGCTGGGCATATACACCAAGGATTTGCGTCGACCTTAGAAGAGTCGAGTGCGGGATTCGAATTGTGTCGGACAAAAATGAGTTTAACCCGATTGAGTAAATGAGATGACTATCGATAGGGGTGCTATCGAGCGACGATTGATGGAACTGGGGATTCCCAGGACCCTTTTTTGGTGTGCGTATTGATCGATAGAAAGTTAAAAAGATCTAATACGTGTTCTAACCCTTCATAGGTGGAAACTAGGGTTCACGAATTATTCCTGCGGCAGAAAGGAGACAAGTAATTCCTGGCAATCTCGAGCGGAAGACCCCAAGATCATCTGCACGTATTCCTTCCTCGAGTTGGACGTCGTGTGGGCGACGATCTCCTAACCTTTTCTTCTCCTTGGCAGCCCTCTCTTTCTCTCCTTACATGAATCACAAATTTAGAGAAAGTATTTGATTTCTGATCAGTAATCTGGCGGCCAGAGAATAGAGGATATATATAGGCTACGGCAGGGATCATGAGGAGAAATTAGGGTTAGGCCTCCTAACGGATCTGCATATCCCGTGTTCAGCCCGAACACACAATCCAGGCCCATTAACAATAGCTCGGTCCACTAATGAGCTATTGTTGTACTACCTCCCTAATCCTAAATTACGTTTGTGGGCTCCTTTTATTATATGCTCGTTTGGCTCCCCATGTTAAGATATCGTATGTCCGTCGATCAAATTAAGTTACTGACAACTATATTGATTGGACATCTGTTATCCTTAAGTAGTACCGCTCAACTTTATTTGTCATGTCGGATATAATCCACCTGCAGGGTTTACATGACAATCCTTATGAGCTCCTTAAGGGGACATCATCAACCCGATGTATCGGGACATGGATTCTATTTATAATCAACAGCCCATCATACATACAATGTTATTACCCAATTCATAGAGGTTGTTGATCCATAATGAATCTCATTCTTTTATGAGTCAAAGTAATGCACACTACATATACATGTCTGTTATTATATCCGGATTAATAGCACAAGTATCCATAATAACAAAGGTGTTTGTTCTCTTATGTAGTCAGTACAAAGAGAACAACCTCAAGTGGTCCTGTTCAATACACACAAAGTGTACTAGTGTAAACCTATAGTCAAGATAGGCTAATACCAGATTATACTACAACCTTTCTAATAGATTGTCCAAGTCCATCTAGGTTGTGAACTATTTATATACTCCATAGGGAACTGATAATATGATCTTCTGTGTGACACCACATACCATATTATCTACAATATAGAATATCAGACATTTGTATTAACACTTGCAACAAATATAATATGCAAACATTTGCCCATATGATTCTCATTCAAAATTTAAGGAAATAAGGTTACTACAAAAGTGATGCTTTTAATATATAATCCTAACAACGATAAAGTCGATGCGATATAGATGAGCGTGCTTGGAAATTGAGGAATGGTTCGAACGAATTATTTTTTTAATGAAGTCGATTTTGATTCGAATGATAAGTTGAGGATTTGTCAAATGACTTCATCCCTGAGTGGTGTATGCGATAGCCTCAGGGATGTCGGTCAATCGATTGAGGGTACAGGGTGGCGATGAGTCTATCAGCAAGCATTGCGTGTATGCAAAGCCGTAGATTGAGTATTGTTGAATAAGTTATAGTCTTGAGATTTGATGATGTGGATTCGGACAACCTAGAAATGGACGCGCATGGAACGTGCACGGGATTGAGGATTGCTCGAGTATAAAATACAAAAATGATTGAGTAGGTAAAATCAAATCGAGGAAAAAGTTAAGGTGTAGCGAATGGATGACTTGATCAAAGAAATACGGATCATATATAAAAAGTTAGCACGACAGATAGATAGCGTGCATGAAAAGTTGAATTTTTAAGTTACGTAATGACTCTGAGGATTGGATTGAATGTTGTTCGATGATTTGAGTTAGCAAGGAATGAAGCGAATTGAAAAAACACGTTGGTCGATGACTTAAAATAAACAGATGAACAATATGCGTATTTGAATTTGAGGAATTGATGTTGTGAATGATTCGAGGGATAATGATCGAACTTGAATTTGAATGTCGAGGAGATTATCCAGTTGGACGATAGCATCATTCGTACGACTCAAAATTGGTTGCAAAGGAAGATCGTCGAGTTACGTATATTGTCAATGGTATTGAGGTGTATCAAAGATCGATATGCGATAACTCGGGGGTACTCTGACTCGGCGAATGACTATCGTGCAAATGTTATTGTTTGGTTGGATGCTATACTTAGGATTTTGATTGAGAAGAATGTTGGATGAAAATGATCGTATCTTGATGGTTACGTTGATAGCCACAACGTCGACGATCTTGTCTTACACGAGTATACCTCTAGCCTCGCACATGCGTTACGTCAGATTTAGGGCGATCATTCCGCGTGAGAGCTGACATGGTGATTCATGTCACGGGAATGATCAAACTCGAAAAATCAGGATGCGACAACTTTGATTGTCTCGACTTGTCGGTTTGATGCGAAGGAAAATTTGAGGATGTTAGGACTTGCGATTGATGAATGAAATAAACTTGAGGATTAAGTAGGTCCAATCTGCACATCGAGAATGAATCAGTCTAGACTCGAACAAGAGTTACGTCCCGATGAGGATGATTATCCCGCGGGAGCGTGCATGGTGATTCATGCCCACCGTGGATAATCTGACTCGCGTGAGATCGGGGCGCAATGTATTGTTAAGTCAGATGACCTTGTGATCGATTTTGTAAATTGGGATAAATGACTTAGGGAGTATGGAATGTAAATTTTGGTTTAGCGATGAATGGTGTCAGAGCGTGCTTGAATTGGAAGGATTGATAGGCGTATTATGTCGAACGTGTTCGAAGAAATAGACTATGCAAGTTGCTTGTTGGACGGGCGATATGTTCATGTCAAGGATTGGTTGAACGCTTGTTATCGTAGGATGGCTTTGCTGAATGACTCGGACCCCGTGCGACGAATGTCAGGATGTGTGTAGGAAATCTATGCTCGAACTTTAGAAGTCGGAGTGATGCGAGCTTGGGTAGAAAAACCCTGTACTATCAACTTGGTTTGACCTTAGGATGGGGTCAGTGTTGATATTGTTGCTTGGGAACTATGATTCCAATACTGACGAATGACTTTAGCCTAAAGACATAGCCTAGTGGTTAGGAAGACGTCCGAGTGCGAAGTGGTAGGATTTGTGGAGGCACCACTCGCGAGTCTCAGCTGACATACACGTATATCAGGGACGCCCGAATATGTGCACGATCCGACTCGAGTGGTGATGGCGGATTCTCTATCACGAGGCTTGGCCGAAATGCACGTATTTTGGGGATGCCTGGAATATGTGCACGATCCAACTAAGTGATATGTTGAATCAAGTGAGACTTGAGGAACGGGAAAGTGTCGAGGATTTTAGGATCGTGAGTTTAGAAGAAAATATTATGGATAACACGAGCGTGGCTCAGATTTGAGAAAACGTATAGGAGTAGTGTGTGCGAGAGTTATTGAATGTTGAAACCGATCATAACTCGATAAGTGTACTCAGTTAGTTTTGAGGATGAAACTTTTTCTGAGTGGTGTATGATATAGTGCCCCGTCCCGCTCAGTCAATCGGAGGAATCGAAACGCCAACGGCGTTCGGACTTAGCCTTGCAACGGCTGCTCGAAGACATCGCTCGATCGAGGCGACCGCTCGCTCAGGTGGAGTAGTTTCGGTGAACTCGCCTCATCTTTGCCTTCATATAATAAATCGCATGTTTTCAACTTGCACAAGTAGGCTTGATAATAAAAGAGATGAATCCACATAGATAAGGGAATAATTCCGACGGGTCAAAATGAGTTAGAATATGAAAAGGTCCAATGGTCGGCTTAGAGTTGGTGTACGGCGTGCTTTAAAAATGACACTCGATCCTTCGTCCCGTGACTTGGGAGAAGAAAAGTTGGTTGAGTAGGCAAAGTTATGAACGTAGCCTAAGTCATAGGCGTCGCCCGCATGAATGCTTCATAAAGCGTGCACGGTCCCATCGTCCAAGGCTTGGCATAGCCTTAGTTTGCCCATGAGTTAAGTTGCATTGAGCGGCTTGTGACCTAAGTCTAGACAACCGATTGACTTGGTCGTTCAAGTTAAATGCGTGCACGGAACGATCTGTAAAGGCAAAGCTTGACGCAGCCTTTGCTCGTTAAGTTGTTGCGAAGTTAAGTTAGTCAAAGTTATGCGGGTCGACCCAAGACATTACAAGTACCGTTCCGCTCCTTCGCGGTTTGTCAAAGTTAAGTAGTCCCACGATCTCAAGGCCCGTCGACTTGGGCAGGAGTGTCACGTAGAGCACGATGGGCCTAAGGCACGATGCACGGACTTAGTGTTTAAGGCAAGGACCACACTTGATTTAAGTGAGTTTTGGAGAAAGGACTGTCAAATAGGCAATCATGAGTTGAATGAAATGATATAGTAACATGGAAAGAATGCTCGCGACCATGGGTCGTCGAGGGGCCTCAAGGATAGAAGTCCTGAACGTGGTTTTGAAAGAGAGGGTAACACTGAAGGAAGAATGACTGTGTGAGACGTCAGTTTGAGTCGGGTCTTGTATGGTTATTGGACAACTTGTCGACAAGGTAGAGTTTTCCCGTAACGGCAACCCAGGGCCATGGGACCGTTTCGGCCAAGAACGGAAACACGATGATAGCTGTGCTGAATCGATAACACCGGGTTAGTCGGGGATTTCCAGGGGGCTAGCTACCTTGCGCTGGAAGGGTCCCGGCCAACCGCAAGCTATGAGTCCAGGTCTAGCTTGTTATGCTAGTGACCTCATATAGATGAGTCGGCATGGACGGAGATCCGCGTATATGCCTTTGGACTGAGTCGAGTAGCATGTTAAGTGAATCAAAAGTCGGAAAGAATGCGTACATGATAAACATAATATTAGGCCTAAGATTTGGCTGTAGCGTAGACACCGTACTTCGGCACGAGATGTGGCGTCGAGTCTTATGTTGTCGGCATATAAGTTATATGTTATGATTGAGTTGTCTTGAGTTTAAGTCAGGAGATGCCGCAAGGCAAAGTTGCTCGAGTGACACTTAGTTCACAAGTTGGATGGGTCAGTTGATGATTTAGTAGCGAAGGGCCGCGAGGCGACGATGTGATTGAGTCTCATTTGAGTTGCGAGGCACGGCCTCAACAAGGACTTATAGTACGGTTACACGGGAATGGAGTCTTATCGCATAGTTGCGTCTGTGATTATGGGCCGTAAGACAAACACGACTTAATAGGTTAACGTTGTTGAGTCGACGTTGTTGTTACAAGCACGGGATGGTCTAGAGACACAAAATAGGCCAAGGTGTCGGTCCTAAAATAATTCTAAGGCAAGAGTAGAAAGACAATACAAAGGGGACTAAGCTGCACAAAGTAAATGAACGTGTCGGTTTTGTATGGGTGGGCGAGGAGCTCATTCCCCCATGACAGTTGAGTACTGACACCCACATAGTTTTCATGTGCAGGCACAGGTAGAAGCTCGTGGTGCGGGGCTCGCTTGGATGCGTTGAGGCATGGAGTTCCTTGGCGATTCGAAGCGTGCGACCGCGTGGAATCAAGACTTATACGGGACATAATGTATGGACGTCGCCTTCCAAAGCATCCGCTGGCTCAAGACTTGTATTTGAGAGATGAGAGAGAGAGCTGAGTGACTTGTAATATGAGATGAGTGAGCTTGAAAGACTTGTAATCTTGGCCTTGCGCCCCATTGTAACCTTCGTTTCAATATTAATAAAAGAGTGTTTTGCAATGACTTGTGTTTTGCTTCAAATTCTGCTGCTATTATTCAATGTCTCTACTTGGGACTTCTGTGCGACGACCCCATCGCAGCCGTTGAAATCGGCCGTTATGGAACCCGCCTTGTACGAGCACAATCTAGGCTCGTACGGCATCACGCCTTAGCGAGGACGATCGCTCCTACGGGAGTGGGGCATGACATGTACTCCTTGTATTTGTATTATTCGTGTACAAATCGTGTGCTCTCATGTACTCTCGTGTGCTCACATGTGCTTTTTGTGCAAAACTAACCATCGTGTACGTAACATAACTTGGTCGGTTCCTTGTGTATTGATCGGGGCGGAGGAGTAGAAGTGGTCATGTGATTAAACCCCTTAGTGTAACTCGTGTATATGTCCATTATACCCTCATGTATAATAGAGACTCTATAGAATACATCGTGTACAAACCTAAACCAAACACATGATCATCTTGTGCTCCGAAACACTTATATTTATTATAGTTCATAGATTCTTTATTATATTTTATGTACTCAGTTTACTTATCCATATCTTCTGTATTTCTGTACTTCTCTTACAACACGTCATGTATTTTATTCTACTGTTAGCTCTATATTTCCTACCATATTTTGAAACTTCTTTCAGAGATATGTGCTCGTTCCCGTCCTGACATGATAACATTAAATTTTTTACAGATAACTTGGAGGATTCCAGCTAGCCTAGAGGAGACACCACTAGAGCTTGGAGTAGATTGTTAGGTTCTTGTCTAGTTATAGTTTTCAGTTATTTTATGAGATGTACTTAGTTTATACTCTGTGTGTGTAGTGATGATAACACTTAAACTTCTTCAAATATGGTTTTGTAATAAACATTATGATCCTTCTATCTATTATATTTTGTATTGATTATCTCTCCTAGATATTTTGTGATTGAGTTGTATCCTTCTGAGATTGTCCTCCGTTTGTGTAGAAGCATGGAATTTCAGAACCAGAAAGTCTATGCGCCAGACTACATGCGCTAAAGCTTGGACAAAGTGCTTCACAGCAAAAAGCAACAAATATAAACATTGAAAGAGGACTTTTTATTTAACATATAAAAGTCTATTACATGTCTAAGAAAGACTGTATAAAGGAGAAAGAAAAGATCCTAAGTCTACAGCCAGCAATCAACATGCGCCCTCGGCCAGGCGCATCCCAACATGCGCCCTCAGCCAGGCGCATCCCACCATGCGCCCTCAGCAAGGCGCATCCTTTTCAGCAGTTCAGTTATGTGCATCCTCAGTTATGTGCATCCCTTGGGCAGCTCGGTTATGTGTATCCCTTCAGCAGCCCAGTTATGTGCCGCTCTTCCAGCCAGGCTCACCTGATAAATGCTTCGACTAATGAAGCATTTATTGAGCAGAACGAGGGTGACAATCAACCCTCTAGCCCAGGAAGGGAAAAGAACCACAAGCCAACCTGTGGCCAGGGGAGGCTTCGAAAGGGCCTCCAAAGACCAAAGGAAGACCGTGATCAAAACCGCGGCCAAAGGAGCAGCTTTCAACACAACCAGAATGGGCTACACCCATTTTGAAGGAAGAAAGAGCCACCAAAGCCGTAGTACCGCAATCCCGATCTACGTCTCTTCCTGCACAACAAAGACGAGGCCCGAGCATCCCTATCTTTGGATGCAACAGGCACCTTCCGCCTGCCTCGGAAGCCCTCGACTCTGACTTTTGGATGTAACAGTCACCTTCAAGTGCATCGATGAAGACATTACGTCGTATCTTCACCCTCGGGAGTATCTCGTCAACAGAATGCATTCGAGTAAACGAATTCATATCGGAAGGACGTGAGAGAACGAGAAGCAAACCCTCTCTCTATGCCACTATTTATAGACCGGGCAGATCAAACCCATGCGCCAAGTGGATGGCTCTCCAAATTCCGTGCAATGAATTTGCATTAAATAGATGAACCGGACGCTTCGAATTTAGCCAAGTCAAAACGGCTATTTAAAGCACTCGAAGAACGTAACAGTTGCACCATCAAAGACGTCTCACAAAGCGGATGCGCCTGCCAGACAGCGCATCACACAAATGCGCCCTTCAACATCAAGCGCATCATACAGACGCGCCCTTCAGTATCAAGAGCATCACAGGGGATGCGCCCCCATGCGTCCCCATGCGCTTAGTGGGACGCCAACCGACGTGCCCACTCAGCTGTCCATCGAATGTCACAAACATTAAATGCTGAACTGACAGAGTTGCCAGTACGCCTCCCAAAGTCTGAACAGTCGGCAGCTTTTTCAGAAGACGAAGCATCGCCAACGTCAGCATCATCATTACTCCCCTCCAACGGCTACTGCCACGTGGCCACCCAACCATCTCGTATGCGCCTTCGCGACCTTGCGCCCAAATCTGCATACGCCTCAAAAGCTGTGCGCCTCAGACTTTTCACTGATCCCTAAAGACAGAAGGAAAGTCACTGTTACAACTCTGCATGTGCCTCAAAAGCCATGCGCCCCAGACTTCTCCCTGATCCCAAAAGATAGGAGTAAAGTCACTACTGAAGCTCTGCATGCGCCTCAAAAGCCATGCACCCAGAATGGTTCGTGACTCCTAAAGGTTACGAGCCAAAGTCTTCTCATGCGCCCAATCCTAGGCGCATCCTACCAGATCATTCCCCCCATCAAATCCGAGATCTCCGAGCCATGGGTCGATGACACGTGTCCTTTGACTCAACTCATCAAAGATTTTAGCAACAGAAAGATCTTCTTCTCCGCTACGTGCCGGTTCACAACAGCAACATGAAGAAGTCAACCCCCTCGATCAGGGTGCATTGTCCATGTGCCTCCATCAGCAATCAACATGTGGCATCCTCGCATACAGGCGCATCCTATATATGCGCGCATGAGCAGCCAGCCTGCAAAACTATAAATAGAGGGATCATTTCCTTCTTTTACACACAGGGACCAACCTATGTGCACACATATCAACTTCCACAGCGAACAGACAGAGACTTCGTACCACCAGAGAGGCAGATATAGACACTCAATGTCTTTCTCCTCTCAGCAAGCTCCAGCACCCAGAGCAATCCAGACCTTCAGAGAACCGATAACCGTCGTCAGATCGTTAACGGAGTCAACGTATTACCACTCACTCCATCGGCACAAGGGACCCAGATTAAACAAAAGTGTACTTCTAGGACTACGTCTAAGTCCTATATTGTAACACTGTTCTGTTTGTATTGAAATTTACAATCAAAGAATTTTAATGGCAAACAAGCTGGCGACTCTGCTGGGGACCTCTTTCTCCTCCAACGAGAAAGCTGTGTCACAATCCGACGACGTGAAGGTGGGCTCCTCCCACAAGACGCTGGTCGTACGCCTCAATCAACAGGCGTATAAGAAGTTCATATCTGAAGGCAGTGCGAGTCCTTCGAAGCGACTGCCGAAGCCGAAGAAGACCCACCGAGTCTGGGTGCGCAAGGTCGACGCCTCGGGCACCACCACCGAAGGGGATGTGCCAATCCAGCCTTCCCTTCCTGCTGACGTCCTCAGCAACCAAGATACGCCCGTTGGTGCAGCACATCTCTCGGGGAAACATGCGGCTAACCACGTTCTCCAGCCATCTCCCTCTCAGGCGAGAAAGATGCGTCGACGGAGCAGGGGCACAGCCAATGCCCTGTGCATCACCTCTGATGCGCCACAGAAGATCTCTGTCTTTGACAGACTCACTCGTTGTAGTGGTGAGGAGAATTTGGATTCTGAGTACTACGCGCCCCAGCGGCCTGGTACGAAGAAGTCCAAGGCAGCACGGGCCATACGTCCCAAACGTGCTATGCCAGCAACAAACCAGAAGCATGCGCTCACAATTATGCGCGCTGCTGATGGTAAGTTGTACAAGGTCGACTCGAGTGCTGCGGCACCGAGAACGAGCCGACCTTCAAAGTCCTTGTCTCACTTGGGCGCATCTACTGCGTGCACAACCAAGTCGAGTAAGGCAAATCCAGTGGTCTTGAACTCCCGCGCCTCCTTTGGTTGTGCGTTTGAGGTCCGTTCAAGTCACTCCAAATGCTGTGGTTCCCCCACTACTGATCGGAATGCCTGTTTGGTATTAGATCAGGGGGCACAGCACTCACTTGACCACCCCGGCGCTTGGCCTTGCCATGCGCCTGAAGGGGGTACGAAGGTGGCACTCTCCTCCAACGATCTGCGTAACGTGATTACTCACAAGCGCCGATCAGGAGAGTTGACTGACAAACACGATGCGCCTCTCACGGGGCATACTTGTGCTGTGGTCACCATCAACTGCTGTTGCAAAGCGGTAGTCCCACCAAGGCAGTCGGTGTTCCAGCGGCTGCAATCATCAACACCTCTCCGACGTCGCCTCGGAAAGAAGGTGTCAACAGAAGAGGAACCAACGGTTGCTTTATGCAACGTGATCTCCAACTCCTCGTCAGTCCGAAAGACGACTGGCGGTCTCTCTTCCTCGTCCAAGAGCCAGCCGAGGAAAACAAAGACAACTGTCTCATCCTTCGGAGTTTTCGAAGGCACTCGAGCGAGGAAGAAGTTTTTGGAGGAAGCTGGGGGTAGTCAGACCCTTGTCGAGCCTCCTTCCGAAGACGAGTGTGTCCAAAGCATACTTGGGGAAGATCCTCGAGGCGAAGTCAGCCTCCCAGAAGCTCCTGAAAATGAGGATATCCCCCAGAACATAGCTGGGGGTTGTCTAGAATCTGCGGACCCGAGTTCCGGAGATGAAGAGGCCCTTCAAGACGGAGCTGAGGGTAATCAGGCCCTTGCAGATGCGCCTATGGTGAATGTTCTTCCGAACATAGCCGAGGGTAGCCCAGACGAAGCTCTAGGAGAAGCAACTCCCCTACAAGGGAGTGAGGCCGAGAGTGAGGCCTCAACCCATCCATCCACTTCCGGCCGCGTCATGACAGTAAACGTGACTAAGGCTGATGTCGAGTCTGATGCGCCGCTAACAGACCTCGTCCAGCGCATAGATACCCTGGAGGGAGGACTCAAAACCCTTTCTGCCTCCATGCAAACACTGACTGAGGCAGTGTTTGAGATACGGTCAGCTTTGACCAGGACACCTTCTACCGGTCCCGATCCAGGGGCCAATGGAGAGTTGAGTGTACCCCTTCAACGGGTATCCTCGGACGTAGGTCGCCAAGAAGCACCTCGGACGTCAGAGCCCTCAAATGCTCAACATCCGGTGGTACCACCTTCCCCGACTCCCAGCTCCACGGAAGACGTGGTCGAGATGATCAGGGACCTGCGCGAGCGCTTTGAGTCCAAGACGAGACAAGAGGAGCGCCAGAAAATGGGCATCCCCCAGCCTTATCCCCTCGAGTGGAACAAGGTGCTTTATCCTCCAAAGTATAAACCACAAATACTGACGCCGTACGACGGGAAGGACTTCCCTCGTCGCTACCTGACGTATTTCCAGTCTCAAACGGGACATCTTCCGAAGGAGGATGCGCTTCTTACCAGCATATTTGTTGGGGCACTGAAAGGAGTGGCGTACGACTGGTACTGCAGCCTCCCCGACAATTCAATATCTTCCTTCGACGACCTGACGTGCCTCTTTCTCGACCGTTTCTACGACGGCAGAAAGGACATGACAATGGCGTCCCTTATAGAGATACGCCAGAAGGAGAAGGAAACAGTTCGAGTGTTCATCGAACGCTTCCGACAGGCCTACTTCAGACTGCCCCCGGGCATGCCAGAACATGCGCTTCTCTCCTCCTGCAGCATAAACATGCTGCCTGCAGTCAAGCTCTGGCTCAACACTACTCCTCCTTTCGACTGGAGCTCCTTGATCATTGAAGCAGAAGCCGCGGAGAAGAAGACAGCCAACGCTCGTCTTCTGGGAGTCAGTTTCCCTGCCTTCGAGGACAAGGGAAAATGGCCTACAACCAACAACCCCGCACGAGAGGCAAAGGGGAAGCAGGCATTGACTGTCAATGCCTGAAAAGGTGCATCAGCACCTACTCAGAAGCCTCCACTTGCATCGAGGCCGAAGGAAGTTTATTCGTTCAACGACGAAGACACCCTGCAACTCTTTGAGATACTAAAGCAGGGCGACAAGTTCAAGCTTCCGGACCCTAAGTGTCCCGATGAGGTTATAAAAGTGGACAACCCGAGGTACTGTCACTACCATCGGTTTGTCAGATATCCAACCAAGGACTGCTATATCCTCAAGAATTACATCCAGCGCATGATCAATGCGGATGTAATCTCCGTCGACTACGAAGAGAAGACGGTGTCAGCCAACGTGGTATCACTCCAGTTTGGCACCCTGCCGTCGACTACAACATAGGATGGCGTCATCCCCATCCCTAAGGCGACAATGGAGGTGGTTAACTTACCACCAACCCGTGACAACGTGAGTGGACTCATCCCACTCACCACATCTCGAGGAGAGATCCTGTGGGTTCACCCCGATCTCGTCTTCGAGGTGACTCAATTGGAGGTACGCCCTACCTCCAAGTCCAAAGGCAGGAAGATCAAGTCTTGCCGCATGGTCTTTTCTTCAGCGGAAGAGGCACTTCCTGTGCAGACGCGTTCACAACAGAACGCCCAATTCGACGAAGCTGCCGTCGATGTGGTGCCTCTTGGCACCGTCCCTGCTATCCAGGACGAGGGCCCTTCTAAGCCCTCAGCAGCCAATAAACAGAAGCAGATAGAGGCCCGCTTTGATAGGCCCCTACGAAAAGAGAATGCCTCGGGGCTAGCCAAGCCCCACAACTTTGACATACTGGCGCAACTCGCCAGTACTCCTGCCCGTCTATCTCTGTTCGAGCTCCTCCGTCTTTCCAAAGACTCCCGAGAAGCTCTCTGCGAAGCTCTGAAGGATGCTGAATCCTTTCTCAGTCAGGTCAAGCAGCCGGAAGATCTCCCGACTGTGTGCAAGCACTGTCACTGTACGGAGGAGGTTATCCCCAATATAACCTTCACCCAACAGGACATGTTGCTCAAACACAATCGACACAACAGGCCGTTGTATTACACAGGGTACATCGGTTCAGTCAAGGTGAAGCGGATTCAGATCGATCCGGGGTCTTCCCTCAGCATCATCCTGAAGACGCTGCTCTCAATACTGGGGATCCCAATGTACCGACTGGCGTCCTCCAACACAACAATCAGTGGTTTCAACGCCAGCAAAAGCGAACCACTGGGCAAAATACGACTAAAGTGCCACATCAGTAACCTCAGAACCGAGGTCACTTGTTATGTCGTGGATGCTGAAGTCAACTACAACATTCTGTTGGGTCGCCCATGGCTACACGAGTACATGGTGGTGCCATCCACGCTTCACCAATGTATGAAGTACGTGTCCACCAACAACGTCATCCGTACGGAGTTCGCGGACATCGAATCCTTCAAAGGAATTGAAGCCTACTTCACCGATGCCGACTTATACAGGTCACCTGACGAGGAGGAGGCCAATGATGCTGATGACGAAGCAGAAACGACAGCAGAGCCGGACATGGAGCCTGAGGTCACTCCCGATGCTCCTTTGAAGATCTGACTCAAAGGCAAACCGCCTCAGAAGTTGCCCCCCATGAGCATTAAGCTATCCAGGAAAGCACCAACTGCTCCCCTGAAGATACGGCTCAAGGGAAAGCCCCCTCAAACATTGGCTCCCCTTGTGGCAAAACTACAGGGGAAGGCGCCAATCACCGGAGGCACAGCAGAGGCACCTCTGAAGGTGCGTCTTTAGGGCAAGCCGCCACCATCCCAGCCGCCAGAGAAGGCCCATGTAGTCCTCTCGGACTCCCAGATCAACGCTGTGGTGGACCCTCCCGATCCTACTCCAGTGCTTACAGATGAAAAGCTGGGGAAATATATCTCGGCCGATGTAGATGCCCCATCTCTCGATAATGTAATCCCACGGGATAAAATCTCGCATTTCATCAATAATAGAGTGTCTTTTAATTATTCTAGTCTTCCACATTGGAATGCCATGTATACATTAGATAATGCTCTACGGTCGTTGCAAACACAAATAACGATCGTCCATCATGTAAATCGAGTAGTCCCATCCCAAGGGGTCTGTTACATAGTCCCACTACGGAGTCGAGACGAAGAATCCATCATCTTTGGCAAGGTCGAGCGTCATCAAGACCTCCCGCCACTCGAGCCAGAGCCAGATGCCGGCAGAATACAACTCTATCGATACACGGACAAGGCAAAGTACCTCATCCAAAAAATGGGTTACGACCTAAAAAGCGACAAAGGCCTGAACTACGGCAAAGGTCGATGTCTCCCTCTCCTGCTTCCAACACCTAAAGGAAAGCCGCAGGACTACTACAACAAAACTCGACGGGGGGTAGGCTATGTCACGCCGTCGTCAACTCCAGAGAGTTCAGACGCAGAGGAAGTTGAACATTCTCACTCATCTGAAGCGTCAACGTGGGATTCCGATACCAGTATCGGATCTATCTTCAAGAGAGTGCTGTAAGCCAACATGACATCTGCACAATCTCAAGAAGAAGAAGGCGAAGACCAAGCACCGAAATTCTTCGAAGAAGAACCCTGGGCTCAACGCCTGGGACAACAATGGGAGTCTCGTTTTGAATTACGTGAACCTCCCACCGAAGACGAAGTCGAGCAAATCGACCTTGGGGACGGATCTTCTTCCAAACCCATCTTCGTCAGCAAAAGCCTAAAAGGAGAAGACCGAAAATCTTTAATCCAGCTGGCTAAAGAATATATCGACATCTTTGCCTGGAGCTACGAAGATATGTCGGGACTTGATCTCCAGATTGCGATGCACAGGTTGAACATCTTGCCTGATGCCAAGCCTATCAAGCAACAACAACGGCGCTTCCGTCCGGACATCATGAACGCCATCGATCAGGAGGTAGACAAACTCTTGACTAGCAGCTTCATCCGTGAAGAGCAACACCCAGATTGGGTAGCCAACGTCGTCCCCGTCACCAAGAAGAATGGGAAGATACGAGTCTGTATCGACTTCAGAGACCTCAACTCTGCTTGCCCGAAGGACGAATTCCCACTTCCAATCACCGACGTGATGATCGACAACACATGTGGCTTCGAGCGCATGTCTTTCATGGACGGGTATTCGGGCTACAACCAGATCAAGATGTTCCCCGATGACGCAAAACATACGTCATTCAGGACTCCAAAGGGCGTTTTCTGCTACACAGTGATGCCCTTCGGCTTGAAGAATACTGGTGCGACATACCAACGTGCTATGAGCACCATTTTCCGTTAGCATCTTCGCAAGACAGTCGAATGCTATGTCGACGACATCGCAGTCAAGAGCCGTCTCAAAGGAGATCACCTGCAAGACCTCAAGACAGTCTTCGACCTCATGCGGGCGCATCAACTCAAGATGAACCCCGCTAAATCCTTCCTTGGGGTTTCGAGCGAAAAGTTCTTGGGCTTCATCATCACGGCGAAAGGCATTCATGTCGATCCCGAGAAGACCAAAGCAATTCTTGATATGGACCCTCCGAAGAATCTTCGAGAACTTTGAGGCCTACAGGGACATCTGGCATATATCCGGAGGTTCATAGCAAACCTTTCCGGCAAATGTCAACCCTTCACCCAGCTCATGAAGAAGGGAGTCTCTTACGTCTGGACAGAGGAATGCCAAAAGGCTTTTGACGACATCAAAGCCTACCTGACGAGCCCTCCAGTCCTGGTGGCACCCGTCGTCGGCAAACAATTCCTACTCTACGTCCATGCCATGGATCATTCCCTCGACGCCCTGCTAGCTCAGAATAACGACACATGCTATGAGCAAGCAATCTACAACCTCAGCCGAACTCTGATCGGGGCCGAACACCGGTACGACCCCGTTGAAAAGGAGTGCTTGGCTCTGGTATTTGCCATCCAAAAGACTCGTCATTAGGTCTCGAGCCAGACAATTCACGTCATTTCTCGAGTCAATCCGCTCAGGGTCCTCATGACGAAGCCATGATAACTGAACTCCCAGCTAGCCACATGGACGATCTTGCTAACGCCATACAACATGGTATTCGTTCTACAGAAGGCTGTTAAGGGTCAAGCTCTGGCCGACTTCTTAGCTGCACACCCCATTCCAGAGTCCTCAAGACTCTACGAAGACATCCCGGATGAGGTCCAAGAATCAAATATCATCGAAGAAAGCTCCGTCTGGCGGATGTTTTTCGATGGCGCTTCAAGAACAGGCCCCAAAGGCCAAATCGTCGCAGGAGTGGGGGTGGTATTAGTCTTCCCCGATCAGCTGGTCATCCAGCATGCTTACTCCCTTTCGAAGCCGTGCTCCAACAATGTTGCTGAGTACAACGCGCTCATTATGGGACTCCAGCTGGCGCAACAGCTGGGGGTGAATCATCTGGAAGCCTACGGTGACTCAAAGCTCGTCGTAAATCAGATCAGAGGGCAATACGAGGTTCGCCATGAAGATTTGATCCCCTACCATGAAGTTGCATAGAACATCATTTCAACCTTCACTGGGTTCTTCATCGAACACGTACCTCGTCTACAAAATCTAGAGGCCGATCCTCTGGCTGGCCTCGCAGCCTCTTTGGCGGCACCCCTCGGAACTCAACACTACGTTACGGTGGTGGGTCGAGACTTGGTCTACCCTAAAAATGACCTGCGCTCACAAGTGGCTCACGCCATGTCAACGGGTGCCGGTGTTAACGTCCGAGATTGGAGATTTCCGTTCATCGACTTCGCTGTCTACGGAATTCTTCCAGAGGACCCGAAGGAAGCCGTCTCGGTTAGGAGGCGCTCTCTTCGATTCTACTACGATACGGCTACTAAAATGCTGTACCGACGCTCCTACGATGGACTTCTCCTTCGATGTTTGTCTAACGAAGAAGCAGCCGAAGCCCTTCGAGAAGCTCATGATGGAACCTGCGGGGCCCATCAGCCCGGTCCTATGTTGCAGGATCGACTGCGACGCATGGGCTATTACTGGCCAACCATAGCCGCTGACGCTGTTGAATATGCTAAGAAGTGCCATGCGTGCCAGCTTCACGCAGACTTCATTTATATACCGTCCGAACCATTACATCCTACAGTCGCCTCCTGGCCCTTCGAAGCTTGGGGAATGGACATTGTGGGACCAATCACCCCTCCTTCATCGAGAGGACACCGCTTCATCCTAGCAATCACCGACTACTTCTCCAAATGGGCAGAAGCAGTTCCTTTGGCAGAAGTGAAAAGCTCCAGGGTGATCAGCTTCATCAAGCACCACGTCATCTACCGTTTCGGGGTACCCCGGAGGATCATCCACGATAATGGTCCTCAGTTCATCAGCCATGTCTTCAGCCGATTCTGTGACAAGAATCGTATTCAAAACGTGGCATCAACCGTCTACAATCCGGTAGCAAACAGATTGGCAGAGGCGTTCAACAAAACTATTGTCAGGCTACTCAAAAAGGTCATGTCATCTAACAAACACGACTGGGATGGAAAGCTTGGCGAATGCCTTTGGGACTACCGCACAACGGTACGGACCCCGACAGGCAACACACCATTCTCCTTGGTCTACGGGAGTGAAGCGGTACTGCCTCTCGAGATTCAGATACCCTCACTCCGCGTAGCAATCACAAACCAACTCACAGAAGAAGACAATCAACGTCGTCGTCTGCGGGAACTGGAGGCACTTGACGAAAAGCGTCTTCTAGGTCAACAACGCATCGAACTCTACCAAGCCCGTATATCACAGGCTTTCAACAATAAGGTCAAGCAGAGGACTTTCCAAGTTGGCGACCTGGTTCTGGCAGTCAGGAGGCCGATGGTGTTGACTCACAAAATACCAGGAAAGTTCGAGCCCAAATGGAAAGGACCTTTCATCATCGAGACGGTATACTCAAACGGTGCTTACCGTCTCGCCAAACCCAATGGAGACTTGTTCATGATGCCCATCAACAACAAGTTCCTAAAGAAGTACTACTCTTGACATCTTTCAGACATGTGCTTCCACCAGGGGATCTGTGGACCCAATCATCAGGGCTCACAGACAATTCCCTTCCACAAAATCATACGCTTCCGGAACCCAGCTGTTCCGTGGCATCCTCCAGTAGAAGAACAACCACGTCCATATCACCTCTGAGTTGTTCCCCTACGCCCTACAAGGCAGAATCTTACACCCCGTAAGATTACGCTATCCTTCATATTTACCACGTCTACATTACCTCTGAGTAAACATTCCGTACAGACAACCCCCGCGTTGCCGTACATCGATCGCAGAACTTCCACGTCCACATTACCTCTTAGTAGTTCCGTGCATCTCCCAGAGTCATTCCTACCACGTCCATAACACCTCTGAGTAGGAAGATTCTATCATTTGAACCCCATATTTGCCACGTCCACATTACCTCTGAGCAAATACATTGGATCCTTCAAACTTATTATCTGTATCTAAAACCAAGGTACGCAAAAGATAATAGGTCCACACAAATCATCAAAGTTCATGACAAGCAAAAATGAACACATCGCAGAAAATGGTGTACTTCTTTATTTCTAAAAAAAAGGAGAGTAAAGGATTACACTATCCCCAGCAAGAGTTGTAAAAAATACAAAAAGCAGAGACTACAAGCCCTAAATATCCCCAGGGTTGCCAGAAAGCTCTGCAATTCGGCGTTTCAAATCTGCCGCCCGAGTCTCCACAGTCGCCAAGACTCGACGTTCAGCTTCTTGACGCATCGCTTCAACAGCCTCAGCAGAAGTTTCATTCTCGTGCTTCTCATCAAGCTGCTGTCTCTGCTGAGCCAGGGTAAGAGCTCGGAGAGTGAAAGCTGCTTCCTCCTTCTTGAATGCTACGTGTTCAGCCTGGACACGTTCAGCGTCCAATAGGAGTCGGGCCCGCTGATCCTCAAGGTGGCGCATCTGTGCGTCAATCTCCGCGATATTAGCGTCCAACGCAGCTCGCGTCTCCACTGTCTTCCATATAGACTGAGATAATCGCTCCACTGCAGCTTCAGTCTCAGCCACTTCGCGTTCCCAGACACTCACTGTGGCCTGGTAGGAAGACTCAGTCTCGGCGAGCAGCTTCTCCTTCTCCGCATCTATCAGGACAGAGAGGTCATTTCGTTGGATGCGCTCTAATTCGGAAAGCCGTTGGTCCAACTCAGCCACTGTGGCTTCCAGAATGACGGCCAAGTGATCGTGGCCCTGGTGAACATGGATCAGGTTGATATGAGGCAATGCCAGAGTTTTTGCCGTCGTAAAGCTCCCTTTGGCGTCTGTCACTGCCGATACCCCCCTCTGCAGCATTTTGTACACTGCCTCAACGATGAATTTCACATATTCATCTGCGTCCACCAGCACCTGCGGCATCATAGCAGGGGTTGGAGGAGCTACTCCAGTCGACGGACCGGAAGAAGACCCGCCGACCTCAACCTGCGAGGATGGAACCTCGGTATCAGTAGGCTCTTCATCAACAGGGGCCTGACTACTAGTCCGAGGAGCCAAAGAAACAGAAGAAGCTGGGACAGGCGTCGAGATAGTACCCCAAGTGGAAGAAGCAACAGAGGGTTCCATCACACCCTTACCCTTCCCAAACTTGGAAGTACCACCGACGTCAGTGGCCACCTCTCCAATACCCAACGTGCTATTACCAGCCAATACTTCCCCTGGCAGAATGGGGAGATCAACACTTACCTTCCGACTCATCCCTGAAGTCAAGACCTCAGACGAGTCTCTTCATCAAATCTCTCTACAGGGACAGGATCTGTCGCTACCACCTGATCGACAGCCACCTCAGCTTCCGCCGCTGAGTCCGGGATAGGGCTCGACAATGATGCAGCCGACCTCCCCTCATCATAACAAGGAGGGGAATCAACCCTCTCCTCTGTTTCAATCACATCTTTTGCCCCCGCAACAGGCTCTTTCAACTCTGGAGCAACGTCATCCGAAGACGACGAACTCCACCCCACATCATCATCACAAAGCCCCGTGTCAGCTGGACCCTCAACGTCTGAAGCCCTTACGGCAGCTGTCACCTCTTGGAAGCTGCTGCATCCTCAGCTTCCCTTCTGACATAATTCGGGGATGCTGGAATCTCCACGACAACAACATCCTCCGGATTCTCCTTTATGGGAGACATCATAGTCGGCGGAATGCGCACTTCAGATGAACCCGCCATCTCCTTTGGCCTGCTCCCACCAGACTTTGGAGTACGAGGTTTTCTTTTTAGCGGCTCCTATACAAGGAGGAAGCATTGATTACATAAAATGTTGAACCCAAACCAGACTATGTGGGACAACCTTACCTCTGTAGATGCTGAATCCGATGACACCGTCGGTGACGATATCTTCTTTAGCGTATTTGACGCAGGAGATCCAGCCCCTGTATCTGCACGTCGTTTCGGTTGATCAACCGAAGGTTCAGCCTGACCCCCTGGGGATGCGATGGGGGCACCGTGATGACCCACCCCTGGTGGACGGTGTGATCGAGCCCTAGCCGATACATGCCCAGTCACCGCTAACGGGGTGCCTGCAACGAGACTCGTCTCCCTATCATACCCGGAAGGCGCGGCAGCCATAACGCAGTAAAACTTGGCGGCCGAGTAAAGAATGGGCGGCCGCGGATCCTGGGCAGGCAGCGTAAAGCGAGCTCCGGTACATCCAGCATTATAGTAATGCCAAGCTCGTGCGCCATCCAGCAAACTTCCAGCATACCCCAGGGTGATACTGGGATTGTCCAACATCAGCTGCGCATAACCGAATTTACGTGCAAAGTGGCTCGGTAAATACGGTTCCAGGAAGCACTGATTCCTGTTCCGGTACACCAGGTGGGATGGCCGAATACTTTGCAACCAGCGAAATCCCCACGGAGGCAGAGCGGTGGCATCTTCACCTGAATCCCTTAAGTCTTCGTTGGCCTCAAAACCCAAGAAGATTGGACCAACTTTGGTGATCTTCCATCCCTGAAGATGGGATAAAACCCTTTTGCAAACGGGGACGCCAGTGTGCGACCAACTCCTCTGGTGTAAACGGCGGAGGAATGCATCTCCGGTCCTATAGTCTTCTTCTGAACCCGGACTCATTACATTGGGATGGTGTAAAATTAACCACCCCATCAAATAGTGAAACGGCAGTTCAGTACGCGGGAAGTTATCTTTTTGACCCCGGTCATGAATCACATTTCCCGCGAACTCGCGTAAACCTCGCAGTAAATTACATACCATTGCGGGGAGTAGAGCCAAGCGCCGGCCAAAGACCAACTTCACAGCTGGCAGGATCAAGTGCCGGGTCACTCTCTCTACAGAGCCGGATCCGACCGGGAAGACATAATCCCGAAGCCAAACCATAAGATACGCGACCAATACTGCTTTCGACGACATTCGATGAGCAAGATGCCAGAAACAGCTGTAGGAGCGTTCATCAGACTGCTGGTCCTCGTTCTCCTGGGGATTCTTCTCATCTAACCTGCTCATCTCAGAGAGCACTTCGCTACGAGAGAGCGCCTGCGGAGTGGAGAATTGCGAGGGATCCCCCTTGTCTTACCTAAAGACGTAATCTCTCTAAGCGGTCACATGAGGCTGCAATCCGCTCTTGTCCCTCTTCTGCATATAGTAATGATGACTCGCCACTTCCTTAAAGACGACCGTCATCTCCTCAGCCTTGTCCCCCAGGACTTGAAACTCTTCGTTGGTCGAAAAATACTCTTCATAGGGTTCCGATCCCCAAGGGAGCTTTGATACCTCATACATCTCATGAAGTGCGAGCCCCAACTCCCCCACCGGAGTAAAAAAGGTCTCGGTATGGATATCAAATATCTCCAAGAGTGCGAGGAACATATGCCTGTTAATGTCAACACCTGCCTGGGTGGCACGAATCGCGGCAGTCAGTCCAATTTTTCGGAGCTTAGTCTGGAATCGCGACAAAACCTAGAGTGTCAGTTTATCCCATTTGGAAACGTAATGACACCAACCCTCTACCCGAAACTCTCTTTTCGGGTATGAGCGTTCCATCAACAGCATGCGATGTACAAAAGTCAAGGCACTATGAGCAAATGTATCAAGGGGAACATCACTGTAAATGCTTCCAGGGCGTAGAGTCCGCCAAGTGAAAGAAGACCCAGACCGCACTGCGGTCAAAGTATCTTTCTGATCGGAGGTTGAATCAATTTTGATGATGCCAGTCACCGCCCCCAATGAGAGGGAGTAAGATCCTAAGACATCCTCCTCTTGGAAGCAAGACGACAGAAGGCCATCAAAGGTTATTGACGTTCAAGTTGCTTAACAGTCATATGCGCTCCTTTTGCTGTGAAAAACCAGTCTTCCTTGACCTTCAACACTGTTGCTTCAGTAGAAGTAAGGCGATCCCCAAACAGGAACTCAGGCTTCAAGAAGGTCACTTTATCAGATGTGGCAGATTTTAAAACACCACGCTCAATCATCCGTTTGAGGAACCCATAATGCTGTTCCCGGATTCGAGTCATTCTTTCGGGATGCTGGTCCAGCATAATAGCGGCTTGAGCCGGGTTTATCACTTCCTCGTTATAATCTACTCCCGTCTGGCAGAGGAAAGTGTCTAGGAGCACTTCACTCAAGAGTGGGATAGGCATCGATACTAGCAAAGACTCGAAAAATGTTAGAAATAAAAAAAGAATCTGAGTCGCATCAAAAGCGCATGGTGCCTCAGTAAAAGGCTCCGGCGCATCATCAGGGTTTAAACCCATGTGCATCAGCAGTAGAGCCTCGGCGCATCTTCAGGACTTGAACCCATGCGCGTCGGCGACAAAAACCTCGGCACATCATCAAAAGACTCAAGGTCTATGTGCGTTGGTGTACGTAAAATGAAACTTACCAACCACCTCTGGTCGAACTTCGACAGGCCGACGGGGAACATCGGCCGCTGCAGCTTTCATAGGTTCTTTTTCTTTGTCCTTGCCAGCACCGCTGCGAGGAGTCTTGGGAGCCATTTCTTTGAGAGAAGAAAAGTTAGGGTTTTTGAAGAAGAACTCTAAAGAAGAGCAAAAGCAAGGAGAAGAAAAACTCTCTCTCTCTCCATCTCTCGTATATTTATAGGGCTTGGTCGCATGCGTGAACCGATGATATGTGATCTCAGCCGTCGCCTCGGGTTCTGTGAAGGGATAACCACAAATAAAAACCAAAAAAGATCATCATTAATCTTTTTTAGGTTACCGAGGCATCATCATTTGTACTAACTGAGCGGAGCATGCGCCCAGCATTGACGTGCGGAGTATCTATGCGCCCTGACGGTCATGCGCCTCCACTACCATGCTTCTTATTCAAAGTATTCCAAAACTTATCCAAAACTTTTGAAAACTTTGAAGGGGGTCTTGTAGAAGCATAGAATTTCAGAACTAGAAAGTCTATGCGCCAGACTACATGCGTCAAAGCTTAGACAAAGTGCTTCACAGCAAAAAGCAACAAATATAGACATTGAAAGAGGACTTTTTATTTAACATATAAAAGTCTGTTACATGTCTAAGAAAGACTGTACAAAGGAGAAAGAAAAGATCCTAAGTCTACAGCCAGCAATCAACATGCGCCCTCGGCCAGGCGCATCCCAACATGCGCCCTCAGCCAGACGCATCCCACCATGCGCCGTCAGCAAGGCGCATCCTTTTCAGCAGTTCAGTTATGTGCATCCTCAGTTATGTGTATTCCTTGGGCAGCTTGGTTATGTGCATCCCTTCAGCAACCCAGTTATGTGCCGCTCTTCCAGCCAGGCTCACCTGATAAATGCTTCGACTAATGAAGCATTTATTGAGCAGAACGAGGGTGGCAATCAACCCTCTAGCCCAGGAAGGAAAAAAAACCACAAGCCAACCTGTGGCCAGGGAAGGCTTCGAAAGGGCCTCCAAAGACCAAAGGAAGACCGTGATCGAAACCGCGGCCAAAGGAGCAGCTTTCAACACAACCAGAATGGGCTACACCCATTTTGAAGGAAGAAAGAGCCACCAAAGCCGTAGCACCGCAATCCCGATCTACGGCTCTTCCTGCACAACGAAGACGAGGCCCGAGCATCCCTATCTTTGGATGCAACAGACACCTTCCGCCTGCCTCGGAAGCCCTCGACTCCGACTTTTGGATATAACAGTCACCTTCAAGTGCATCGATGAAGACATTGCATCGCATCTTCACCCTCGGGAGCATCTCGTCAACAGAATGCATTCGAGTAAACGAATTCATGTCGGAAGGACGTGAGAGAACGAGAAGCAAACCCTCTCTTGATGCCACTATTTATAGGCCGGGCAGATCAAACCCATGCGCCAAGTGGATGGCTCTCCGAATTCCGTGCAATGAATTTGCATTAAATGGATGAACCGGACGCTTCGAATTCAGCCAAGTCAAAATGGCTATTTAAAGCACTCGAAGAACGAAACAGTTGCACCATCAAAGACGTCTCACGAAGCGGATGCGCCGGCCAGACCGTGCATCACACAGACGCGTCCTTCAACATCAAGCGCATCACACAGACGAGCCCTTCAGTATCAAGAGCATCACAGGGGATGCGCTCCCATGCATCCCTATGCGCCTAGTGGGACGCCAACCGACGCGCCCACTCAGCTGTCCATCGAATGTCATAAACATTAAATACTGAACTGACAGAGTTGGCAGCACGCCTCCCAAAGTCTGAACAGTCGGCAGCTTTTTCAGAAGACGAAGCATCGCCAACGTCAGCATCATCATTACTCCCCTCCGACGGCTACTGCCACGTGGCCACCCAACCATCTCGCATGCACCTCTGCGGCCATGCACCCAAATCTGCATACGCCTCAAAAGCTGTGCGCCTCAGACTTTTCACTGATCCCTAAAGACAGAAGGAAAGTCACTGTTACAACTCTGCATGTGCCTCAAAAGCCATGCACCCCAGACTTCTCCCTGATCCTAAAAGACAGGAGTAAATTCACTACTGAAGCTCTGCATGCGCCTCAAAAGCCATGCACCCAGAATGGTTCGTGACTCCTAAAGGTTACGAGCCAAAGTCTTCTCATGCACCCAATCCTAGGCGCATCCTACCAGATCATTCCTCCCACCAAATCTGAGATCTCCGAGCCATGGGTCGACGACACATGTCCTTTGACTCAACTCATCCAAGATCTCAGCAACAGAAAGATCTTTTTCTCCGCTACGTGCCGGTTCACAACAGCAACATGAAGAAGTCAACCCCCTCGATCAGGGTGCATCGTCCATGCACCTCAATCAGCAATCAACACGTAGCGTCCTCGCATACAGGCGCATCCTACATATGCGCGTATGAGCAACCAGCCTGCAAAACTATAAATAGAGGGATCATTTCCTTCTTTTACACACAGGGACCAACCTACGTGCACACATATCAACTTCTACAGCGAACAGACAGAGACTTCGCACCACCAGAGAGCAGATACAAACACTCAACGTCTTCCTCCTCTCAGCAAGCTCCAGCACCCAGAGCAATCCAGACCTTCAGAGAACCGATAACCGTCGTCAGATCATCAACGGAGTCAACGTATTACCACTCACTCCATCGGTACAAGGGACCCAAATTAAACAAAAGTGTACTTTTAGGACTACGTCTAAGTCCTATATTGTAACACTGTTCTGTTTGTATTGAAATTTACAATCAAAGAATTTTAATGGCAAACAGTTTGGAGAGTATATTATATTGTGTTTAGTTTGTGATTGAGACCTAGGACAGCGTTCTACCACCGACACTGCGACGTAGGCTGGACGTACCCACGATCTTGTGCCCCTTCACCGAGTGCGGGTCATGACATGTTTTTAGTGGTGGCCTATACAGGTCGAGATTTACATTATTACGAAGTCGTGGTAGTACGATAATTAGTTGTACTGCTGTGTACCTGCGATAGAATATAGGAATAGGTTTTAGAATGAGAGGATACTCAATCATAATTAGAATTCTTTGAGAGATTCCTGGGATGACCCTTGAGAATCTCATTATAAACTATTTTGAAATTTGATTCCAACAGTTTCTATTGACCTTCCTTGTACGTTGATGAATTCAATTCTTGGTATTCAATGTTGATTTAATTTTCTACCAAGATAAATCGTATGGGCTAGGTCGCCTCAGTTATGGAATCTAGAGTCTTCTACAGTCATATTAGCTGGCATGGTGAGAACATAGTCTGATTTTGGATGTATTTCTCGGGTGTGGGAATTTAAGATTTTTGCAGCCAAGCATGCGACAATACAAAAATTTTAAATACCATGTTCTAGAGGTATGTACCTTAGTTACGAACTCTATGATTTATCGTAGCCTTACTTACTAGTATGACGAAGATTCTGAGTATTATGATTTTGAACAGACGCATGATTATCGAATTGTATGATTTAGATAAAGTTTTTGAGACTATGATTGTTGGGGACGTAACCTTAAGAGGAGTACGACCGCCTTAAATTTCGAGGACGAAATTCTTCTAAGGGGGGTAGTGTAACCACCACTTTTCTAAAATGAGGGTAAGTTTGAACTTTTGTAAAATTTATCATTAAATAATAGGATTTAAATCATGTTAATGATTTGTGGTGATTTTTAATTATTCTAATACTATTTAAATTGGTGAATTGTGGTGTTTTACTAGTACAACCTTAGAGTTACTGAACCTAGAGACTAACCATGACCATGGAGACCTAACCATGTGATTAGATTGAATAATTACCACTTTTTAGGTTAGGAGTATTTTGGTCATTTTTGACTTTTGGTGAAAATGAATTTTGATTAATTAATATTGTGCTAAGCATTATGTTAAGTCTTAACCTAGAATTGCCCTAACATAGATATTAATCATGAGCTTAGATATTAGATTAGAAGTTTCTATTACTCGACGGTGTGCTGGAAGAGTGCTCATCATGACATATAGCTCGAAATCCCATGTATACATATAAGACTGTAAAACAGGGGGTGCAGGTAACTGGAAAAGTCTCCCCTCCCAAAGATCGAGGTAATCAATCTAGTTATTAATCCTTAACGTTTTCATTTAGGATTATGGGTGTGGCATTCTGCAGAATCCATCCTAGACATGATATGCAAGACTGGACAATACAAGAAAGTGCACTATAATAAGCCACAACAAGAAAATATAATAAACTGGAAGCTAGGAGTGCGCTACGACGAGCCACTATAGAGAAATAAGGATTACACCATGACAGGCCACTATCATTGTCACGACCTGCTCCCGAATAATAAGATACGAGTCGGACACGTCCAGCCTACGTTGGAAGACGCAACGCAGTAAGCTGTACAAGTCTAAGAAAAACTCTAAGTCACTAGATAATATAAAATATCATAACATCTATAACGTCCCAGAATAGATCACCATAAGCCACTAAGTCATTTTTAAAATAAGATCATTCGGAGGCAAATCCGGTAACAGGAATAATATATAACTCATAATACAATAATACAAAGTAAACTCTAACAATCTAAACAAAAAAACCAAACTATAGCTTCTAAGTCCTGAGTCATGGCTCCATCCTGCTCAGCTAAGATCTCGGGCTCTAGCCTATAAAGGTGAACAAGGTCCTCAAGTATACCTGTAACATATCCAGTCAGAAGCGGAGCAAAGTACAATTCTAGGTAATGAACAAGAATATCATGATATGAAAATGAGTACATGCATGAAGATGTAAAGTACTGGAAGTAAAGAACATAAAAGTACATGAATGTAAATACAGAAAGTACAAGAAATAAAGTACATGAAGTAAATCCTGAACATGAAGTACAAGAACCTGACATGTACACAATATTTGAAATACAACTAGCATAAGTGACCGGTTGGGGTGAGTACAGGAATAAGTACAGGAGTACATGAATGTCGGTACGGCTTAGAGTCCCACGTGCACGATGTGAGACCTAATCTATCAACCTGAATTTCTGTTTTGGGTTTGGTTACATATCTAGTGTATTTCCCCTCCCCAAATACAAACAAATACAGGAACATGAAAGTAAAAGAGTACATGATATACCGTGTCCCAACGTGTCACAAGAAAAGTACAGGATATGAATGTAGATGAACATAAACCATATAATGTACTTGTCTTGCTCAGGATGATCGGGAAAATGGAGTAGATCGTATGTCCTCCTGATAATATGTACAATTGGATTAAGTTCTAATCAACTAGTTGACCTAACAAGTCTGCTGATCTATTTACTTATTAGTCCAACATTCAATTTACACACATTACCTATCTATATCTAGAGTACATTAATATGGTATTGAAAATATTTGTAGAAATTCTAAGAAATTAGATGTGACTACTCAATCATAAATGCTAAAATAGGATTTTACTAGAATATGATTAATCAATTATAAAGGTTCTAGTTAAGGAAATTATTTAAGCAAACTGTGTATTCTTGTTAATACAAATTACTAATATTCTTAGTAGTGAAAATATAAAAGAACATTTATAAGCTTAGATGTTGAATTTGGTACCAATAATTATTCAATGAAAGTTATTGAGTGAAAGCACAACTCTAAAAAATGACCCAACTTGGACTAGTCGACCCAGCCCAGGAATGGCCCATCCACCTCATATGCTTGGCCCAAGCTATACTTCCTACTAACCTACTGGGTCATCTTCAGCAGTATAACTCATACTCGAACACAAACACAGTCCAGGTCCAACAACATGTAGGCAACCTAATCTTACAAATGTATAAGAGTCAGCTCCAGCCCAACCTTGCCCACACTCACTATATGATCCCTGTCCCCCTTCAAGAGTACAAAGTTTAGAGAAAATATACATTGGACTTTATAATCAGACAAGACCATAAATTTATGGAAAAACCCAAGCACCTGCATTCAATCGTTCACACAACCCCGATCTCGTGAGCCCAACTCACTCATACAAGTCAAAAGTTTAGCAACATCTAAAATAGGACATTCAAAGAGAATCAAACCTTCAAAAAATACACATTTCAACAGTTCTAAACGGAAGCAGAACGTAGGAGGACAAAAATTCAATAATTATTCAAAGCAAAGTTTATAAAGCATTTGAAATCTCTATCCAAATATAACGGCCAAATCAATGTACAAGCAAACTCGCAGAACCTGTCACGACCCGTACCCAATGTAGGGGCACAAGAGGTAGGTACGTCCAGCCTACGCCGTAGTGTCGGCGGTAGAACGCTGTTCTAGGTCACAATCACATCTAAACAAAATATGATATACTCTCTGAACGGAGAACAATACAGAAGATACAACTTAATCATAATTCTAAGATAGAAATAACACGATATGATAGATAGAAAATCTCAAATGAAATACAAACAGAAGGGGAAAAAGTCTAAGTGTCTAGACGACACTAACAACAACATCAACCAAATAATACATCTCAAATGTCAATATAAAGACAAGACAACAAATAAGATAACATTCCAGCTAACTAGCCTAGACTACAGGGGTAATATCCTCAGTTACAGATGGATCCTGCTGAGGGTCCAGGTCGTAGGTGTCATTTAAGCCTGCTCCATAGAAAGTAGTGCAGAAGTCCTCCTCATCCTTTGTAATATTTTCAACAGGTCCAGTCAGGACAGGAACGAGCACAAAATCTCTCACGCAGTTCCTATCATGGCAGGAAATATAAAGCAAGCAAAAGAATAAGATACATGAACTATAAGAAATGTACATGAAAGATAAGAAATATACATGAAAGATAAGAAAGGTATCTGTAACCAAAAATATCTACTATAAGTAAAGAACTGTAAGTGACTAGTGATTTAGAGCACAAGATGGTTATGTAAACGTCTTGAAATTTGCACATGAATAAACTACAGAGTTGCACATGAATACCTACTTTAGAATTGATCACATAACCACTTCTACTCTCCCGTACCCCAATCAATACACAAGGATCTAGACAAGTTATGTTATTGTACATGATTTCACATGAAGTTCAATAAATGAGTGCACATGAATAGTTATACATGAAGGCTCTGTGAACATGAGAGTACATGAATCACATGAGTATACATGAAGGGTGGAAGTGTAGAAATACATGATGTAAGTGAAAAGTACATGACATGACGTATCCAATGCTTCCGAAGGGAATAACATCTCATGAAAAAATCCATATAGTACCAATTCGTGTTAACAACATGACAATATCAAGTAAAATAATCTAGAGCAAGAATATAAGTCCCAACAAGTGTGAAATGATTAGAGAATGTACTCGCCTGATATCCTGAATGTCCGATGAGAATAGATGTCCAAATCAGAGTAACTGAGTCCTATTTAGAGCAACATAGGTCATAATGTATCCACAATGGTAAAAATAAAGTTTACAATACATTCTATATGATTCTAGGCCAATTTAGGCTAAAGTCAACACTTGGTCAACTCTGGTCAACTATACAGTCAAATTAGGTCAACTATAGTCAACTGTGGTCAAACTATCTAGGGTTTGGTCAACAATGGTCAACTAGTCTAGGTTAGTCAATTCTAGGTCTAACAAATGCCTATGTATATATATATATATATCATATATATATACATATACCTACACTATATCTATACTAGCTAGTACATGGCCTATAGCCTATATCACATATATCACATTAGCTATATATCATACCATTACATGTATATATACTATACATTACGCACAACATATATATATTACATATATGTATATACCTATAGATATATTTATATACATATAGAAAGGGGGATAGGTAAGCAATGTGTGTGTGTGTGCAAAGGGAGTAATGGATATGTGACAGTTAGGATAGTGTTAAGGTGTGTGTGTAAACATCAAGTGTGCATAGAGATGAGAGTGCCTAAGGTTTGGGGTTAACATCTCAGGTTACAACCAAATCCTTGTTTCAAGTTAACATATATCAATGCATATATAAACCCAATAAATCCCTATCATTCTCATATTTTCAATTTACTCTTACCATGAATTTAACATACACAAAATATAATTTACCTACATATATATATTCAAACAAATCCCATTACCACATAGCACTAAAACCTATTTATCAGTTATGAAATCTCAGTTTATATAAACAAAACCCAAAGTTCATTCAAATCTCAGTTTCAAATGAACAATTAATATACAAAGGAAACATATATACATATATGTACATACTATGATACATCCAAATATACATGTATATAATCACTTAAAATTGGGGAAAAGTATGTACAGAAGTGTCACACACATGTGCACGTGTTAGGGGGTGTATACGTGTCCAGGAAACTGGACACGAGGTGTCCAAAATACTCAAACTGTTGAGTATCAGAAAATTGTGTAGTGCAGTGTGGTGGAGATGTGTCGGGTAGGTTTGGACACGACACATGGCACTAGAGGCCACGTGCTCGTGTCCACGTGTAGCTGGGGTATTGATCTTCATGGTCGACACCTCACTTGGTGTCCACGATGTGTCCACGAGGGACACGAGACGTGTATCAGTCGAAAAAATTTGACTGTGCGCAATCAGTGCAAAATGCGTACACACTCGATATCGTGTCCGACATGAATCAATTTGACACAAAACTTGGGGGCTGACTTGTCAGTCATGGCCCCCACCTCCATGCCAAATAGCAAGTGTCCACGTGTCCTACACGAAGAGAAATCGTGCACAAGTAGCAGGACACGCGTGCGACAGTGTCGTACTGCAGTTCATGTCCAATTTTGGACACGAATCTAATACAGAAACGTGCTCAGTGCAAAGGGGAATCAAAATACACATATAGGGCTACTGATTTATGAATTTTTTTAAAAAAATAAGAACAAACAGTTTATAGAGGTATTTCATCGAACACCTGTTCTAATATACCGACACGCGTCCGATACGCCTACCAAATGGAAAATCCTACCAAACTACATCTACAGGTCCGGGACACCTAGATGGATGCATCTATGAAGAGAAAAAAAATTTAAAGGGGTTTAGGGCTATTTACCTATTGGGAGTTAGATCTCAATGAAAAGCCCTAAGGAAGATGTAGTGCCCCATCCCGCTCAGTCAATCGGAGGAATCGGAACGCCGACGACATTCAGACTTAGTCACGCAACGGTGACTCGAAGGCCCACTCGGTCGAGGCGACTCCTCGCTCATGTGGAGTAGTTTCAGTGAACTTGCCTCATCTTAGCCTTTACATAATAAATCACATGTTTTTAACTTGCACAATAGGCTTGATAATAAAAGAAACGAATCCACATAGCTAAGGAAATAATCCTGATGAGTCGAATTGAGTTTGAATATGGAAAGGTCCAACAGTCGGCTTAGAAGTATTACACGATGTGCTTTCAAAATGACACTCGATCCTTCATCCTGTGGCTTGGGAGAAGGAATTCGGTTTAAGTTTGCCACAAAGCTACAAACTTAGCCTAAGTCATAGGCGTCGCACGTATAAATGCTTGATAAAGCATACACGGTCCCATCGTCCAAGACTTGGCATAGCCTTGATCGTCCCACGAGCTAAGTTGTATCGCACGGCTTATGGCATAAGTCTAGGTACCCAAAGAACTTGGTTGTTCAAGTTGAGCGCATGCACGGTCTCACGGTTCTACGACTGCATATAGCCATTTGTTCCTACGGTCTTAAGGCTCGTCATGTAGAGTATGACTTGGACGATAGTGTTGCACGAAATATAATGGATTTACGGCACAAAACACGGTTGTTTCGATGATAGAAATTCCATGGGCTATGTCAAGTATTAGGTACGTTTGGTGCAAGTTAAGTTGGAAGGCTGTGCAGTAGTCGTTCCCTCGATTTCAAAGAAGTAAGTACGTGCGACCGTTCTTCGCTGAGGCGATCCCTCATTTGGGAGTCTCACGGTTCCGATGTACGTTATGCAAAAGTGTGGTTTAGGGCACGAGATGCTAAGTATAGTTCCAGTCGTACCATAAAATTAGGCCATGCATTTACGTGAGTCTAGATGTCTCGTAGGTGCGTGGTCATTGGATAACTTGTCGACAAGGATTTCTTCCTCGACTGGTATTACGTCGGGGCACCGGGGCCAGTCGACCTAGGGGGAAGACGTTATAGCAGCGCTGAATTGTACCGCGTGGGTAGTCGGAGAATTTCCATGGGGCTAGCTACCTTGCATTGAAAGACCCGCCGCCTACCCGAGCAATGTCCACGATGGCTTGTCGTGCCAGTGGCCTTTCATATAGATAATTAGTGTGCTGAGCGGCAATCCGCATGCACGGTGTCGGTTGTAAACCCCCTAATTTATTAAAATATTTCAATTTAGTTTTGTGCAAAAATTTGTGCTAAAATACATGTATGCATAATATTAGGAGTGTGAAATAATGGTAGTAGCAAATACTTAAGTTAATACATATTATGGGTGTAAGTTTATATGATATATTTATATGTATATATGTATGTGTGTATGTGTTGATTTATTAAGGTGTATATATTTATATATACATATATGTGGGAATATTTGTGTATATAAATATATCTAAAATATTGAATTACTGAAAAGAGTTTTTAATTAATAATAAAAATAGAATTTAGAAATTAAAATAGAGTAATAATAGAAAAATAGAAAATAGTTTTTAAAATAGAATAGAGAAATAGTTTAAAAAAAAGAAAAAGAATTTTTAATAAAGAATAAGAAAGAAAAAAAATGAAAAAGAAAAAGAAACAAAAAAGGAAAAGAAAGAAAAAAAATAAATTCACCCACCCACTTAAAGTGGGCGGGCCCCCCTCTCCTTTGCTAGCTGCTATAGTAGCAAACCCAGCGCCTAACCCAACACCAATCCGTGGGCAAAGTCTATTTGGCTTTATTAGTAATCATAGTATTACTAGGTTTTGCCCCAACTTGTTATAAATATATCTTTCTCCACAGACTTCAAAACCCTAGACTCCCGAAACGAAAATTACGGCAGAACATACCCTCTTCGTCTAGGAGTTCGTTTCACCAGCAACGGAGTTGTGTGCGCGATGAACAGAGCATCGAAAGTCAGCCCATCGTCATCCATGGATCAGCTTTCCCACTCAAGGTACCCTATTTCTCGACGACGTAACTTTTTACTCGTAACACCAATTTTCGATCCGTAAGATTTTTTGGAAAGTAGACTTGACCCTCCTCGAAATTCTCCAAATGGATTTCGACATGACCATCTAACTGGTTCAAAAAATTGAACCGAAGTTAGCAAAAAAATCTATTTTTCTGGACTGTTAAAAACAATTCTAAATAACAACTTGTCGATCAATTTTCTTGCTGTACATTAAAAACATGTCGAAACTAATTGAAAATAGTAAAAGACAATATAACCGAGATCACAATGCATCTTCTGGATCGTCATTTCGATTAACGTGTAAAAAGTAAATTGATATTGAAGTTGGAGGAAAAACTGTTTTAAACTTATATAAAATTCTAAAATTTTCTCGATACGGCGTGCGCCCCAATGAACCGGACAACATGGTCGCGTGCTATACGCATCGAAAGGTGCATATGGACGTTGCTGATGTGTGGGAACTGACGGAACTCAGTTTCGTCGCGTGTGCGCGACGAAATCAGTCCGTATCCGTCAAGATATCCCGTATCGCCAATTTGCAAACTTGACCCTAACTTCATGTACAATCATCAGATCGAGACGAAACCTGTGCCAACAGGTTCAAATCAAAATTTTAGTCCTGTGTGTCAAGTTTGGTTCGATTCTGAGAAGGTCGACCGAAACCCCTTTTTGGCGGGCCCGCGACCGACTCAAACGTACGATTTTGTACGCAGCTTATCAAAATCCAAAACTGGACATACCGTTGAGTTCCTCTCCTCAAAATGAATTCATAGACATATCGTTTGACGACTTTAGAGACCATAGACTTTGGCACGTATTTTGGTGCGAAGCGTGTCCAACGGCGGACATCGTTTTGATCCGAAATTACGATTTTGCTTCTGTTCCAGAATTAGACTTTTGGATTGGCATTTCCCAGGTATATCTTATACACCAAGTATATTTTTGATGTTTGTTTCAGCAACCGAAGTTGTTTAGAGATTGTGACATTTTTTGGCTGACATTGTGATTTCCTGGACTTGCCACTTTGCACCATCAGGCAAGATACCTTGCCACCTTACTCTGTGATTTACATATTCTTATTTTCAGTTGTTATTTTTATCATTTCTTATTTTTTATTATAAAATTGTGCGTCCAAGTCACACTTGGGTGCAAGCGACTCTATCGGTCGTTTTCTTGCTTTTATTTATATCTCTTGCATCGACTTAGCCTAGTGACCACCCATTGTTGATGAGGTATTGGTATATCTCATACGGCCTTGACACTTACTTACCACATATTGTGAGTCACATATAGGATACATACTCGCGTAGTCGGCCGACCACCGATACGTATGAGGCGTACGACGATTAGGAGTAACTGTCAATAGAATTGCATGCCAGTGGACATGGCAGTTATAAGAGGGTCATATGGGTCATGGATGTGACTCCACTAGGCATGGGGTGGGAAGAACAGTTCCTTGATTTATGGGCCACATATTAATTGCTATTGTACCTGAAGCTCCGCTGGAGATGCAGGTTCACCTTACTATTACTGATTCCCTCTGACGTTCGTGGAGCATTATGGACGTTTTCTTACTGATTCCCTCTGACGTTCGTCGAACGTTATAGACGGAGACGACTGGTTCCCGAAGGAAGGGACGATGCCACTGCTATACAGCTCGAGTGCCCATATATGGAGGATTATTCTTTATTGCATATTCACTATAGTAAGGTTATGTATCCTATGGCATGCATCCCTTATTTTCTATTATATATCACAGTTTATATGGTATGGTATTTTCTTGTATCTTGTTACGTCCCTCTGAGGAACTGGTTATCTCTCCAGGATTAGACGATTTCCCACAGGAGTACGGAGCGGCATTGGATCCATCTTTTGTGGGCGACGAGGCATTTCCCTTTGACATTTAGCTCTATTCTTATCTTCGAGGATTATTGAGATTATGTAGTGGACATCTTATGTTCTTTCATTTACTTTCTATTTTGCAGGTTGGACTCCGATCTTTGTGACTATTTTTTATAGCTGTTTGGAGTGGGTATGTCCACCCGGCTATCTTTTGATGCATTATTTATTGGACTCTCGTTTCTTCTGTGTTGAGCTGTGATGAGATTAGATACCTATATTCTGGCCTGTGATTTTATTATATATATACAGCTTATGTATGTATACGAGGATTTTATATATTGGAGTATTCTTCGTATATGTGCAGCTGGCATGTTACGTACTTGATCCTAAGTATTTTGGGACTGGGGTATTATATGTTTTTGTGGTGGCCCATGCAGGTCGACGAAAATATTGTTGGATTACATGACTGTGCCCAATAAGCCTGCATATAGGAATATGAATAGTATCTCATCCAGAACTACTACTTTCCTTGACTTCCAATCTTTTCAAATTCCTTTGATTACTTGAATTACCTCATATCTAACTTCTCCTAATATCGTCCTATTCTTCCTCGTGCCAACAATATGAATCTAAGAAGCGGACGCACTTCTGCCTTGGTCCTCACATCTGGTGAAAAGGATACTCCGGAGGGACAAAATCCTCCAATGAATCCAGTGACACCATACCAGCCCGGACAGTCGCAGCCTACTACGACACCGATGATGGTACACCCAGAGATCGCAGCACCCTCAGTCAGCCCGGCTGGACAGACCACTACCATGCCATCGGAAGGGAATGTACCACTGCCTCCACCACCACCATTCCCTCAGTAGTTTCCACCACAGTCGGGACCTCAAATGCCTCCACCACCGACTGATGGGAGCCCTACTTCCCAGTTTATGTACGCCATGATGCAGGCTCAGTAGCAACAGACTGAGCTGATGAGACAGACAATGATGGCATCATTGGCTAGACCTCCACCACCACCTCCAGTACCAGTACCAGCACCAGATCTGCATCCTTATGAAGGCTCTATCAAGAATTTCACAGATATGAACCCCAAGGCCTTTAGAGGAACGAAAAAGCTATTAGAGGTGTCACAATGGCTTATTAGTACAGAAAAGCTACTAAAGGCATCCCAGTTGCCATATCGAGATTGGATGACAGCAATGGACCTACTGTTAGAAGATAATGCTCACTACTGGTGGAAGGCGGAAGAGAGACGATTAGGCACTGGGATCACTTGGAAGCAGTTCTACGATCTTTTCTATGAAAGATTCTTCCCCATTCTTGTTCGATATGGTCTCTACGATAAGTTCCTTCATCTGAAGCAAGAAAACATGTCAGTTGATGAGTACGACTTAGAGTTTAATCGCTTGAGTAGATTTAGTGCGGGACTGATCCCGACAGAGTTAGAGAAGGCGAGGAGATTCCATCAGGGGCTTGCACCAGAGCTCAAGTCTTATACGACTACCCAGTCTCGAGTCTCCCATTCAGCTGTCTTGGAAGAAGCTTGTGCCCAAGAGATTCTTCGCAAGGAGCAGCAGTAGACATCGAGATGCCATACACTAGCAGTCACACCAGTTAGAGCTACACATGATGGACCTATTAGGAGGCCCACATGATAGTACCCGTAGAGGCCCACACCATATCAGAAGCCCGTTTGCCATTACTGTAGGAAGGAAGGACATGTCCAGAGAGACTGTCGAATCCATCATGGATGGTGCTTGAGGTGTGGATCCAGCCAGCATATGGTCAAGGATTGTCCAGAGCAGCAGTCGATAGTATATGCTTGACAGACCCCGAGGTCGACATCTCCTACACTCCCAGCACCCCGACCCGGACAACAGGTGTCTGGGCTTATAGCACCAACAGTAGGAGCTCCTCGCCCACCATTACCACCCCAGACAGTGTAGCACGACAGGACTAGAGTTTAGGACCCCGGCCAGAATTACGGACATGCCTTCTCGTTAGCAGTGGAGAATGTAGAAACAGAAGGAGAAGTCGTAGCAGGTATGATTTTAATTTTCATATTCCATGTTATCATATCCATGCATCATAAGTTTATCCAAGGCCAGAGAAAATCAGACAGTAGGACGATTGTATAAGCACGAATACTGGACACAGCTTAGATTCTTAAACCTCGAACTACTTGTGTTTTCATTCAATCATAAATCCAGCGTACTAATATTTGGACTAGTCTGACTAAACACCGCTATTATAGCCTATATTTTGCAAGCTTATCCTTATCGAGCTTGTTCACGACATGTGTATATTGGGGACGCCCACTAATATATTGTCTAATCAGAATCAGTGTATGATGGTCTGATCAACCTTCGTACAGTTGGTTCGCTTTTATTTGCTTATCCTACGTAGATTGAGATATAGATGGCTCTAGGATCTCATCCGCAACTGCCTTGACAACTCTATTTGAAATGCCTCTAGGAATCCCATATTTGTATTCGATCCTCTCTCCCTGGAAAATTTATTATTTTTGCCTTTACGGATTTCGGAAAGTCAGATGCTCATATTGAGGGAAGATAGACCCGTAATATCCTCCTCAGTTCATCATACCATCTATAGACATGAAAGATATATTCATACAATCATTGACATCTATTGGAATCAAAGTACGGTCTTCAAAACTGGACTCATATCTATCACATCTCGTATCCTAGTACATTGTGTAATATTCTTCCACAAATTGAGGTATGACCTTCCGACTCGAACCTTTCTAACTCCACTAAACCATAGAGCGGTGTCTTTGTTAACTTCTAAAAATGAATTACTGTAGGATATAGATCGTAAAGCCCCAGTAGAATTTAGAATGTACTAGGATTGCCTATTGATTAGAATAAGTGGTTTCTGTTAGAACGATAATTAGTGCCTCATGAACTCCCACTTTCTATTTAGAACATTTTTGGGTCCCCGACAGTGGCATTTAGATTCAGAGCACAAGACCAGCTGCTACCTTCCAACAAATTCCATCTGCAAGACCTATACGAGTCCATCTTCATGTAGACATATCATGTCCCACTAAAATACGATCCCTTGTACTCTATTTTCATGATACGATTTTTGAGAAAAAGGGCTAATTATAAACCTTACCGTAATACCGACGAACCTTTCAGCTTCAATTTGAGAACCAAACTCAACTCAAAACTTTCGACCCAATATATGATTGTGATCTACTCGAAACCCAATATGCACCTGCCCTAGTATGATACTTAATTGAGACTCTATCTGCCACTTGTACACAAAAGCCATGTGAGACATATTTTTGACTTACGGCACATATCTAACCAATCCGATTCGGAACTAGCCCAACCTCTCGAGTTAGGACTTGTTCTAGACTACTATAGCCTAGCAGAGATGGTATAAGTTGATCTTACGAGATATTTCCCCACCAATATGGTTCAAATTCGAAATGGATTCATTCAATATGAAACCCCTGCACCTTTTAGCCCCTCTCAGAAGGCTCGTAACGATGTTTATCACAGATTGCCAACTTCTATAAGTGGGGTAGAGCCTTGAACCAAGAACACTTACCCTATAGAAATTAAGCCAATAGGGTTCCTTGTGCAACTACCCTCATTTGTTCGAAAACTAAGGGACGACTTTCATGCGTTAGCCCCTTAAAATTTTACATTTGCATTTGACCCCCTTTCCGTAGTTTTAATTTCGAGGACGAAATTTCTTTAAGTTGGGTAAGATGTAAACCCCCCTAATTCATTAAAATATTTAAATTTAGTTTTGTGTAGAAGTTTGTGCTAAAATACATGTATGCATAACATTATGAGTGTGAAATAATGGTAATAGCAAATACTTAAGTTAATGCATAGTATGGGTGTAAGTTTATATGATATATTTATATGTATATATGTATGTGTGTATGTGTTGATTTATTAAGGTATATATATTTATATATACATATATGTGTATATAAATATATCTAAAATATTGAATTATTGAAAAGAGTTTTTAATTAATAATAATAAATAATAAAAATAGAATATAAAAATTAAAATAGAGTAATAATAGAAAAATAGAAAATAGTTTTTAAAATAGAATAGAGAAATAGTTAAAAAAAGAATTTTTTTTAATAAAGAATAAGAAAGAAAAAAAAAGAAAAAGAAACGAAAAAGTAAAAAAAAAATTCACCCACCCACTTAAAGTGGGCAAGCCCCCCCTCTCCTTTGCTAGCTGCTATAGCAGCAAACCCAACGCCTAACCCAACACCAATCCGTGGGCAAAGCCTATTTGGCTTTATTAGTAATCATAGTATTACTAGGTTTTGCCCCAACTTGTTATAAATATATCTTTCTCCACAGACTTTAAAACCCTAGACTCCCAAAACAAAAATTACGGCAGAACATACCCTCTTCGTCTAGGAGTTCGTTTCACCAGTAATGAAGTTGTGTGCGCGACGTACGGAACATCGAAAGTCAGCCCCTCGTCATCTACGGAGCAGTTTTCCCACTCAAGTTACCCTATTTTTCGACGACGTAACTTTTTACTCGTAACACCGATTTTCGATCCGTAAGATTTTCTGGAAAGTAGACTTGACCCTCTTCTAGATCCTCCAGATGGATTTGGACATGACCATCTAACTGGTTCAAAAAATTGAACCGAAGTTAGCAAATTTTTTTTATTTTTCTGGACTGTTAAAAATAATTCTAAATGACAACTTGTCGGCCAATTTTCTGGCTGTACATTAAAAACTTGTAGAAACTAATTGAAAACAGTGAAAGACAATATAACCGAGATTGCAACGCATCTTCTGGATCGTCATTTCGATTAACGTGTAAAAAGTAAATTGATGTTGAAGTTGGAGGAAAAAACTGTTTTAAACATATAAAATTCTGAAATTTTCTCGATACGGCGTGCGCCCCGACGAACCGGGCGACGTGGTTGCGTGCTATATGCATCGAAAGACGCGTATGGACGTTGTTTACGTGTGGGAACTGACGAACTCAGTTTCGTCGCGTGTGCGCGACGAAATCAGTCCGTATCCATCAAGATATCCCATATCGTCAATTTGTAAACTTGACCCTAACTTCGTGTACAATTGTCAGATCGAGGCAAAACTTGCGCCAACAGGTCTGAATCAAAATTTTGGTCCTGTGTGCCAAGTTTGGTTCGATTCTGAGAAGGTCGACCGAAACCCTTTTTTGGCTAGCCCGAGACTCACTCAAACGGGCAATTTTATACACGGCTCATCGGAATCCAAAATTGGACATACCATTGAGTTTCTCTCCTCAAATTGAATTCGTAGACATGTAGTTTAATGATTTTAGAGACCATAGACTTTGGCACGCATTTCGGTACGAAGCGGGTCCAACGACGGACATCATTTTGATCTGAAATTACGATTTTGCCGTTGTTCCAGAATTAGACTTTTGGACAGACATTTCCTAGGCATATCTTATATACCGAGTACATTTTAGATGTTTGTTTCAACAACCGGAGTTGTTTGGAGATTGTGATGTTTCTTGGCTGACATTGTGATTTTATGGACTTGCCAGTTTGCACCATCAGGCAAGATACCTTGCCACCTTACTCTGTGATTTACATATTCTTATTTTCAGTTGTTATTTTCAGCATTTCTTATTTGTTATTATAAAACTGTGCGTCCAAGTCACATTTGGGTGCAAGCGACTCTATCGGTCGTTTTCTTGCTTTTATTTATCTCTCTTGCATTGACTTAGCCTAGTGACCACCCATTATTGATGAGGTATTGGTATATCTCATACGGCCTTGACACTTACTTACCACGTATTGTAAGTCACATATAGGACACGTACTCGCGTACTCGGCCGGCCACCGATACGTATGAGGCGTGCGACGGTTAGGAGTAACTGCCAATAGAATTGCATGCTAGTGGACTTGGCAGTTACTAGAGGGTCATATGGGTCATGGATGTGACTCCACTAGGCATGGGGTGGGAAGAACAGTTCCTTGATGTATGGGCCACATATTAATTGCTATTGTACCTGAAGCTCCGCTGGAGACGCAGGTTCACCTTACTATTACTGATTCCCTCTGACGTTCATGGAGCGTTATGGACGTTTTCTTTCTGATTCCCTCTGACATTCGCCGAATGTTATGGACGGAGACGACTGGTTCCCGAAGGAAGGGACGATGCCACTGCTATACAGCCCGAGTGCCCAAATGTGGAGGATTGTTCTTTATTGCATATTCACTATAGTAAGGTTAGGTACCCTATGGCATGCATCCCTTATTTTCTATTATATATCACAGTTTATATGGCATGTTGTTTTCTTGTATCTTGTTACGTCCCTCTGAGGACCTGGTTATCTCTCCAGGATTAGACGATTTCCTACAGGAGTACGGAGCGGCATTGGATCCATCTTTTGTGGGTGATGAGACATTTCCCTTTGACATTTAGCTCTATTCTTATCTTCGAGGATTATTGAGACTATGAAGTGGACATCTTATGTTCTTTCATTTACTTTCTATTTTGCGGAGGTTGGACTCCGATCTTTGTGACTATTTTTTATAGCTGTTTGGAGTGGGTATGTCCACTCGGCTATCTTTTGATGCATTATTTATTGGTCTCTCATTTCTTCTGTGTTGAGCTGTGATGAGATTAGATACCTATATTCTGGCATACAATTTTATTATATATATACAGCTTATGTACGTATACGAGGATTTTATATATTGGAGTATTCTTCGTATATGTGCAGCTGGCATGTTGCGTACTTGGTCCTAAGTATTTTGGGACTGGGGCGTTACATCGGTCGTATCAAAGGAAGTGTAAGCACGGTATGACTTGAGTTATGAAATGTGTGCTCGGATTGCACCCAAAGTATTATGAAGCCTAAGATTTGGCTATGCGTAAGACACATGCTTTGGCATACGATATGGCATCATACTTGAGTTCTCAACACGAGTTCCACAAGTTGGGTTAGACGTTTCGAGTTAAGTTCTGCAAGGGCCGTAGGAGAAGTTCGATTAAGTCTTGTTGAGTCGCGAGGCACGGCCTCGATATGTTGTGGCACGACCATATTGTTACGACACAAGTTTAGGCAAGTTACTAAGTGGCGAGGTGTTGCATCGATTATGTTATAAGAAGGGATTTATGGCACGACTGAGTTGTTGCGTACCAAATACGGGACGAAAGGCAAGCACGAGTCGATAAGTTGACGTGTTGACACGAGAAGGTCTAGAGGCAAAGTATGAGTACATTGTTAGTGCAAGGCACGATGATGGTCTAGAGACACAAAATAGGCCCATGCGTCGGTCCTAAAACTGATCCTATGATAAGAGTAGAAAGACAATCATAAAGGGTTCTGTTGCACAAAGTAAATGAACGTGTCAGTTTTGTATGGGTGGGCGAGGAGCTCATTCCACCAATACAGTTGAGTACTAACACCCACATAGTTTTCATGTGCAGGCACAGGTAGAAGTTCGTTGTACGGAGCTCGCTTGGATGCGTCGAGGCACGGAGTCCCTTGGCAATTCTTAGCGTGCGGCCGCGTAGAGTTAAGACTTATATGGGACATAATATATGGGCATCGCCTTCCGAAGCATCCGCTGGCTCAAGACTTGTATTGAGTGAGCTGAATGAACTTGTAATGTGAGAAGAGTGAGCTTGAGTGATTGTAATCTTGGCCTTGCACCCCATTGTAATCCTTATTTCAATATCAATAAAATGTATCGTTTGAATGACTTGTGTTTTGTTCTAAATTTCTGCTGCTATTGTTCAATGTCTTTGCTTGGGACTTCTGTGCGACAACCCCATTGCAGCTGCTGTAATCGGCCATTATGGAACCCGCCTTGCACGAGCGCAATTTAGGCTCGTGCGGCATCACGCCATAGCGAGGACGATCGCTCCTACGGGAGCGGGGCATGACAGAAGATGTCCTTCTTCAAAAGCTATGGGCCAATGTGCTCCAAATCCTTGCTAGCTTGCCTCCCATAGCCTCTATAACAGCAATAGATCTCAATACAAGAGACTAGGCTCAATTTGGGGGAGAAATTAGGAAATGAGGATGATTTGGGGAAGAACACAAATTAGGGTATGATGTAGGAATGAAAAGAGGTAAGGTTGATGAAGTGTTGTGTTATATAGGGAGTATTCCTTGATGTGGCCGGCCACAATAGCTATGCTAGGGTTTGGGAGGGGTAGATATTTGCTAATGGTTAGGCTTTAGCAATTTAAATCAAGCTTTCTAAGGAAAGGCCCATAGGAATTAGGCTCAAGCTAAATATCTTAACAAATATCTTAATAAAGGTAATATTTAGATATTTCTAATCTTGGCACTTAGCTTAGAAGGTTCTAATGTAATATCTAGTCTCATGATCATATCTAGATTAGGTTAACTTCTAGGTTAAGGCTTACTTAATTAATTAGCACATGTTTAATTAATAAATTTTAATTCCAGAAAAAGTCACAATTGACCAAAATATCCTTAGGCTAATAATGTGGTAGTGACAGAACCCCAAGCATCGGGACAAACTTCTCCAATCCACTTCCATACTATCACCTTGGACACGCACGTAATGGCTAGACACGGATAGCACACGCACACAAATGGATAGACACGGACAAGCTTAGACTCTGGACACGAACACTCGAACTCCACTTCTCTGCATTACGGCCAACCCCCAACCAATTAGTTCATTAATTAAAGCTACTAATTGTACAAACAACATCCAAGAAGAATAGTGCAGTACCTGCAGATGAAAAATTTATTCTGCAACTTGAACACAACTTCAGGGAAAACGAACATGACTCTGGACACGCACACACGGACACAGCTACACACTGCACATGGCGACAAGACACGTCCTGGACACGATTCAACCAATACACCCCATTAATTCCTGATAGATACAATGCACTTACAATAATCAAGAAGAGTAGGACACTACCTGTGGAAACTGGCACCACACGAAACTTGATCTCCGGAGCCGAACACCACCTCCTCGTGTCCAATAGCGGATGCAGTTCTGGTTCAAATAATTAAGCAAACAGTTGGGGTGCATCCCAAAATAGAGAAATCTCTTGAATTTGGAGGATAAATTCCAATACAAGATCAAAGGATTCCAGATCCATTCGATCACTACTCAATTCAAAAAGAATATGCAATCAATGTCAGTCAAAAATTTACCCGATCCAAGAATTTTGCTTCAATCGTGAGTTTCTGAACAATGCGGTGATGCCGAATCCTCGTCGAGGAAGACGATGATCAGTCGGACTTAGAACAGCTGATCGCACTCGATCAATCGATCTTCACATGAACTAATGTACGAGAATTTGATCGGCACAAGAAAAAGAGATCGATCAGAATGATCATACGATCTAGAGTTCGAAATAAATTCCATGATATAGATCGAGACTTATTGGGTTCGGGTCGATCCCTGGGAGGAGACGAAAATTTCGTAGCAGAGAACGTCGATAGGGCGAAGAGTCATCGTCGAAGAACAATAGTGCGCCGTTGGGAAGGAGATCTATGTACAGTCGTCGTCGTCGTCGTCGAAGCTCCTCTCGATGATCCTCCGTGCACCGTCACCAGAGAGGAACACCGCCTGTCGCCGTCAGTGGTGGTCGATGTTGCCAGAGGAGAAGGAGGTTCGTGGTGTCGACGGGATGGTGGCCGTCCACCGCCATGGGTAGATGGCTCAACTGTCGAGCATCGGAAGAGGAGAACATCTAGCCACCGGAAGGAGGTCATCGGAAGGAGTTAGATCGATCGGTACCTAGGCGTCACGATGGAACTCACCATCATCGCCAACAAGGAGGAGAGAAGGTCGAATCCTTGCAGGAGTATAGCTCTGCCACCATAACTCAACTGCCGGAGCAAAGATCCTCCACTGTCGCCATTATCGTCAATGGCCGCTGGAGATTAGGTTTAGGTCAGGATGAGAAATTTAGGGAAGAAGAAATATAGGAGAGCTCTCGAAATATCTAGAGAGAGAAATGAGCTCTCTCTCCACTCAGTGGTGGGTTTAAATAGATAGTTGAGATGAAATGAGATATTAGCACCTAGGACATCTGCAATTCAAGATTTACATAAAACAAAAAAGTTTGTTTAAAGAGGCTAGAGAAGTTGTTATAGAAAATTGGGGACCACTTGGTTAGTTAGGAAAACTCTAGATTTGTTAGCAATTAACTAAGCTTCCTCCCAAAATAAATGTTATAGAATTATAAATGAGGAAAATCAATAAAATATATTAGGAATATTCAAAATTTTATAAAACTGGGAAGTGGGGTTACAAATCTCCCCCCTTAGAAAATTTTGTCCTCGAAATTTTAAGAGTACAGCATGAAACTTGAATGACACGAAATCCAAAATTGGTTAGATGCGAGTGTGAATACGCTCAACGAATAGGTACGAAAATCGTAAAAATTTGAAATGACTTTTCACGACGAATAAATGGATAACTGGCACGATCGATAAATTTTTTAGTCGTCCGAAGTAAACGAAATTTAGTTAGGATCAGATACGATATTTATATACAAGGACTTGAAATAACATGTTTTAACCATGATCGAGAATCAAACAGGCACAAGGTGGAAGGAGTTTTAATTATACCTTAGAAGAGTAAATCATGAGGGTACGACCTTCTAAGCACGATCAAACTTGAAAGTTTATCACGATTGAAAATAGAGCAAAATAGAAAAATCACGATTAAATAGGCATGATCAAAGTTTAGACAAAAACACGATCAAGATTTAAGTATGATTAATAGAAAAATCTGGTGGGACAGAATCAAAATACAGCAATCGGTACTTATTTAGAAAATCAAATGATTCATCAATACAATGTAAGAAGGAGAAACTGCAAAGATTGACTAAAAAGACGTATGGAATCTACCGAGGAGATATTAGTATCAAATCGAGATGAACGTGCAAGGATTTGTGATTCTAAAAAATTAATAATCATATGAACATGGGATATAGTCTCTATGGTATCTGAAAACATATATATATCTGAAATCGCTTCACTTAAAATCCATGTCCTGCCAGTGTATCACGGCTGCAGTGAACTTTTTGACTCCATGACTCAAATAATGCTATGTTACCGATTATTCTATCAACTTATCCATTCTTAGACAATATTGGCGGAACAACTCAGGGAGATCAAAATACAAAGGATTTAGGACAAGTCTTAAAACCTATAAATATCTGAAATCACATTAACTTAGAGTTCATGCCTCGCTAGTGCGCTGCTGGCTGCAGTGAACTTTCAGTCTACGTAATCGAGATAATGGCTGCAGCGCGCAACTGCCACGCCCTAGTAGATCATCAAATAGTCTCTCAACTTTATCTATAGGAATGAAAAAAAGTTTCAAAGAATTCAAATGAGTTCCAACAATCGAAGTTACGATAAAAGGTGATATTATCTGTCTTTTAGAAAACAAGGAGTTTCACTAGGTACCAAGAAAAGACAAAAGATCCAACAATAAGTATTAGATACTAAAGAAACAAAAAAGAAGATTTTAGAAATAAGTCTCGAACAGGAAACGAAGTTTCAGATAGTAAACAAAATTCTCGTATAGAAATTGAAATCTAGAATAGCAACAAAATTTCATATAGAGAAAAAAATCCCGAATAGATAACAAAGTCTTGAATGGTGAATAAAAGGCAAAGTATCGGATAGAAGATAAAGTCTCGAAATAAGAAACAAAATCTCGCATAAAGAACATCTAACAAAATCTCGAATAGCAAACGAAGTTTCGAACAAAATCTCGAATGGGAAACAAAATTTCAATAGGAACAAAATCTCAACTAGAAAATCAAAATTCAACAAAGTCGCGGATATGAAACAATTCTCGAATAAAAAATCTCGAATAAGGAAGCAGGGTCACGAATAATGAATAGAAAACAGAGTATCAATTAGTGGATTGGAAACAAGTATCGAATCGTGAATATGAAACAAGCGAAATCTCAAACGGGAAAGTAGGTCGAAACAAAGTCGTGAACAAAAACAAATTTTCGAATAGAAACAAGTCACGAATAGGAAACAAAATCTCATATAGGGAACGAGTCAAAATCTCAAATAGAAAACAAAATCTTCAAACAATGTCTCGAATAAGGACAGAATCTCAAACAAGTCTCGAATAGAAACGAAAGCTCAATAAAGTTTTGGATGAAAAACAAAGTTTCGAAATGAGATCTCGAGTAGGAAATAAAATCTCAAATAGCACAAAGTTTGATTAGGGAACGAAATTTTGAATAGAAGCCAAAATAGGAGACAAAGTAATGCATAGTGAATATAAAAACATGGTATCTAATAGTGAACATGAAACAAGCCTCGAACGAAAAACAAAACCTTGAATAGAACCCAGAGTTTCGAATAATAAACAAGATCTTAGAATAGAAAGCAATATCTCGAAATAAATCCCAGATAGCAACCAATGTTTTTTGAATAGGAAAACAAGTCTATAATTCTCGAATAGGAAACAAAGAAGTTTCAGGTGCTAAGAAAAATCTAAGGGAAATTGGAATGCAGGTCACGATCCATGGTCTTCTTCATCCATGCAAAAGAGTCTTCCGTCTTCAATCCGTCTTCAGTATTTCTTCCAGAACTGGAATTGCTTCAACTTTTTCAGCTGTCATATCGTAGGCTGGTCCTTGCGGTAGTACGGTCAGCGGTCTCTGGGCAATCCATGACTTGGTGGGCTGGCGATCTGCAGTACAAGCATAGGCTCAGTCTCTTGCGGCACTCGTCATAGTAGTGTCCTGAGCGGCAATAGAAATTGCAAATGATCGTCGGCTGAATTTGAGTCTGAATCTCTTGCTGGGACTGAAGTGTAGGGGCTCTGACAGGAATATACGGTTGCTGGTGTGCTGGCTACCGGATCCTGATGCTCCTCGGCCATTGTGATCTGCGACCTGCTGGCAATCCTTCATTTGGTGGGCAGAAGATCCGCATTATAGACAGAGTCCGAGCTTCCTGCAGCACGTGTCAATATGTTGTCCCGTCTTCTTGCAAAACGCACAAGGAAAATGGATCTGAATTTGCTTCGGATGATGTGTCTCTCTTGGGCTTTAACTTTCTGTCTCGTTCTATTGTCCGGACTACGTTCAGGATCTCCTGGCTAGCGGCTTCAACCTTCAGAGGAGTCGGATCCTCGGAGACTTGGGTGATCTCTGGAAGTAGAGGCTCTAGGTTCTCGATCTGCTTCTCGGTGCAAGGAATGCGCTCGGTGGTGGGGTAGTCCAAAGATTTAAGAGTCTAAAAATTAAAAGTCCTCCTTGGCTCGGAAATCACATCTTCAAGTCTGGCTTGAAAAAGGACATTATGCTCCCTCTGGGCATCAAGTATTCCTGGATGATCTCCACCAATTGTGTACTACCAGTAATGATATTAGGGGCGACAGGAGGTGATGAAAGGTCGGAAGCGTCAAATGCATATGAATTGATAGTTCTTATGTTTGCATGTCTGAACCATCTGAAAAATAGAAAACTGTTAAAATGGCCTAACTGTAGATAATAGGTAAACCTAGTAAATAATATGTATAACCAGACTTAGTAAAGTATATCCATAACTATTTTTTTGCAATCATATATTGTGATGAGTTTTCCTTAGTCTAACAGGTTCCCTAATAGCACTCTATAACCTAAGTGCCATTAGGACGGACCTGCATGGGCCACCACTAAAAATATGTCACGACCCGCTCCCGAATAATCGAATACGAGTCGGATATGCCCAGCCTACATAGGAAGATGCAACGCAGTAAGCTGTACAAGTCTAAGAAAAACTCCAAGTCACTAGATAATATAAAATATCACAGCATCAACGTCCCAGAATAGATCACCATAATCCACTAAGTCAATTTTAAATTAAGATCATCCAGAGATAAATCCGATAGCAGGAATAAAATACAACTCATAATACAATAATCCAAAGTAAACTCTAACAATCTAAACAAAGAAAAACTAAAGCTTCTAAATCCTGTGTCATGGATCCATCCTGCTCAGCTAAGATCCCGGGCTCTGGCCCATAAAGGTGAACAAGGTCCTCAAGTAAGCCTGCAACATATCCAGTCAGGAACGGAGCAAAGTATAATTCTAGGTAATGAATAAGAACATCATGATATGGAAATGAGTACATGAGAACATGAAGATGTAAAGTACTGGAAGTAAAGAACATGAATGTAAATACAAAAAGTACAGAAAATAAAGTACATGAAGTAAATCTTGAACATGAAGTACAAGAACCTGACATGTGCACAATATTTAAAATACAACTAGCATATGTGACCGGTTGGGGTGAGTACAGGATTAAGTACAGGAGTACATAAATGTCGGTACGGCTTAGAGTCCCACGTGCACGATGTGAGACATAATCTATCAACCTGAATTTCTGTTCTGGGTTTGGTTACATATCTAGTGTATTTCCCCTCCCCAAATACAAACAAATACAGGAGCATGAAAGTACAAGAGTACATGATATACCGTGTCCCAACGTGTCACAAGAAAAGCACAGGATATGAATGTAGATGAACATAAACCATATAATGTACTTGCCTTGCTCAGGATGATCGAGAAAAGGGAGTAGATCGTATGTCCTCCTAGGTACAATTGGATTAAGTTCTAATCAACTAGTTGACCTAACAAGTTTGCTTATCTATTTACTTATTAGTCCAACATTCAATTTACACACATTACCCATCTATATCTAGAGTACATTAATCTGGTATTCAAAATATTTGTAGAAATTATAAGAAATTAGATGTGACTACTCAATCATAAACGCTAAAATAGAATTTTTACTAGAATAGGATTAATCAATTATAAAGGTTCTAGTTAAGGAAATTATTTAAGCAAACTGCATATTCATGTTAATACAAATTACTAATATTCTTAGTAGTGAAAATATAGAAGAACATTTATAAGCTTAGATGTTGAATTTGGTACCAATAATTATTCAATGAAAGTTATTTAATGAAAGCACAACTCTAAAAAATAACCCAACTTGGACTAGTCGACCGAGCCCAGGAATGGCCCATCCACATCACATGCTTGGCCCAAGCTATACTTCCTACTAACCTACTGGGACATCTTCAGTAGTATAACTCATAGTCGAACACAAACACAGTCCAGGTCCAACAACATATAGGCAACCTAATCTTACAAATGTATAGGAGTCAGCTCCAGTCCAACTATGCCCACACTCACTATATAATCCCTGTCCCCCTTCCAGAGTACAAAGTTTAGAGAAAATATACATTGGACTTTATAATCAGACAAGACCATATATTTGTGGAAAAACCCAAGAATCTGTATTCAATCGTTCACACAACCCCAATCTCATGAGCCCAGCTCACTCATACAAGTCAAAAGTTTAGCAACATCTAAACTAGGACATACAAGAGAATCAAACCTTCAAATAATACATAGTTCAACAGTTCTAAACGGAAGCAGTACGTAGGAGGAAAAAAAATCAATAATTATTCAAAGCAAACTTTGTAAAGCATTTGAAATCTCTGTCCAAATATAATAACCAAATCAATGTGCAATCAAACTCGCAGAATCCAAAGCCTCGGGATAGACTTCTTCAATCCACTTCCACACTATCACCTCGGACACGCACGCAATGGCTAGACACGGACAACACACGTACACAAATGGATAGACACGGACAGGCTTGGACACTGGACACGAACACCCGAACTCCACTTCTCTGCATTCCGGCCAACCCCCAACCAATTCGTTCATTAATTAAAGCTACTAATTATACAAACAACATCCAGAAAGAATAGGGCAGTACCTGCAGATGAAGAATTTGTTCTGCAGCTAGAATACAACTTCAGAGAAAATGGACACGGCTCTGGACACGCACACACGGACACAGCTACACACTGCACATGGCGACAAGATACGTCCTGAACACGATTCAACCAATACTCCCATTAATTCCTGATAGATACAATATACTTACAATAATCAAGAAGAGTAGGATACTACCTGAGGAAACTGGCACCACACGAAACTTAATCTCCGGAGCCGGACACCACCTCCTCGTGTCCAATGGCGGGTACAGTTCTGGTTCAGATAATTAAGCAAATAGTTGGGGTGTATCCCATAATAGAGAAATCTCTCAAATTTGGAGGATAAATTCTAATACAAGATCAAAGGATTCTAGATCCATTCGAACACTACTCAATTCAAAAAGAATATGTAATCATTGTCAGTCAGAAATTTACCCGATCCAAGAATTTTGCTTCAATCATGAGTTTCTGAACAATACGGTGATGCCAAATCCTCGTCGAGGAAGACAATGATCAGTCAGACTTAGAACAGCTAATGATACTCGATCAATCGATCTTGACATTAACTGATGTATGAGAATTCGATCGACACAAGAAAAAGAGATCGATCAGAATGATCATACGATCTAGAGTTTGAAATTAATTCCATGATATAGATCGAGAATTACTGGGTTCGGGTCTAATCCTGGGAGGAGACGAAAATTCTGCAGCAGAGAATGTCGAGAGGGCGAAGAGTCATCGTCGAAGAACAATGGTGCGCCGCTGGAAAGGAGATCTATGTACAGTCGTCGTCGTCGTCGAAGCTCGTCTCGATGATCCTCCGTGCGCCATCACCAGAGAGGAACACCGCCTGTCGCCGTCAGCGGTGTTCGATGTTGCCGGAGGAGAAAGAGGTCCGTGGTGTCGCCGGGATGGTGGCCGTCCGCCGCCATGGGTAGATGGCTCAACCGTCGAGTGTCGGAAGAGGAGATCATCTAGCTACCGGAAGGAGGTCATCGGAAGGAGTTAGATCGATCGGTCCCTAGCCGTCATGATGGAACTCACCGTCATCGCTAACAAGGAGAAGAGAAGGTCGAATCCTTGCAGGAGTGTAGGTCTGCCACCAGAACTCAGCCGCCGGAGCAAGGATCCTCCGCCGTCGCCATCTTCGCCATTGGTCGTTGGAGATTAAGTTTAGGTCAGGATGAGAAATTTGGGGAAGTAGAAATATAGGAGAGCTCTCGAAATATCCAGAGAAAGAAATGAGCTCTCTCTCCATCCAGTGGTGGGTTTAAATAGATAGTTGAGATGAAATGAGATATTAGCACCTAGGCCCTCTGCAATTCAAGATTTGCATAAAACACAAAATGTTTGTTTAAAGAGGTTAACGAAGTTGTTAGGGAAAAATTAGGGACCACTTGGTTAGTTAGGAAAACTCTAGATTAGTTAGCAATTAACTAAGCTTCCTCCCAAAATAAATGTTATAGAGTTATAAATGAGGAAAATCAATAAAATATATTAGAAATATTCAAAATTTTAGAAAATTGGAAAGTGGGGTAACAATCATGTAAGCATGGAAAAACATGTACAAGAGTGCACCACGACGGATCACTATCTAGTAAGCAAAGAAGACATATGACATGAGTGCGCCACAACGGGCCACTATCTAGTAAGCGAATAAGACATGTAAGAAGAGTGCGCCATGACGGGCCTGTTTCTCTTAACAAAAATGCCTAAAAATCGGCTTTTGAAAATAAAACGAGAAAAAGTACAAGAAGTACAAATTGTTTTGGGAAGTATTGCTATGGAAGTCTGATCTAAAGACGATCACTTTGTTCCTTGGACCATACGATGATGAAGAAGATCACTGCTAGAAGATGAACAACTGGAAGAACTAAGTCACCAGAAAGGTATCGACGCACTTGGGCACTGATGGCGAGGTCGAATGCTTTCCTGCTTTGCTTCACTCTGTTCTGGAAGAAAGGTTGAAGAAGAATGCTCTCGGGGAATCAAAGTTTCTGGGCTCTGACCTCTATGTATTCTCCTCTGTCTCCGCTTCTCCTTTTATATGAGAAAAATAAGTCTATTTATAGACTTAGCTTTTTGTGCGTAAAACTCAGCAAAAGTTCTGTCTTTACGCTAATAACTGCCACCCGTGACTGAAGTCATCCTCTACATACGTTGACACGTGTCCCATGATTTCAATAAGAATAGGATGCACGTACACACGTTCTTCGAAATATCTGGCATGCAAACCACGTAGGCAAACCACGTTCCAAACTAATCAGAAAGGATAGGGCGTAAAAACAACCCAAATATACCCTGAGCGTAAAGTAGTAGACTAGGCATAAAATAGCCCTAAAATGGACTTCCCGTGTAATGTGGTTGATTAAACAACCTTGAGCGTAAAGGTAGCCCAAATAAACTTTATGCACACGTCAACTTTGAGCGTAAAAAGGCTCATATAGTATTCATGCGTAAAAGAAGCCATCTTGTGAGTGTAAAAGTAGCTCAGTCCACATACAAAACGACAAATATGGATTTCTGTGTAAAACAAATCCCTTCGAATCCTGTGTTATATGCCGTCAGTAGATCTTTATGTCAGACCCATTATTACTTTGTATTAAATGCATGATTTGATAATTCATCTCTGCCTGTCCCTGGCGTAAAGCAGCTGATCTGTCCCTGGCATAAAGCAGCTTGTTTGAGTGGAAAGCTTTTATCCTTTTGACTCAGTCTATAAAATATTTTTTTACGCTCCTACAAGACCCCTTTCAAAGTTTTCGGAATTTGAAAAGATTTCAAGAATTTCGAAATACTTTGAACATAAAAAGTCAAGAAATGGTGCCGGTCAATACTCAACCGTCATAATGAATTTTCTCTCGAAACATTCGAACGCCTCTTCATTTCCCCGAGTTGCATTAATAATGATCAGTTTTCCATAAGGAATATGAAGAGTTGATTTGATTATATATATAAGGAGAAGTTCTTCATTCTCACTTTTCATCCTCATACTATCATGGCACCGAAGAAAGAGACTAACAAAGAAAAGGCTCCGAGCTCCAGGATTGACATAGAGACGGAGATCGAGCGAGCACGTAACTTTCTAGAGTGCTTTGGACTGACTCCAGCAATCTTCGGTCGTTTAAATAGTGGTCCCTCAACTGCGTACGAAGGATCAGGTGATGCAGAAGCATTCCTCAATCTGATGCGTCGTTCTGGGATCCACAATATGCACGAGTTAGGTGCCTCCCTTCGTCAGCCCAACGAAGGAGAGAAGAAAAAATAATATTTTATGTAGAAGTGTCATCTATGCATTGTGACACTTCAACTTATCGATAGGGGCCTACTCCCTTTTTTATAAAAATAAAATCTTAATATTGATTTCATCTTTATTCGTGTGGTGCATTGGTATATAGAATTGTTCTACACCTCTTTTAACTGCATCAATGGTTGTTCATTCCCAAGAGAAACAAAACAACACGTGGCAACCGTCCTGTGGTCACGAACGCCTTTTATTAGGATCTTTCCCGAAATAAGCTCACGCCAACCGTTTCTTCGATCCTTTATAAATAGCTGAGTTAAAGAATGTTTTATGTATTCTCATTCTCATTCTCATCTTTTCTCTCCAAAGATAGCTATTTGCAAGATTTCATTCTCCAATAAGAGATTGATAATGACGATGCTTTCCAATGGCGTTCCTTTGTACGCCCGGTCATCAGACATCGATTCAACCACTCTTAGAGGCGAACCATCTGATCTTGATGGTAAGTTTGATTCATAAAACAATCTTCTGTCTTTGAGCTTTTTGTTGAAAACAGATGCCTATCTTTAATAGATAAGGCACGCCTACTGAAAATGAGCGCAAATCCTTGACAGATAAGGAGCGCATGAGACACAAGTGCAAGAGCGTAAAGCCTCGTAGATAAGGTGCACATGAAATACTGGCGTAAAAACTCGGGCGTAAAGCCTTGTAGATAAGGTGCACATAAAACGCTGGCGTAAAGCCTTTGTAGATTAAGTGCACATGAAACACTGGCGTAAAACCTTGGACGTAAAGCCTTGTTGATAAGGTGCACATGAAATACTGGCGTAAAACCTTGTAGATTAAGTGCACATGAAACACTAGCGTAAAACCTTGGGCGTAAAGCCTTGTTGATAAGGTGCACATGAAATACTAGCGTAAAACCTTGTAGATTAAGTGCACATGAAACACTGGCGTAAAACCTTGTAGATAAGGTATGCCTGTTGAAGACAAAACAAGGTGCGTAAGCATCTGTTTTTAGTTTTAATTGGCTAATATGCGTCCGATGATACTTTTGTTTAAAACAATTTTTCTCTGCTGTCTTCTGCAGAAGTTTGGCTGAAGAACTTTTCCAGAACCGATAATGGCGACTTGGATGCTGTGAGGAGCATTCTTCTGACATCAACATCAGGGAGCTCATGCGCTTTTGACGCGCAAATCAGACAACTCAGAACTCTTCGTGGGATAAAAGGGTCTTCCTCAGATGGTAGGAAGAGCCTTTATACACGAAAAGTTGGATGGTGGAGTCAACTCTATCCCAATAAATTGGGTAGTAGAGTTCCTTTCACGGCAGAACTAGGAATCGTATCCCAATGCTGGATACATTCCTATCTCTTCTGAAGGGCCGCCATTTCTCCACCAATTGTATTGGCAGCAACACATCTTCGGGCTGCCATACTCTGGGATTCTCCTCTCGTCTGAGAGAGAAGACCAGAGTTAATTCCTACTGTTCTGGTCGCCGTTGAGGCTCAAACAACAAGGAATTGACACCAACAACGAATCCGATGAAGAAGATCCAAAGAAGAAATAGATCTCGATTAGGTCATCGTTGTTGTATAGAATAAAAATCCAAGATGTAATAGATTTCCATTATGATTTGTAAGAAAGTCTAAGAAATGTAATAGACTTTTATGATGATAAAGTGAGAATGGAAATGACAAGTCTTCTAAACTCAATAATTTGTATCTATCCAGAGGTAATATAGACATAAATGAAATCTCGTTTTTTTAGAGTATACAACACTATCAGAGGTAATATGGACATGATAGATCGTAATAACTCAAAGAAAACTAGATTAATATCTATTCAGAGGCCAAATGGACATGATAGATAGAAAATACAAGCAGATTTAATATTTATTCAGAGGTCATAATAACATGATAAATAATAAATGCAACTTTTTATACCAACTGGTAAGATAAAAGATTAAAAATTCTTTCTGAAGAGATAAGTTACCAGCTTAACCAAACATTGTAGCTGGGGAAATAAGAAGACAGGTGTCATAGAGGATACATGCCAATATTGATAAAAGAATGAATGAACCAACGTATCTTTCGGGAAACAAAAAGTCGATTCAATTCCACAAAATGGATGAATCTAATGTAGTGAATGGACATGTCTTTTCGGGAATAAAAAGTTGTTTTCAATTTTAAAGACCAGTTCATTAATAGATCTCTCCTATAAATAGGTAAGAACTCTTTGTAACATTTCATTCTTATTTCCAATCCTCTATCGAAAATGTCTTCCAAGGATGTGGAGCAAAAGAATGAAGTCTCCATGAAGGTTGAGGACGTCATCGAGACGCATCCCGTTGAGCCAATTGTGTCAGACCCAACCAAAATAGGCGAAAGTTCTTCTACGCCCAAGCCACCACAAGATATCCTTGCTTTCTTAGTAGAGCCAGGGAAAACTTATGAGGAAGAAGTACTGAGGATGGCTGCCTGCAAATTTTTTATGAACTCAGGCAACGATGCCTTTGATGCATTGGCTGACTATGTATTCAATAAGGAAGGCAGTGGTCCTCGTCCTTAATCCTTTGTTCAGAACAAAAATAAAAGAACTTTTATTTTCATTCTGTCTTCTTTTTTTTTATACATAGTACTTCTTAAGAAATTTGCCATTGATCGGCATCATGAGTAGATCTCCATTGGGCTTTGATAACCGATAGGCGCCATTAGAAAACACGGTCTCAATTACATAAGGACCTTCCCATTTTGCTTGGAATTTCCCTTTGCTTTTGTGAGTCATCACCATCGGTCTTCGAACAACTAATACCAGCTCACCAACCTTGAATACCCTCTCTTTAACTTTACGGTTGAAAGTTCGAGATATACGGGCTTGCTATAGCTCAATATGCTGTTGTGCTTGAAGACGCTTTTCGTCTAATCCTTCAAGTTCTTGGAGTCGTAAGCGATCATTATTCTCTATAGTTAGCTCATTAGCAATGGCTATTCGAAGAGATGGAATCTGGATTTCCAATGGAAGGACAGCCTCACATCCATAAACCAGTGAGAATGGTGTAAAACCAGTAGGAGTTCGAACTATTGTTCGATAAGCCCATAAACATTCTTCAAGTTTCTCATTCCAATCACGTTTATTAGAAGAGACAAACTTTTTGAGAAGTTTAATGATCGTCTTGTTGAAAGCTTCGGCTAAACCATTAGCAGCTGGATTATAAGCTGTAGAAGCCAGATTTTGAATTCGATTCTTATCGCAGAACCGATAAAATACCTGACTGGCAAATTGTGGTCCATTGTCATGAATTATCCGTCGAGGAATCTCGAAATGATAAATGACATGATGTTTGATGAAGCTGATCACATTAGATGTTTTCACTTCAGTAAGTGGGACTGCTTCTGTCCACTTAGAAAAGTAATCGGTTATAGCCAATATAAAATGATGTCCTTTAACAGAAGGAGGATTAATCGGACCAATGATATCCATACCCCAAGCTTCGAAGGGCCAAGAAGCTGCTGTAGGATGTAGAAATTCAGAAGGTTGGTGAATAAGTCAGCATGAATCTGACATACTTTACATCTTTTGGCGTAATCTACAGCATCTGCTATCATGGAAGGCCAATAATACCCCATTCTTCGAATGCGGTCCTGTAACTTCGGACCTGGTTGATGAGCACCATAGACACCATTATGAGCCTCACGGAGTGTCTGTTTAGCTTCACTTTCTGAAAGACAGCGCAGCAAGAGTCCATCGTATGAACGACGATATAACATATGTAAAAACGAATCATAGTAAAATCGAAATGATCGTCTCTTAATTGATGTAGCTTCTTTTAGATCTTCAGGTAAAATCCCATGAATCGTATAGTCAATGAATGGACTTCTCCAATCCTTCTGCTGGAAACTTGACTCTGTAGTATAACTTTGTTCAATATACAGATTATTCTTGACACAGAATAAGTCTCGGTCCAACAAAGTAATGGTGTTTTGTCTTCGAATTGGAACAGCCAAGTCTGCAGCTAAGCTAGCAAGAGCATCAGCTTCCACATTCTGAGAACGTGGTACGAATTCGATGAAGAATCCTTTGAATGAAAAGATCAACTCGATTACCACTTGATGATAAGGGATGAGATCAGGATTTCTGACTTCATAAGTTCCTCTAACTTGATTAACAATTAGTTGAGAATCTCCATAAGCTTCTAGGAACTCGATATCCAATTGCTTTTCTACTTGGAGCCCAATCAGCAAAGCATTGTATTCTGCTACATTGTTAGAGTATGGCTCATTGAGAGAGTAGGCACGATATATAACCATTTTATCAGGAGAAACTAAGACGATTCCTACTCCAGAGACGATATTACCTTTAGGTCCAACCTGTGATGCTCCATCAAAATATAATTGCCAGATGTCATCCCTCAAAGTCATGTTGCAATCCACGACTTCATCTGGAATGTCCTCATATAACTTTGATGTTTCAGGTATAGGGTGAGCAGCTAAGAAATCAGCTAATGCTTGACCCTTCACTGATTTTTGAGGTACATAAACCATGTCATAAGGAGTGAGCAACATCGCCCAGGTAGCTAACCTAGAGTTAAGAATGCTTGGTTTTCTCATCAATACCCGAATGTGATTTATTCTAGAGATAACATGAATAGTCTGTCCTGTCACATAATGTCTTGTCTTTTGGACAGCAAAAACTAAGGCCAGACATTCCTTTTCTACAGGAGTATACCTGTGTTCAGCTCCAACCATCATTCGGCTAAGATAATAAATCGCTTGTTCATGCCCCATATCACTTTTTTGTGCAAGAAGAGCACCAAGTGAATGATCCAAAGCTCGAACATATAGCAAAAATGGTCTTCCTACCACTGAAGGTACCAGAACAGGTGGATTTGTAAGGTATTGTTTGATATCATTAAAGGCTTTCTGACACGCTTTATCCCAAACAAATGATACACCCTTCTTTAATAGACGGGAGAAAGGTTGACATCTCCCAGAGAGATTAGATATAAATCTCCTGATATAAGCAATGCGACCCTGAAAGCCACGGAGTTCTTTCAGATTACGAGGAGGCCGCATTTCAAGAATTACTTTAACCTTATCAGGATCAACATGGATACCATGAGAAGTAATGACAAATCCTAAAAACTTGCCACTGGAAACCCCCAAAAAAGACTTAGTAGGGTTCATTTTCAATTGATGTTGGTGCATCAAATCGAATACTGTCTTCAAGTCTTAAATGTGATCATCTTTTGATCGACTCTTGACAGCAATGTCATCTACGTAACATTCAACTGTTTTCCGTAGATGTTCTTGAAAGATGTTGCTCATAGCCCGTTGATACGTGGCACCGACATTTTTAAGACCAAATGGCATAACTGTATAGCAGTAAACCCCAAGGGGTGTACGAAAAGCAGTATGCTTCTTATCTTCTGGATGCATCTTAATTTGATTATATCCTGAGAATCCATCCATGAAAGACATACGTTCAAAACCGCATGTATTGTCTATCATGACATCGGTAATCGAAAGTGGAAATTCATTCTTTGGACAAGCTGCATTAAGATCTCGAAAATCTATGCAAACTCAGACTTTTTCGTTCTTCTTCATAACAGAAACAATGTTGGCAACCCAATCGGGGTGTTGTTCTTCACGAATAAAGCCACATGTGATCAGCTTTTTGACTTCCGCCTCAATTGCATCCATCATATCTAGTCGAAAACGCCATTGCTGTTGTTTTACAGGCTTGGCATTAGGAAGAATATTGAGTTTATGAGTAGCAACTTTAGGATCTACACCTGGCATATCCTCATAACTCCATGCAAAAATATTAATATATTCTTTGATCAATTTTATCAGCTCTTTATTTTCATCTTCAGAAAGGTTTTTACTGATAAATATTGGTTTGGACGTAGTTCCATCTCCAACATCAATCTGGACAATCTCATCCTCTGTAGGTGGCTGTCGCTGTTCAAAACGAAGTTCCCATTGAGTGTCCATCTGTTGAGCCCAAGGATCATTCTCAAATGGTTCAGATTCACCATCAGTTTGAACCATGTTTACTGAGAATATTTGTTCAGATTCATCATAATAACCTCTACTAACATATAAGAAGTGAGATGTATCGGATTCGATGAATTAGATTTCTTTCGAATCTGATGATTGTGAAGAGCTAGAAGAGAATTCTTCTTGAATATCGTCATTAAACATATAGGACGGATCATATCCCAACCCATGACGAGTTTTCTGATAAAATGGATCACCACTTAATGGTAATCGTCTACCCTTGCCTTGATTAAGACCTTGCATAGTCTTCAAATCATATCCCATATTCTGGATAATCTTGAGAGATTGTTGACTATATTTGTCAATTCGGATTCTTCCTTTATCTTTATCTCTCAGATCATCTGTCTGAGCAACAGGGATATTTCTAGCCAGGCCAAACACAATTTGACGCTTGTTTTTCTTATCAGATGGAATCACAAAATAAGATTCCTTGTGACGTCTATAAGTTACACAAGCTTGCGATGAAGCGGCTACAGGAAGAAGATAGGAAGAAGATGTTAGGAACCTCTGAGCATAAGGTCCAACATTGACATGAGGTGGAAAAGAATTTTCCTTATTATCAATGTATAAGGTTTCCTCTGTATCTATGTCGTCTTTATATTGATGACTTTGATTATCAGAAGATAAAGTCATTCTTTCAACAAATTTGACAGCCATATACTCAAAAAGAAAATCTTCATTGATATCAAAAAGTACAAAATAATCAATATTTACATCATTTATAATTTGACTACTACGCTTTGGATTGATCATTAACGGACCATCATCCGTCTTCTGAGTAGATTTGCCAAGATTAACGATCAATGGTGGCTCTGGATCATTCGTACGAAAAGTACGCCCTTTGAACTTGATCACAAGAGGTTGAACTTGGCTTTTAGCAGGAACATTCACTGATTCCTCAGATGAAGCTTGAATTCTTCCTTTAACCTTGATCATCAGAGGTTGATTGTTGACAGGTTGGGGTTGAATTCGCCCTTTGACTTTGATTTTCAAAGGTTGCTCTTCTGGTGAATCTTCATTAATAGATTGATCTTCAGAAAATGATCGATCTTCAGCCATGTCTGATATCTCCTTTACATGTTCTTGTTTGTAGAGCCTTGAATCAGAAAAATAGGCTTCGACACCCTTGAAAGGATTGATATCAGCAAACTCAGTCTTTATAACCCCTTGGGAATCCACGTACTTGAAGCATTGGTGGAGAGTTGAAGGCACGATGTTATGCTCATGTAACCACGATCTTCCAAGAAGGATGTTGTAGGATACGTCTGAATTAATAACATAGAATGTTGCCATTGTTCGAAGATCACCAATCTGGATTTCCAGACGAATTTTCCCCAGTGGTTTACTCTTTCCAGAGTTGAATCCAACGATTGTGGTACTAGTATAAGTCAAGTCACTAGTAGGAATCCTCAACGGTCTTAGCATACTTTGAAGAATTATGCTAATGGAAGACCCAGGATCAATATAAATCCTGTCAACTTCAATGGATTCAATATACCCAGTATAGCACAAAGGCCTGTCATGCTTGTTATGCTTCAACAGCATATCTTCTTGTGTAAAGGTAATATTAGGAATTACCTCCATCACACTATGATATTGTGGGCATGATACTGGTATATTATCAGGAGTCTTGAGTTGAGCTAAGCAGGAGTCAGCTTGCAGCAAAGCTTCACTCAAGGTTTCGCGACTTTCTTTAGAAAGGCGAAGCAACTCGAAGATAGATAGTCTAGCCGGAGTATTGGCTAACTGGGTTAGAATATCAAATTTATAGGGTTTCATCACCACCCCATGACTGGAAGCAGACTTCAATGGGACGTCAAAGCGTACTGCTTTCTGTTTCCCCTTTTCAACCACAGATGGTTTAGCAGGAACAGGAGACGGTTGAGTTGGTGGTGTTTCAACATTCTCTGCATCTTTGGAGAATCCCTCATAATCTTTGTGGTACTCTTTTCCAGATCTTGTACCAGCAAAGGTTTCTTCTTCAGACTCAGAAAAAGGAAGTACCATATTGAAGGATTTACTCTTCCTTCCCTTAGCCTTATTCTTACGAGGATTGTTATGGGGAACCTCAGAACCCAATCCAACAGTAGATTTTTGACTTTGAATTTGTAAAGGAAGTCGTATTCCTTTATCATAATTTAAACCTTCTGCCTTTTGAAAGTCATAACCCATCTTCTTCATGAGAAGGACAGATTGCTGACTGTACAAGTGAGTGGGCAGCGGACTTTTAACAGGTGGTTCAACAAAGGAAGAAGAAGAGATCTCTGTAACTACAGGAGAATGAAGAATAGAAGTCTCTGTAGCTACGGGAGGAGAAGGATTCGGGATATGAGGAAAAATCCCTACAGAAGCTTTTTCATAAGCAGCGAAGACTTGTTGTGCCCTGTATAAGGGAATACTATTCATGGCTAGCCACTGATGATGAGTAAGCTTGAGCTTTGTAGGAGGAGCCAGACTTGGAGGGCATATGCTCAATCCTCTCAGTCTATCTTCCAAAGGACTGCCATTCCATAAATGATCCAAATCATCAGGATCTGGAATAACATGATAAATCATGTTGCAGGTTTTGACTTTATTACCTTTCTTAGATTTTGAAGTTTTACCTTCATCTTCCATTTCAGGTACTAAGTCAGGATGTACCCACATAATTTTACCATTCTTTAATGTAAGAGGCAACAACCCTTTATTTTCTTCCCTGGCAGGCGGGATATTCATAATCTTCATCGTCGCCTTCGGAATTGGAACAATTCCATCTGGTATTTGTTGAGAAGAAAAATCTCCAAATTAAAGAGAAACCATATTGGTTGTGACCGTATGCTCATCGTTAGTTAAAAAGATGGCATTGGCATTAATCAGCTCCTGGATTTTCTTCTTTAGGACATAACAAGTCCTGGTAGGATGATTGATGTATTTGTGATAGATACAATATTTGGGGTTGTCAGTCAGATTCACTTCATTAGGCCTCTTTGGCTCCAGGATCTGGAGTTTGCCACTCTTCACCAGACATTGGAATATCCCTGGGATATCACTCTCGTCAAAAGAATATTCTTCTTTTGGCTTAGAAGACTCCTGATTATTCGGCATCGTTTTGTTTTTGGAAAGATTAACCATAAGGGTGTCATTTCCTTTCGTATTACGATTGCCAGAATTATTAGCAGGATTACCTTTCTTTCCCTTATCCTCTGAGGCAAAGATCATTCCATGTTCACGAGCCAACCTACCATTGGTCTCGGCAGAAACTGCTGCTATAATAAACGAGGCCTAATCTGTGAATTAGGAACCCGTGAAGACAGCAATGGATGGTCACAGATTCATCTTGCATGTATCAATTAACGCTGAATCTGGCATACCAGGAGGCATCTTTAGAGTCGCCTGTCGAAAACGTTCAATGAACGTCCGAGTATCTTCTTTCTCCTTTTGTTTAATTTCTATTAAGGAGGACATGTTCATGTCCATACCTCCTTCATAGAAGCGGGAGAGAAACATTGCCTTAAATTCGTTAAAAGACGAAATGCAATTGTCGGATAAACTACGATACCAGTCGTAAGCTGAACCCGTCAAGCACCCAATGAACACTCGAGTGAGAAGAGCATTATTTTTTTGTAGATGTATAGTCATAATATCAAAGTAATTGATATACTGACTAGGTGAAGCCTTTCCATCAAACAATACCATTGATTGTGGCTTAAATTTCGGTAGAAAGGGTACATCATTCCAATGAGGAGGATAAGGTTGCTTAATTCCTAACCTCTGGAGCTGATCCTTGTGCTTCAAAACTTCAAACTGTGCTTTGAGCTCACGCACTGCTTGAATAGCTTCACTGGTTTGAGGAAGCACATTTGATTGAATGGTTGTTGGATGTACCGTAACCCCCACCGGAGATGGTACATCTTCTGGAATGATGGGATCTGGAGATACAGAATTTTGGTTAACAGCAGGCTCTTGAATATTCAAAGGTATATCAGCCCCTTGACTATCTTGAGTTCGTGCTGCTACCTGCACCGGTATTACCACTACCGGTTGAGCAGTTTGTTGAGCCGTTATTATCTGGTGCATGCTTTGTATCATGTTAAGCATGTCTTTCAGTGATTGCTCAATGGCAGTGAGACGTCATTCTGTATTAGCAGATGACGTCTCTGGTTCATCTCCAATAGCGTAGGATTCAACCTCTCTTGAAGATATAGAGGGATTAGTATAGAGGTATGAATCAACACTATCAGTTTCAGACTCAAAAGATTGAGTACCCCCAGCTTCTGAATCAGAAGTCTGCAACCGTCTTTGTCTTCTTGATCGAGTATTCTGATATACTCCTTCAAAGGAATCAAGAAGTCTGTTGAATTATTGTTGACCTGGTGTTTGGGACGTGTTCCGTCTAGGACGTCGTCCTCTGTTGGTATGAGATGCCATGTTGACTGATGCATATGATAACTCATCATCTTGTTGTTGAGGCGCATTAAAATTTAATCGATCAAAAACTGATCGTTTAGAAACCGAACAATAACATTTAATTACAATCTGGTGACACTCACAATGATGATTTTCTTGGGGGAGTGTCACGGGAGATTGTCTATTTTTACGCTTTTGCATTAGCAATTCGCGTAAATCAGAAGGAGTAGATGACGTAGTCTTCTTTATTACATTTGGGGTAGAAAAATGTTTAGTCCCTTGTGTATAAAGAAGACTACTGGCTGCATTCGCAGAACCAAACTGTACATTTTTACGTACTTGGAGTTGCGCACGTAAATCCTGAGATTTTTGAGCACGAAGGACTCCATCTTTATTGCGTGTAATTTGTAAGTTTGGTACCTTGCGTACAGCAGTGTAAGAAGGTTGTTGGTTGAAAATAGAAGTTTCACCAACTATGTTTTTATGCTTCATGCGTGTAGGTACATTCACTTTAGATGCAGAAGCACCATTGTGAATTTTATCTACACTGTCACAGACATGAGATTTACCTTTACGCATAGAGCGCAACACATGAGTATCTGCCACGTCATAGACGAGATATTTTCCTTTACGTGTAAAACGTAAATTTTGTGTGTCTGCTACGTCACAGACGGGAGACATGTTTTTACGTCCAGGACATAAAACCTGATTTTTACGCTCAGGGCATAAAACTTGATTTTTACGCCCAGAGCGTAACACTGGAGAGTCTGCCACGTTACAAACGGGAGACTTGTTTTTACGCGCATGGCATATCACCAAAGTAGAGACTGCCTCATCACAGATGGGAGTCTCTACAACAGGAGTAGGAAGGATTCCTTTGCCCACAGAGACAGTAGGGAGATCCGAGGATGCTTTGGATTTAGGAACCCAAACTTTTTGCGCCTTCCGTGATTTCTGAACATTGGAGCCAGTCCGGAGCATTTCTTCATAGGCAGTCTGGTCGAAGTGCACAACCCGAGTCTTCTTTGTCGATCCAATCGACACATCATCGTATTGAGCAATTGCCTCCTCGTCAGAGGAGAAGGTCATCCCCAGCAGTGTCGCCATTTTGTTTTACTTAACAAAAATGCCTGAAAATCGGCTTTTGAAAATAAAACGAGAAAAAGTACAAGAAGTATAAATTGTGCTGGGAAGTATTACTATGGAAGTCTGATCTGAAGGCGATCACTTTGTTCCTTGGACCATACGATGATAATAAAGATCACTGCTAGAAGATGAACAACTGGAAAAACTAAGTCACCAGAAAGGTATCGACGCACTTGGGCACTGATGGCGAGGTCGAATGCTTTCCTGCTTTGTTTCACTCTGTTCTGGAAGAAAGGTTGAAGAAGAATGCTCTCGGGGAATCAAAGTTTCTGGGCTCTGATCTCTATGTATTCTCCTCTGTCTCTGCTTCCCCTTTTGTATGAGAAAAATAAGTCTATTTATAGACTTGGCTTTTTGTGCGTAAAACTCAGCAAAAGTTCTGTCTTTACGCTAATAACTGCCACCCATGACTGAAGTCATCCTCTACATACGTTGACACGTGTCCCATGATTTCAATAAGAATAGGATGCACGTACACACGTTCTTCGAAATGTGTGGCATGAAAACCACGTAGGCAAACCACGTTCCAAACTAATCAGAAAGGATAGGGCGTAAAAATAACCCAAATATACCCTGAGCGTAAAGTAGTAGACTAGGCTTAAAATAGCCCTAAAATGGACTTCCCGCGTAAAGTGGTTGATAAAACAACCTTGAGCGTAAAGGTAGCCCAAATAAACTTTATGCACACGTCAACTTTGAGCGTAAAAAGGCTCATATAGTATTCATGCGTAAAAGAAGCCATCTTGTGAGCGTAAAAGTAGCTCAGTCCACATACTAAACGACAAATATGGATTTCTGTGTAAAACAAATTTCTTCGAATCCTGTGTTATACGCCGTCAGTAGATCTTTATGTCAGACCCATTATTACTTTGCATTAAATTCATGATTTGACAATTTGTCTCTGCCTGTCCCTGGCGTAAAGCAGCTGATCTGTCCCTGGCATAAAGCAGCTTGTTTGAGTGGAAAGCTCTTATCCTTTTGACTCAGTCTATAAAATATTTTTTTACGCTCCTACAGGGCCATAACAAAGAAATACTAGACATGGCATAGACTGTAGAGTACAATAAATCTGGGAAGGCATGACAATACATATCATAGCATATAAAAAGAATCAATAGAAAAGACATATCATGGCATGTGAGAAGGAATGAATAAAAGTAAGTACATGATATACAACAATAATTGAACATGTGCTAGTGTCAAGTGTATATAGGGTGTATTATCATTCTCTAACTATACAAGATTATCTAATCATGTTAATAAATCATTACAGTCGAAGAAAATCTCAAAAACGGACAAAAAAAGACAAGAATGGGCAAAACAGCCTAAAATAGCCAAATTCGGTATGCCGACGGTATACTGCAGTATACCGGCGGTATTCTGACCAAAGACAAAAAGTTTCTAGGTAGAAAAGCGGTATTCCATCGAAATTCCGATTTTTAGGACAATAACGAAATTCCAAAATTTGCCAAAACTCGTTTCGACCATAAAAACTTCATTTTAAATCAAAATTTGGATTTTTAAAAATCAAAATCGCATAGAATTAAATTCTCTACAACATGAAAGTATTAATTTTCATAAATTAAAACATTTGATAGATCAATACCTCAAAATACTCCAAAAATAGGTTCTCGGGATACCGAAACGGGTTCCAATTTCTACCAAACTCAAAATCTAGGGTATACAAAATAGGTGAGGGCCTCATATATGAATATGTGACCAAGATCCATAATGGTAACACCAATATCACTCTTGATACTGAGTTTTCTACTAAGTCAATATTGAATTTTAACAGAAAATTATAACCTAGTTCAAACCAATTTTAGAAACATACATATAGACGAGAATCACAAGGAAAATATTTTTAACAAAATGAGTTTAGAAAAATTCTAAGCACTTAATACCAAGGAAAACAAAAATGACAACAAAATAATATGATTCAAGAATTTGGCAAGATGTACTTCCCTAGGTTAAGCTCTAAGCCTAATCTTCTACTCCTCCTCCTAGGGGGGTTAGACACGACATCCAAGGCCTCAAGGCCAAGCTCTTGGCTAGCTCCAAAGGGGAGAGAAAAGAAGAAGAAATGAAGAGGGAGTGAAAAGAATGAAAAGAGAGAGGAGAGAGAAAGTGAAAGGGTATATATAGAAGGGGGAATTAATCATGACCGTTGGATCATGATCCGCATCACGATCTAAATCGATCCTAACCATTTAAAAGAAAACCAAGTATCGACTGGATAATATGATGTATCTACACTATTCAAGAAAATATCTAAATACTATTCATCAAAACATCGAAAACATTATTCACGAAAATATTAGAAATACTATTCATAAAAATATCTGAAATCAAAAATATCTAAAATGTGGAAAATCTGTACAGATGGTATACCGTCGGTATACAACGGTATACTGCGGTATGCCGGTCAAGGAGAAAATCTATAAGATGGAAATTTTTTAAAGCATTCTAAAAATCAAGAAAATACAAAATACAGTACAAAAATACGTATCCATATATAAATACCGATACTGTGAGACGAGCCTCACAACTCTCCCATCTTTAGAAAAATTTTGTCCTCGGAATTTCCTAAATCCAGTCAAGCATGAAAACCAAACCAAAAGGCTGAAAAATTATGACAATCAAAACAAAGCATGGCATGTTGGTTAGATAAAGACAACAATAATATAAGTAAATGCGTACGTAATAACACAACCACAATCAAGAAGGGCTGGAGGCATATGAATAAATGTGTCTCCTGAGTCAGTTGAGTAGGGACCCGCCCTCGCTGGCCTACGCTGACTTCCAAAATAGATAGGGGTCAAGTCTCAAAGTAAGTCGGTACCAACGACTTAGTCTAAGACATGACTCTACCTAGGACGCATCTTCGTAGTCAAGACACGTGATAGATATCATGTATCTTAAGATACAAGACAAGAGTGGGACAAGAAACTCTCATTCACTCACCGAATAAGTCAAGCTGGCCGTTATACTTCTAATATAGGTGGAATACAAGGTCGCCGATAAGAGCCCAAGATATACTACCACTACCTGGCCTGCTACTAAAGGCTAAATCAAAATAGCATAACTGAAAGAAGACCATGAAGATGGAACCTAAGACTCCCTAGGTACTACCCTTATGTCGATACTAGAGCTGCCCCTGAGACTGTGCATACAACTGTGCTCTGTGCTGCCTTACCTTCTAAGCTCGCGATGGCGGAGGATACTGTGGCAATGGCTGAACATCTAGTATTGGCCCTAACTGCTCATCCACTGCTGGGGGTCATGACTGATATGACTGAGAGGACTGAGGTGGTACATCTGGTGTAGTTGGTCGCCCTCGAGATATCGGATAGGGGCAAGTGCTAACTGAATGGTCCTCCGCTCTACAGCAGAAATATCACTTATTGGCCGCCCAACAAACTGATATGAGATACCCAATCTTGCCACAATAGGTACATGCTTCTTGTTCTGCCTGATACTGCTGGTCTCTCTGCCTCTGAGCCTGGGCCTGCATATACTGTTGAGGCCTCTTCTACTGGAATGCATGGGACTGCATCGACGAAGGCCTCTGAGCTCGCTTCTGCTGAACTGGTGTTGGTATCCCGAACTGGGTAACTGTAGGCTGGAAGGATGAAGATCCAGCTGAACTCCTCCGGAGATAAATCTCTATTACGTATTCTGGTGATCCGTATGACAAACATAGAAATTTGGCCCTTCGATAAGTAAGATGAGTGTGCCCTTTCCATCCACAGAAGGAACATACGACTGGTAACTCCTGGTGTTGGTTTGGAGGTTTGTATGCTGGTATCGGCGAGGGATGTCGAGATAGAAAGCCTGACATGGGTACATGGTACCTCTTACAACCCTCAGTTCTGGATGTAGTCCTCCTAGCTATATGCTCGTGCTCTCGTACTATCTCTACAGTAGGTCGGGCTTGATATGCTGACTGACTAGATGAATGGTACTGCCTGGCTCCAATCTATACTCCTTCTGGCTGCAGGTCCTCGGCTTGAAATACCTTTGGTATTCGTTGCCCACTACGGTCTATCAATATCTGAATACTCTGCTGGAGAACGAGATCTCATTGTTGCTGTGACTCCATCATATCCTTCATGATTCCTAGGAATCCTTGCACATCGGGATGATCTGATACTGCCTCTGCTTAGACTGTTGACTGTACTGGTGATACATGATGCCCTAACTCTGGCGATACCTCGTCTGGATGATGATCTATCACTGGTACTGACTGATGAGACTCTAGCTGAACTGGAAATATTGACTACACAGGCACAGCTGGCTGATCGAGATGGACGGACATCACTACCCTCAGGTCGAATCTCGATTCTGCTTCTGAATGTTGAGACTAATCCTCTAAAACTGGCTTAACAGAAGATTGCTGACCTGCATCGGAAGAACCCAAACAAGATGATCGGAAGGATTAAGAACAGTGCCTCTGAAAGTTAAAGGACACAAGGATCAAATTGAGAAAACATGAAAAATCAATGATCAAGGCAAATATCAGGTCAAAGGATCAGATATATAGAATAATACAAAGGATATCAATAAATAAAAATTGTAACTGAGATATCTAAATATTAGTAACCCCCATATATTTAATAAATCAGACCTGCAGAGCCACCACTAAAACCTATGTCACGCCCCAAAACCAGAATACTGGCAAGTAGGGACGGACCAGGCCAGCTACGTATACCAGAGTACTCCAGTATCCCGAAATAACATATAAGCCGTATAGACATGGAGGTTACTACTACAATCCAACAGTCAATCCTAGGTCCAGCAATCCTAGGTATCTCAATCATAGGCAAATATACACAATACAAGAAGTATGATCATCAGACATAAAATAGTAAAGCATCCCAAACTATATATACATGGATGATCATGAAGCTAGTAATACAAAATGAAGAACTAACAAGAGTAATAGTCATACATGATAAGCTCTAGCTATAGTCTAGAATACACAAATCATGTTTAGGCCCGTAGGCTAAATGTCAAGATCCAAAACACGAGCTAAACACGTGCTCGGAGGCTAAATGCCACAAAAGAATAATGTACATAACTAGTGGAAAAATGATATAGTAGTCACCGTCGAGTAGATGGTACGAAATATGCTTCGGGCTCCTCTATTAGATTTGGCCAAACAAAACCAATGGGATCAGACCCCCAATAGCAAGTACCACAAAGGAAGCCAAACTATGAACTAAAACCAACAATAACTAACATAGTAATAGATAGAGACATAAATAAGTAAATATGGATCGAGACTCATGTGTAACACCCCAGTTCCAAAATACGTAGAACTAGGAACGCAGACATGCCAGCTGTATACATACGAAGTACTGGGGCCTTGTATGTATACATAAGCTGTAAAATGTAGTAAACCGCAACTAACTAATCTTATCCACAAAATAAGGGAATAAAAGATATCATATAATGAATTGTGTTGGTATAATATGTTGGGTGGAGACACATCTACTTCCAACCAAAAATAAAAGGGAAGAAATACATGATATATAAAAGGACTAAGTGGAAGTAACAAGGAGGAACCAAGTCACTGTTTGCATATTGGTCATGGTCAAACTTGATTTTAATAATTGATCAAACTCTGTCTCGATATAAATACAAGTCAATTCAGATGTTTACCTACGCCTTTTTGGATACTACTCAACGATGGATATCTACTATGTTCAAGACCGAAACTGTTTGCCACTCAGAATGTATTTCCTTCAAAGCAATATAATTTTTCATTTTATTGAGTCTAGGAATACATTGTACACCAAGTCGTACTGGCAAATAGGCTGTCAGGAATCGTTTTTCAAAATCACCCTATCTTTTTAAAAATGACCTATATTTTTGAAAAACATTCTTTTTACAAAAAGCTTCTGAAGGACTTTTCAAAAAGCCAAAATTAATTTTCACAAAAATCAACTGGCAGAACCCTAGCAGAACTCGGCCAGAGTTCGGCCAAGTTGAACGTTATGTGAACGTTTGATTTTGAACTTGGTCTCCCTTCAGTTGCGGTTTGTTACAAAGAGTTCTATCCGAATTCTGTCCAAATTCTGTCAGAGTTCTGTCTTTGGAAAAACTATAAATAGAGAAGGAAGGATTTCGATCATTTCAAATCACCAATTCACTTTCAATCTCTTCTCTTCTAAAGCTTACATTTCTTCTAAAGAGTTCTAAAAAGCTTCTATTTTCAAATCCCAAGCCAGTTACAATCCTCTAGTCGATTTGCCAGTACGGTACGGTCTAGAAGTTATAGAGCGATTGTAATCAGAGGCTTGATTAAAGATACAACTCTTCACAATTGAAGTTGGTCGAGTTCTTCGTATCAAAGCTCGCGTCTGTAAAAGTTGCATGGACTTCGTATGAAAACTTGTAGGATTTTCCAATAGTGGATTCAACTGGAAGCTAGAGTTCTTCCGACTGGACTAGTCCTCACAAAAGAAAAACCAGTATAAATCTCGGTGTTTGCGTTTGCCTTCTGATCCCCTTTTTATTACTGTCATTTATTTTGTGATTATTATTATATCTGTGATCTAACTGCTAACAAGTTTTTTAATTAGCAATATTCCGCTGCCTACTCTATTCACCCCCCTCTAGAGTATTCTGCTTTACGATTTCGTTCCTACAATTGGTATCAGAGCGGATTATACAGGTAAAGCAAGGTAAAATTGTAGTTATATTCAATTGTTATATAGATCACAATATTACACATGGCAACTGTAAAATTCACAAGTGAAGGCCAAGCCACAAACAGACCTCTAATGTTTGACGGCATAAATTATACTTATTGGAAAACACGTATGAGTTTCTTTCTAAAATATCTTGATTTTGACTTATGGTCTATAGTTATTGATGGCTATAAAAAGCCCCCTCGTATATATATTGATAGAGTTTTAGTTGAAAAACCCCATGATAAATATACAGAGGATAAAAAAAAAGGCCAGTCTTGACGCACGTGCTATTAACGCTCTATTTTGTGCTTTAGACATAACTGAATTCAACATGGTGTCTACCTGCACAACATCAAACGAAGTGTAGAAACTTTTTGAAGTAACCCACGAAGGAACAACACAAGTCAAGGAGTCAAAGATCAGCAGACTTACTCAGGAGTACGAGGCATTCAAAATGAAGCCAAGTGAATCAGTCACTCAGATGTTTATAAGATTCTTGGATATTGTAAATCCTTTGTCTTCACTAGGCAAGGATTACAGTAACCATGAGAAGATTCGCAAACTTCTACGAGCTCTTACAAAGAACTGGATTCCAAAGGCTACAGCAATCATTGAAGGAAACGACCTCTCAACAATATCTCTGGAAACACTCATGTGTAAGCTACTTACTCACGAGTTAGAACTTGAAGACTTTGAAGATGCTACACCAAAGAAGAAGTTAGAGAAGTCGATCGCTCTCAAGGCTCAACATAGAAGAACTGTCGAAGACGACTCTGATGACAGCGACTCCGACTCTGAAGATCAAGCTCTTCTGGTAAGAAAATTTAAGAAGTTCATGAGATTTAACAGGAGAACAAAATACAGCAACAACAACAACAACGAGGAAGATCCTATTTGCTACGGATGCAAGAAGAAAGGACACATGAAGAAAGATTGTCCAACAACATCATCATCAAAGAAAAGCAGCAAATATGACAAAGGCTACCTGAAGAAATCTACATCAAAGAAGTACACCAACACAAGCATATGACATGAAAGTGAAGCCAGCGACTCAGAAGACGAACAATCATATGACGCTGCAAATGTATGCTTGATGGCTTGCGATCAGGTAATCACTAATCCTCTATTTGATCCTTATGATGATTTCACCTTCGAACAACTAGGAGAGACTTTTAGTGACCTGCTAGATGATTACAGGAAACTGCGTAGTAAATATGAAACATCTAAGAAGGTACTCAAAGAGTACAAAGGTGAACTAGGAAGACTTACCAACCAACTAGATCATGTTAGAAATAATGATTCTTCAAATAAGTTTGGTGAGCTTTCTTCTATTAAGTTATTGTTACACGAGACTGTTAAGCTATCCGAAGAAAAAGACCAAACTATCATCCAGTTAAAGGAAGACCTATCTAAGGAGAGAAAGAGTCTCCAGTGTGCACAGATCAGATTAGAATCACTCACATCTGACTATACTAGATTATATGACACTTCCAAAAAGTTGGAAATTAGTTTAAAAAAATGGCCTGAAGTTGCTGCTTCCTATTCTAACACGTGTCAATTACCGAATCATGGACACGCCCAACACTATCAGACCAAACCATACCAAAACTATGTCCAAGAAGACTAATAGGCATGCATTCTTCTATACTAGAAAACCAAAACCTACCAATCATGCACCTCACACTACTTTCAACACTCAATATGCTAAATGTCATTATTATGGCCTCATTGGTCATATATCTTCTGCATGTAGAATCAGAAAGTTAGTAGATTTAAATATTTATGCATGGATAGCAAAAACTAACCAGTCAGGACCCTACAAGAAATGCGTACCAAAAGTTTCATCTGCAAATTATTTTGTAGGTGGGACGCCCTTCACATGCTAGAAGCAAATGGATCCTCGACATCGGTTGCTCACGGCACATGACCGGTGACGCTTCACTATTCGCAATACTGTCGAAGAAGAATAAAGAAGGATACGTCTCCTTCGGTAATAATTTAAGAGGGTACATAATCGGTATCGGTGACATTGGTAAGGCTCCCTATCCAGTGATTAAAGATGTGTATCTAGTTTCCGAGTTAAAACATAATCTGCTCAGCATAAGCCATTTAGCTGATCACGGTTATGGTATTAACTTCGTCAAAGATAAATGTACTATAGTTGATAGTTCAACTGATAGTACTATATTTGAAAGTATTAGGAAAGACAACATATATGTTTTCTATTTGTTGGAAGATGCTAACAAAGCAGGTAGATGTTTGATGGCCAAAAGCATCGAGAGTCAACTATGGCATATGAGAATCGGCCATGCAAACATGGATACAATTTCAAGACTATCTACAAAGAAGTTGGTACACGGCTTACCAGACATTTTTTTTAAGAAGGATACGGTATGTAGTGAATGTGAAAAGAACAAAGCTACCAAATCAGCATTTAAATCCAAGAACGCTGTAAGTACCACTAGACCTTTACAACTGTTGCATATGGACTTATTTGGGCCAAGTAGAATTGCTAGTCTAGGTGGTAAGTTATATGCATTTGTCATTGTAGATGATTTCTCTAGATATATATGGGTTTATTTTCTTGTACGCAAGAACGATACATTATCAGAATTCGTCACCTTTTGCAAAAAAGTACAGAATAAAAAAGGGTTCAAGATTACTCGCATTCGTAGTGATCATGGCGACAAATTTAAGAATACAAAATTTAAGCAATTTTGTGAGACATACGGTTATCTGCATGAATTCTCTTGTCCTAGGACTCTGCAACAAAATGGAGTTGTGGAATGTAAGAACAGAACTCTATCTGAAATGGCTAGAGTAATGTTAAACCAGTTTAGTCTACCTAGATACTTTTGGGCTGAAGCTGTCAATACAGCATGCTATATTCTCAATAGGGTTCTGATTCGACCTATATCGAAGAAGACTCCCTATGAACTATGGTTTGATAGAACACCAAATGTTTCATATTTCAAGATTTTTGGTTGTAAATGTTTTATTTTTAATACTAAAAACAATTTGAGTAAATTTGATGAAAAGACCGATGAAGGTATATTTTTAGGTTATGCAGCAAAGAGCAAAGGATACAGAGTCTTCAACAAAAGAACCATGATCATCGAAAAATCAATCAATGTCAAGTTTGATGAGCTAAATCAACACTTAGACGATGATGACAATGAAGACATAATCATACCAAGTACAGCTACTGTAAAACCTTCACACAGAGATACAGAACCATCACATCAAGCATCAGATGAACCGTCAAGCAAAGAAGCCGGAACTAGCAATCCTGAGACTACACTAAAAGAGATAAGATTCTTGGCTGATCATCCAAAGGACTTGGTAATTGGTGAGATTACCAAGAGTGTAAGTACTTGTTCCTCTAATAAAGAGATAGCTTCTCGTGTTGCTTTTGTTTCGCAGTTTGAACCCAAAAATATTGAAGAAGCATGTAGTGATAATTTTTGGTTAGATGCTATGCAAGAGGAATTAAACCAATTTGAAAGAAATCAAGTTTGGGAACTTGTTCCCAAGCCCATTGATCATCCGGTCATTGGCACCCGATGGGTATTCTGAAACAAACTAAACGAGAATGGTTTAGTGACTCGTAATAAGGCTCGACTCGTAGCTCAAGGATACAATCAAGAAGAAGGTATCGACTACGATGAGACTTATGCCCCAGTTGCGAGATTAGAATCCATTCAAATGTTATGTGTATTTGCATATTTTTATAATTTTAAGTTATTTCAAATGGATGTCAAAAGTGTATTTTTAAATAATTTTATAAAAGAAGAAGTTTATGTAGCTCAACCTCCCAGTTTTACTGATTTCAAATTTCCTGAATATGTTTTCAAGTTGAAAAAAGTCTTATACGGTTTGAAACAAGCCCCTCATGCTTGGTACGATCGTCTAAGCTCTTTTCTACTTGATAACGGATTTTCAAAGAAAAAGGTTGACACTACATTGTTTATAAAATCTTTGAATAACAATATTTTTTTGATTCAAGTCTATGTAGATGATATTATTTTTGGATCTACTGATGAATCTCTTTGTCAAGAATTTTCAAAGTTTATGCAGAATGAGTTTGAGATGAGCATGATGGGAGAGCTGAAATTCTTTCTCGGACTGCAAATCAAACAAACCAACAATAGGACGTTCATAAATCAAGCAAAGTACACAAAGGATCTATTAAAGATGTTCGACATGGAAGCGGTTAAGCCACTTAGCACTCCAATGGTGACTTCAACCAAGCTTGATATTGATGAACAAGACAAACCTGTCGACATACGTAAGTATCGAGGTATGATCGGTAGCTTACTGTACTTAACTGCTAGTCGACCAGACATTATGTTTAGTGTTTGCTTATGTGCACGTTTTCAAGCTAATCATAAGGAATCACATTTGTGCGCAGTTAAGCGTATCTTCCGATACCTTAAAGGCACTTCTTTTGTCGGCTTATGGTATCCCAAAATCACGTCATTTGACCTAACCGGTTATTCTGATGCTGATTTTGTCCGATGCAAAGTAGATAGAAAAAGTACTAGCGGCACATGTCATTTCCTAGAAAAAGCTCTAGTCTCTTAGTTTAGTAAGAAGCAAAATTCTGTTACATTATCAACAACCGAGGCTGAGTATATCGCCGCAGGACGTTGTTGTGCACAAATTTTGTGGATGAAGCAAACTTTAGAAGACTATGGATTGCATTTTACACACATACCCATTTTCTGTGACAACACTAGTTCTATTAATTTGACTAAGAATCCAGTATGCCACTCTCGTACTAAACATATCAAGATTAGACATCACTTTCTTAGAGATCATCAACAAAATGGAGATATAGACCTTGTATACATAGACACACAGAATCAATTAGCTGACATTCTCACAAAACCTCTAGCGGAAGATCGTTTCAATTATTTACGTCAAGAATTAGGAATTTTAGATGTCAATAATATTAATTAATTTTGTTTTATTAATTATTTATTCAATACTCAATAACTATTTTTGAGACAAGCCTAAAAAGAGTCTGTCTGTCACCACGACTACGGTCGAAACGAAGCGGTATTTAAGAGTTCCCCGGTGAACCTCCATTAGCTGGGACAGTACTCCTACAGCTAATCTGAGACAGATACTGAGTAAAAAAATATTAATTTATAAAATAATATTAATTATATTATTTTGAAATTTAAAATTACTAAACTCTGAATTAAATATTTGAAACGAATTAATGAGAAAGATGTGGCCCCTCAATTTTTTTAATATTCATATATAGCCAGGCAACCCTTGGTGAATTCGGCCCGAGTTCGGTCCGAATTCGGCCAGAGTTCGGCTGGGTATATATATGTACCAGACAGAACCCGAGGCCCCCTCTTCTTCATTCTTCCAAACATCATCAAAACAGCAGCAGCCGTGCCCCGAAAACCCTAGTTCTTCTCCACCTTCATTCTTCTAATCCACGTGGAGGTCTTCGTCCAAAATTTGGATTCATGCGGAGAATTTTGTCCTCTACAACATATCCAATTCTCGAAAGGTATAATTCCTTCTCTCCTCCACTTTCCAATTATTAGGGTCTCTAGTTTTTGGGATAGAATGCCTAAGGGATTTAATCCTTTCAAGAGGAAGAAGACAAACGCCAGTGAAGAGGCATCGTCTTCGGATCCGCATATGGATTCTCTCTTTTCTCCGATCCAATCGAATGACGGTGCATCGGACGAGTTTTATTTCAAAACTTTCGACCAAGCCCTACTTTGGTATGTCGATTTTATTATGCTTACTATTTGTATCGGATCTCCGATCAAATGGACTGTCTTTCTCGACCACCGTCCTTACTTTGAGGCATTAGGGTTACAGCACTTTGCTACTTTACAATTCCCTATAGCTACTAATGCCATTAGACTATTTTGATGTAATTTTGTGTTAGATACTTTTACTACGCGAACACGTGTCAGAGGGATAGATATCGAGTTTACTGATGAAATGCTAGCGGAAATCCTTGGTATTTTCCAAACGAAGGTGCCCCGCTCGATGACATCACTGATTTTGATTTTTCCGATGGTACGACACTCGTTAGTTTCAAGAATGAGCTTTGTGCGCCCGCACGTGCTCGTCCTGGAAAGTTCAAGGCCAATAACTTGAACTTGTTTAACTACGATTACATCGCATCATCTATTCCACTCTACTTCCAAAATCCACTTCAAAAGATGATGTCACTGCACTTGAGCTTTCTGCTTTATATCACATTCTTATGGGGATTCCTTTCTCTGCCCCTAAGTCTATCATTCAGATGATGGGTAGATGTCACGGAAGAGACCGCAACCTCTCTTATGCAATGATCATCCCACGCATCTTTCAGATATTCGATATTGACTTATCCACTTGTGCTCTGGGCCCTGAGCCCAAGTTTTTCAAACTCTCTCGTCGCAGCATTGCCACTGTTCTTCCACCTACTGCATCTGCTTCTTCTGCACCTACTCCCACAACACCTGGTCCTCCTCAGTCTTATCCTATGACCTTTGAGGTTATTCATCAGCATCTATTAGATCTGCAGTTATTTTATGTTCACACTTCCAGGGAACGTGAGTTCCGTGACGTGACTCGGTTCCAGGCTATTGCCAACTCCTTCGCCGATCTAAGATTTGTACAGACGGGTCACTCTGCTAGCTCTCTACCTCGATACCCTTCTATTTTTGGCTATCGCATTGATGATGAGGCGGTCCACTCTCTGTTCCAGCCAGGGAACGCTTATGATTGGTATCATACTTTTGGTGCCACTCCTCATACTTCTGGAGCTGGTCCATCTGGACATGCTGGCACTGCAGCCGATGATGATGATGATAAGGATTATGATTTCTGAGATGTTACTGTTTGAGACTGTTTATTTTTGTCTTATGTTTACTTGGAAATGCTCCGACATTCTAAGATATTATTAGTACTCTTTATTTTAGATATGATGTGTGACTCTTCATAGACATTTCTTTTATGCCTCAGTTTGGCATATGTTTCACTTTAGTTTATTATTCAGTATTTTATTTGTTTCAGCTTTATAGTATTATCTTTCTTTCTGCTTCATATAAACTGCCTGTGATAAATACCATGCCTATTACGGGGGAGCTTTCTCTTATGCATTTATTACGGGGGAGCTTTCTCTTTTGCAATTATTTTGCTAAGTGACAACGGGGGAGAAATAAGATCTAACACCTTCATGGATACAGGTTATGAATAATTTTTTTATCTCTCGGTACATAAACCAAGATGTTATATCGGCAAGGTTTGTCAATTATCAAAATGGGAGAGATTGTTGGCCCATTGGTCATGGTCAAACCTGATTTTAATAATTGATCAAACTCTGTCTCGATATAAATGCAAGTCAATTCAGATGTTTACCTACGACGTTTTGGACACTGCTCAACGATGGATATCTACTATGTTCAAGACCGAAGCTGTTTGCCACTCAGAATGTATTTCCTTTAAAGCAATATAATTTTTCATTTTATTGAGTCTAGGAATACATTGTACACCAAGTCGTACTGGCAAATAGGCTGTCCGGAATCGTTTTTCAAAATCACCCTATCTTTTTAAAAATGACCTATGTTTTTGAAAAATATCCTTTTTACAAAAAGCTTCTGAAGGACTTTTCAAAAAGCCAAAATTAATTTTCACAAAAATCAACTGGCAGAACCCTAGCAGAACTCGTCCAGAGTTCGGCCAAGTTGAACGTTATGTGAACGTTTGATTTTAAACTTGGTCTTCCTTCAGTTGCGGTTTGTTACAAATAGTTCTGTCCGAATTCTGCCCGAATTCTGTCAGAGTTCTGTCTTTAGAAAAACTATAAATAGAGAAGGATTTCGATCATTTTAAATCACCAATTCACTTTCAATCTCTTCTCTTCTAAATCTTACATTTCTTCCAAAGTGTTCTAAAAAGCTTCCATTTTCAAATCCCAAGCCAGTTACAATCCTCTAGTCGATTTGCCAGTACGGTGCGGTCTAGAAATTTCAGAGCGATTGTAATCAGAGGCTTGATTGAAGATACAACTATTCATAATTGAAGTTGGTCGAGTTCTTTGTATCAAAGCTCGCGTCTGTAGAAGTTGCAAGGACTTCGTATGAAAACTTGCAAGATTTTCCAATAGTGGATTCAACTGGAAGCTAGAGTTCTTCCGACTGGACTAGTCCTCACAAAAGGAAAACCAGTATAAATCTCGGTGTTTGCGTTTGCCTTCTGATCACCTTTTTATTACAGTCATTTATTTTGTGATTATTATTTTATCTGTGATCTAACTGCTAACAAGTTTTTTAATTAGCAATATTCCGCTGCCTACTCTATTCATCCCCCTCTAGAGTATTCTGCTTTACAATTTTGTTCCTACAGTCACGTCATCTTCGAATTAATGGAGAAGACCACGATCCCGGCTAGGATACCTGGGGAAGACATGAATACACACCTGGGGAATAACTAGGTCCTCAGAGGGACGTAGCAAGATACAGGAAGAATAAGCTAATATGAACTGTCAAAATAATAATAATATGCAAGACTCTCCTAGACACCAATATACAAAGAGAATGCTAACCATCTATTGTGTAATTTAGAGGACAACTTTCATGCGCATGGGTGAAATTTTAGGCTATAAGTACGTAACTAGCATCCAGTCAACTGTATTCGTCCGTAACGTCCAAAACGTCAGAGGGCATATGCAAATATAAATCGCCACAGTTCCATCCGGAGACGGTGGTTTACATGTTTGGATTCCCATACGCACTAGCGACTGTCCTCCCCCAATATTTCTCATACTAACCAAGTCATGTCCATGAACGGCCAATTTTTTAACTGCTCGAGTCTATATACCTTAATCGTAGCAGTTACGATCTATGCGTCACACGACAATAAAGATGGCCAGTCCTTAAGTCATGCCCCTAGCAAAATATCTCAAACCGTGTAGTGTGAGTGTCATGGCCCAAGGAGATATAAGGATATCGTCCAACAAGAAGGTAGTCTGTTAAAACTAAGGTAACATGCATGTAGTAAAGTAAAACGACTAATAGAGTCGTTTGCACCCAAGTGTGGCTTGGACGCGCAGTTTATAACAATTAAAAATAACAAATATGAAACAAAGTAAATAATACAAAAAATAAATAACATGACAGTTAATTAGTAAGGTATACTTGCCTGAGTCCTGAGCACTGTGGTGGCGATGATCAGATAGGAAAGTAGGTGGAACAACGGCTGCCGAGGAATTAAGGTCCAAACAAACATCTCCGGATGCTGAAAATAGTCTATTATCTAATTATAACTAATACTGTACCTACTATATTTATTTAATAAAATTTGAAATTAGGATATGGTATAGATTTTCGTATCAGCTTTCCGAAAAACTAAACGGATCGCATTTTCGTGCCCGAAATCTCCCGAAATTACAAAAATACTGAAACACGTTTATTTTTGGGACACTAGATACTCAAACAGTTTTGTAGAAATCTACAGAACAAATTTTGTCTATTAAAATATGTTTCTGGAAAGCTTACCTCGATACACTTCTTTTAAAAAAACTGGAGGCAAAACGGAGTTCGGAATTAGGAGATATCATCGTTCCAAGTTGCTCTTGCTATTAAAAAGCAGGGCTGAATTCTAATGACGAATTTTAGAGTTTCTATTGGACTAAAAATAATTTCGAATTATAGCTGATAGAAGGGGGATGTATTGGGTTTATATAGGTATTTATTTCAGATTTATCTCCTAAATTAGATAGGATTTGATTTAAATAAATTGGAGTTTGCTTTGTTAGGATAGGATATAGATAGAGATGCTTTCCTATTAGAGTTAGGATTATGTTTAACTTAAAATATAGTTCATATTTATCTAAATTATCTATAACATTATTTAAAATTACTATAGATAATAAATAGTGTTAATATTTATTAAAACAAATTTCATCTAATCTCATTTATACAAGCTGAAATATTTAATACTAAATTGATATTTATTCTATATTATGTAAATAGTGTACAATATAAGTAACATGTAAAAAGTAATAAAACTTATGAAATAAATCCTAAAATTTTGAGAATTTTTTTTGTGTAATATAGTTTATATCCTTAATGTACTAGAAAAATAGCTTTATATATTTTTATACTAAATTCACCAATGAGCACTATACTACATATATGTAAAATAATACAAATTATATAATAAGTCAATAAATAGTTATTTAAAAATCCAAAAATTCCACAAATATTTATTTTGAAAAATTAGGGGATTTAAAAAAAGTCTTATCTAGATAAGGACTAAGAAGAGTTTTAATTCTCCTTAGATTTTCCACTATTTAATTCAAATTGATTTAAAAGTAACTCAATCAAATATAATCCAATGTAGATAGATTCTAACTCTAATTTAAACTGTATTTAAATAACTTAATAATATTTTTCAACTTAAATCACCATAATTAATTACATATTAAATCAACCCATATTTAATATATTTTTTTGAAATAATATATTAGTGATAATAATAATTTTGAAAATACAAATATATATACACTCGCATGCAAAAATAATACTTACATAAAATACAGTTTTTCTAAATTACTAGTTATACTTGTACCATAAAATAAAATGGCCTTTATTAAATAAAAATAAAGTTTGGCAATCCTCGGCGCGACGCATTTACAACTTCAAGCAATATAAAATATTTATCGTCTATTATTTTAAAATATTTTCTACATCTATATAATTAAAACGTTTTATAAAAATATGTATTTTGCAGTTATTCGTACTTGACGAAAAATTTACGAAACGCAAATTCGTACGCGACGTACAAATACGAAGTACAAAAATCAATACCATATTTGTTAAAAAAAATCGTAGTAGAAATTTAGGGATTTTAAATCCTACCAAACTTACAAGAATTTCGTCCTCGAAATTTAGGAATAGCTAGGGTAGGGAAGATAGAAAGAGTTCATCAATACCGAAATACGATTAAATTTTTGGATGTGACGAAGAAACGACGTTCGACACAAACATGCATTAGAAGATCGTGATTTTGATATCTGCAAAAATACATCATGGTTATGGAATTGAAGAAGGGTCGCTAGTTAAGGTAATAAAATTTTGATAACACGAATTAGAGAATAGAAAGGAATTGAGTAGGTCAAAGAGAATAATTTAGACATTTAGGAGAGAAGGTTTCTTGAGTGAATATAGTCGTCTAGGTTTAAGGTATGGTTAAGGAAATGATTTGAATCAATTTCAAGTTTCAAGAACGATTAGAAGGTTGCGAATATGAATCTAGGGTAGAGAAAAAAGGTAACTCAAGACGGGGATATAGTCACATTAGTTAGTCAGTGGTTAACTATCTTGGCAATAGATGGTGGGCAACTAAGGGGATATCAAGTACGAGTGTTTGTCTTTCTAATATAGGCGAAAGACGAAAATAATAAAGAGTTCGAAGAAGATATTATCGAATACGAATAAGTGGTTCAAAGACGATTGCAATTTTTTAAAAAGAATTGCCAAGGCAGTCGCGGATGGAATTCTAGAGGCCAAGTTTAACTACGTCTCCATCCACGTCGAACAATATATGAAAAACGAACCAAAATGCACTAGGTTAATCGGACCATCATGCACCGGTTCTGATTAGACAATGTATTAGTGGGCGTCCCCAATATCGCATATATCGTGAACAAGCTCGATAAAAGAATAAGCTTACAAAACTAAGGCTAAATTAGCATCATAATATAGTCAAAATATAATTAAGGGATACTAATGAAGAAAATTAAATAGTCGAAGGTCCATTAAAATCTAAGTCTTGCCCGAAGTTTGGGCTTATGCAGTCGTCCTAGTGTTTTCTTATCTATGGCTTGGTTGACTAGATAATTTAGGGTCCTCTAAATTCTATAGTTTAAGTAAACTTATCAATATGGGTCACATGGACAAAGGCTTGTTAGGTCATGAGGTATTCTACCCAACTTACAAGAGTTAAACTAGTAGTGTGATGGGACAATGGGTCAAGCAATCAAGATTAAGCACAAAGTTAAGCATTTAAGGAATTAAGTAGAACAAAATCATATATCGGATCGAAAGAATTGAGTCGATGTTGAGTCCCTATCCTTGGTCGAAAAATATATCGGTATCATGGTAAAGGTTATAGTCTAGTCTTTATGACCCGAAAGTCATATCATAAAAATAGAGTACCAAGGGACATGTTTGAGTAGGACATGATATACCTACATGAAGGTGAGCTCGTCTAGGTCTTACATATGAAATTTGTTGGAAGATAACAACTAGTATTACACTCCAAATATCAAAGTCACGGTAAAGGACACAAAAGATCTAAAATAGAAAGTGGGAGTTCATGAAGTGATAATTAATGCACAAACATTAGAGAAGATCAAGTTGAAGAATGAAATGAAATTAATTAAGGAATCTAGTTAAATAATTTAGGGACACAGTTTTCAGAGAGAAGATAGTCTCCTAGGTGGATATAGTCAAGGAACGAATAAATTATTTCTCAAATTGCAATGGTTAGTAGGTCACGAGGGGCGTTCGAATGAGTCAATGTTGAGATACAGTCAAATAGTTTGGTAGATGACTAACTACTCTTGAGTATACACTACTGTCATGGTCATGAGTGTTATGGCAATTACTATCCATCTTGGTTTCCTCTCAATACAATATCTAAATCTATTAGTTCGAATCCCTCAAAAAATTTTCTCAATAATATTCTCAAAAAAATAATCTACCATAATTTGTATCCTTTCTAAGCCATCGACTTATAAACTTAATTTCTTTAAATCAATCTCGAAGTATCCCTTATCACAATTATATTATCAATCCAACCTTTAAACTCAAGATTTCATGAACTATAATTTTTTTTACCAAAATTTTTGATATCCATAACCACAACTTTTAACTCAAAATCTAAATAGATTTATAAATCATTAATCATAGGACACAATTTAAAATTTAAAATTTTCCCTGAAATTCAATTTCATATCTTCCAAAATATTTTAAACCAAAATTTTACTATCATCACCTCAAACTTAAAACTCAAAATTAGCAATCTTATAAATCGAAAATCGTACGACTCAATTTAAAACCTTAAGATCCCCCCCCTTTTTTTTCATAATCCAACTTTAACTCAAAATATAACTCAATTTATAAATCATAGATCATATTACAAAATTTAAAAATTGAAATCTTCCTCAAAGTCGATTTCATATCTGTCAAAAATATATAACTACCATGACTCATAAATATCCTAAAATTAGGATCAATTTGTTTTCTCAATTCTACTATCCTCTTGTGTATACCACTTAGTAGTAAAAATTTTAACAATCTTTTGAAGACGGTAATATCGCCACTACCCAACTTGGAATTAACTAATCCTTAAGGTTAAAAATGCCTTTATAACTCAAATAAGATCTCAATGCATATCAATTGTCCATGTAATCCCTGTGTTTGACCTATGAGCATATACCACTGTAGTCATCTTCATAACCGACATTAAAGGATAAGATTACGGTATGAGTTGTTCTAGCAAGAGACGAATCAAGGAAGTTGATTGAGAGATCGAAATGGAGTCAAGGGAGGAGATCAAGTGTGTGGATGAGATCCTTAACTCTATTCCTATATGCAGGCTCATATCGGTACAATAACGTAACCGAAGTGATAAACTTGATCTGCATGGGCCACCACATCATGCACTACCAATGCACTTATCCCGAGAATAGAAAAGACAATAAGCAAGCAACATGGAGCATAAAGTAAATAATATGTGACATAATGTAAACTGTGGACATGTGAATTAAACGAAAGCATGTAAACATGTGAGATAAACTGAATAATGTAAGGAAAATGGTACATGTGAGCATGTAAGATAACTGGGACATGTGAGAATGTTAGATAACTGAGACATGTGAGCATGTTAGATAACTGGGACATGTGAGCATGTTAGATAACTGTATAGAACGACAAATGATAAGATGACTTAGGAATTATTCCGGAACCCAAGTTACAACCCGTAAACCAAACAAGGACCGGGGTTATAACCCTTCTCCTGAGCAGAACTTAGTCTGTAATCATTTACCGGTAAAAGTAAGACATAAATAATGATGTACTGAATTAAACAAATCCGGACACTGCCTAGACAAAACTAGACTGGACTAGACTGAACTCCATACAACAACCATGACCAAGAAATGAGTACGACTTTATATATTAGCTAGCTAGGGTTATCACAATTCTAATTACTAACATATGCACTTTTGAGAAATTCGATCCAGTTACCTGCCTTGCAGACTATCCGACTGATCTAGGCAAAAAGAAAAATAAGTATAGCAGACACAGCAGTAAGATACGCGTGTCCTAAGGAAGTGCCCCACTCGACGGTGTACTGGAAGAGTGCTCATCATGATAGATGGCTCCAAAAACCATGTATATATATAAGACCGTAAAACAGGGGGTGCAGGTAACTGGGAAAGTCTTCCCTCCCAATGACCTAGGTAATCAAGCCAGTTATTAATTCTTAACATTTTCATTTAGGATTCTGGGTGTGAGATTTTGCAGTATCCATCCTAGATATGATATGCAAGACTGGACAATACAAGAAAGTGCACTATAACATGCCACAACAAGAAAAAATAATAAACTGGAAGCTAGGAATACGCTACGACGAGCCACTATAGAGAAATAAAGAGTGCGCCATGACATGCCACTATCATGTAAGCAAGAAAAGACATGTATAAGAGTGCACCATGATGGGTCACTATCTAGTAAGCAAAGAAGACATATGACATGAGTGCACCACAACAGGCCACTATCTAGCAAGCGAAGAAGACATGTAAGAAGAGTGCGCCATGACGGGCCACAATAAAGAAACACTAGACATGCCATAGACTATAGAGTACAATAAATCTGGAAAGACATGGCAATACATATCATAGCATATAAAAATAATCGATAGGAAAGACATATCATGACATGTGAGAAGGAATAAATAAAAGTAAGTACATGATATAGAACAATAATTAAACATGTGCTAGTATCAAGTGTATATAGGGTGTACAATCATTCGCTAACTATACAAGATCATCTAATCATGTTAAGAAATTATTACAGTCAAAGAAAATCTTAAAAACGGACAAAAACGGACAAGAATGGGCAAAAACAGACAAAAATAGCCTAAGACAGGCAAAATCGGTATACCGACGGTATACTGCGGTATATCGGCAGTATTCCGGCCAAAGAAAGTTTCTGGGTAGAAAATCAGTATTCCGTCGGTATACATCAGTATTCCGTCGGAATTTCGATTATCAGGACAACAACGAAATTCCAAAATTTTTCAAAACTTGTTTCGGCCATAAAAACTTTATTTTAAATCGAAATTCGAATTTTTAAAAGTAAAAATCGCATAGAATTAAATTCTCTACAACATGAAAGTATTAGTTTTCACAAATTAAAATATTTGATAGATTAATACCTCAAAATACTCCAAAAATAGGTTCTCGGGATACCGAAACGGGTTCCGATTTTCACCAAACTCAAAATCCATGGTATACAAACTAGGTGAGGGCCTCATATATGAATATGTAACCAATATCCACAATTGTAACACTAGTATCATTCTTGATACCGAGTTTTCTACTAAGTCAATATTGAATTTTAATAGAAAATCATAACCTAGTTCAAACCAATTTTAGAAACATGCATATAGACGAGAATCACAAGGAAAATATTTTTAACAAAATGAGTTTAGAACAATTCTATGCACTTAATACCAAGGAAAATAAAAATGACAACAAAATAATATGGTTCAAAAATTTGGCAAGATGTACTTGTCTAGGTTAAGCTCCAAGCCTAATCTTCTACTCCTCTTTCTAGGGGTGTTAGACACCACACCCAAGACCTCAAGGCCAAGCTCTTGGCAAGCTCCAAAGGGGAGAGAAGAGAAGAAGAAATGAAGAGGGAGTGAAAAGAATGAAAAGAGAGAGGTGAGAGAAAGTGAAAGGGTATATATAGAAGGGAGAATTAATCGTGACCGTTGGATCATGATCTGTGTCACGATCTAAATCGATCCTAACCATTCAAAAGAAAACCAAGTATCCATTGGATAATAGGATACATCTACACTATTCACAAAAATATCTAAACACTATTCATCAAAATATCGAAAACACTATTCACGAAAATATCAGAAACACTATTCATAAAAATATCTGAAATCGAAAATATCTAAAATATGGAAAATCTGTCCGGACGGTATGCCGTCGGTATACACCGGTATACTGGCGGTATGCCGCTCAAGGAGAAAATCTATAAGTTAATTTTTTTTAAAGCATTCTGAAAATCAAGAAAATACGAAATACAGTACAAAATACGTATCCGTATATGAATACCGATACTGTGGGACGAGTCTCACTATAGGCTTTGGGCTTATGTTTTATTTTGGGCTTCCTAAATTGATGAGACTTTTAATATATATGATTCCTTTTGGGCTTCAATTAGTTTTGGACTTAAATAGCCTGATAAACAAACTATTATTTTGAACTTTTTATTTATGTATGGGCTTCAGTGCATTAAATATAAATTTTAACTATATAGATTATTTTGGTGCAAAATTATAATTACATGAATAAATTTTGGACATGTGTAAATTATATTTATGGACCATTTGGGCTTGATTTAATTATTTGACTATTTCTTTCCATATGGAATAACTTTCTAGAAGATTCTTCTAGTGCTTGGGGAGCAAGCCTTCACTTATATACAAAGTGGGCTACTCACATTCCTCATTCATTCTATCCATGTGTCCGTGCATCGTGTCCATCCATTTAATTTCTATTTTTATTAAGTTTACAATTACACCATTTTTGGTGTCCGACATTCCCGACACAAATTTAACCCAAATTCATTCTCTGTGTCGGACATAACGCGAAGAGAAGGAAAACATATACCAAGCTTCTTAACGGAGGACACGAAAGTGAAGGAAAAATAAATAAATAAATATATATAATTGACAAGAGAAGGAAAACATGCTTACTTGATTAAGCTCACGAAGGAGGCATGGACATACCATCCTAATTAAGCTTCTTAACGGGTGCTGTAGCCTTTCTTTCGGAAAGGAAACCTATACCAAGCTGTAGGTATCTGCACTTCCTTCCCTCTTTTTTTCCAAGCTCCAATAATGGGATCTCTCTTCCATGGCCGGCTTCTCCTCTCTTCCTCATGGGAGTCTGACCTCAACAAATCACTGATCGTCGGCTTCGCGTCTGGCGCATTTTCTGCAGCCCTGGCCTGCCTATTCCTCTTCTCCATCTACCAATGCATCCTCCGGCTGGTAACGCGAAGAGAAGTACCGCAGCAGCAGCAACAACAACAACAACAAGAACATTCTCTTGAATTAGACCCTAGGCGACTTGCCGAGCTTAGCCATATTCCGGTTATGATCTACGACTCTTCCTCCTCGAGTATATCGAAGAGCGGCGGCGGAGGCTGCAATGTTCGGGAGGGGGAGACGAGCTGCGTGGTCTGCCTGACTGACTACGAGGGAGGGGAGGAGGTGAGGGTCATGCCGCGGTGCAAGCACACGTTCCATAGGGAATGTATCGACCGGTGGTTGGCCAAGCGCTCGTCCCTGTGCCCCGTTTGCCGTGATCGAGTGATCGAGAAATCCGTGGAGGCGACCGGATGCGGGGATAGCACGGTAGCAAGCTTGGACAACGTTGGTTTGGCCCCCCGGCAGCAGCTTGTTTGAAGGGTTTTTTTGTTTGTTTGTTGAGTACCACAATTTTGTCTTAATTTAATTTGTTGGCAGAGGAATTAAAGGTTAGACCATCTCCAATGGTGATTTCTAAAATTGAGTTCTTATCCTACTTGGCATTGTACTTTAAGGAGATTTCTATCCTAATTGGAAGAGTTTTTAGATATAAATTGTAGACATACAAAAATGTTCTTCAATGGTTCTCCATTTCTATCCTATGTGTGAGTTTCTACATGTAGAAACCCTTTTAGAAAGTTTCTATCCTACATCATTGCCACCTAGGATAGAAATGGTGATAGAAATCACCATTGGGAGAAGTTTTTTCTAAAATGGATTTCTTCCATAGAAATAGGGAAGATAGAAACCCCCATTGGAGATGGTCTTATATACAAATGATTTGATCATATATACATTTTCCTCAATTGATTATTTTCAATATTGAAATAGTCTAGTAATGCAAGCAGAAGCGTTCACTAACATGCATATATATGGGCTAGGCAATGTCCTTTTCGTCCCATTTGCATGGAACCTGTACTTAAAGAAAACAGGAACCATCCATAAAACCCCAATTTCTTCTGACAATGTTTTGCCCACGCCACCAACATTTACTTGTTTTCCAAGACGATAGTCTGCTCTATTCTTGCGGTTCAATTCCTTGATCTAAGCCATATTACAAAGTGATGATATTTTCGGAGCAAAGTACTGGATCGGCCGGTCAATGAGCTTAATTATGTAGCCTTGATTTAAATAGCTCAATAGGTAAGTTATGCTTCCTTGTGTTCCTTATTTGAATATAGCAGAGGGATAAGAGAGAGTAAATATGTCACTCCCCGTTTTCCTTATACATATTTATACACGTACTTCTATATGTATCATGTGTTTCGTATTCATGTATCCTATGTTGATATGATATCCTGCACGTGGTGCGAGTACCCATATACATTAGTGAGATCCTGCAGGGGTAAGGAATTGTTAGTTTTCAATCCGAAACCGACAAAAAATTGCAATTCGGGTCAGATATGAATTAAAGGAGCCGATGTTCACTTTATAAGAGTGAAAACCGAATTAATTCGGTTTGGGTCGCGGTTCCAGGAATCGATTTCTGCCAGACTGAAAACCGAATAGGTATATTTACTTCTTTACCCTCCATTCCATTATAAAAAACCCTAAACCTAAACCCTCTCTACTCCTGCTGCTTTTTTCTCTTCTTCAGAAAGATTCTGCACTCCCCTACTCTCTCTCACCCTCTCCCGAAACACTCCCACGGACACGACAACTCTCTTTGTTCCTCTCTCTCCCACTCTCGTCCTCTCTCTCTCTCACTCTCCGGTGCTAGAGGCGATGGCAGCTCGATCACAACCGTACCTATGTCATCTCGTCTTGATCATAATATTCTCTACTCGCCTCCATAGACTTCTATTCACCAATGATGCCATCTCCTATCTGTTGGTGTTTTGCCGTGGAGACTAAAAAGATAGTCACACATTACTCACACCACAAATGGTGAGTATCTCTCTATAAAGCTTTGCTTGTGTTGAGATGTTCACATTGTGGGATCGATGACACCTCTAGAAGGAGGGGGGGGGGGGGGGGGGGGGTGATTAGAGTGTAGTGGAAGAAATATCTCCAATTAAAAATAAGTGCAGGTAAAGGCAAATGTAGACAGATAATTAAAAGCAGTAATGTAAAGCAGTAAGTAAATAGGAAGAAGGAAGCAATATACAAACACCGAGATTTTATACTGGTATCCCTCTTAGAGGACTAGTCCAGTCTCGAGTACTGCTCGATGTTAAATCCACTATTTGAAATAGAGATTACACCGCGTTCTTTACTCCGAAGGACACGCCGACTTCTTACAACATCGTGTTTTAATCCGAAGTCCATGATCAAACTTCAACTCTTTTGAAATTTTTTATACTTCAAGCTTGTACAACTCAAATACTCCTAATCGAAAACCACCGGCACTTAGAAGAATATGAGTTGTCTTAGAAATATGAAGATTGAAAAGCTTTTTGGATATGAAGGCTTAAAATGAATAGAGAAGATGAAGAATGAGATGAGTAAGTAAAATGTCAAATTCTTCTCTATTTATAGTAGTTTTTGAACTAGAGTTCGGACAGGTCTCGGTTAGGGTAGACGTCCAAAATTTTGAACGTTGAAGATCCAAAAGACTAGGAAATGCTTCTGACCTGGAGTGATTCAAGAGGACCGAGTTCGGTCCGAGTTCGGCTACTAGATTTTCAGGATATTTAGGTTCAGAAAAAGTTTTTGGATATTGGTTTGGTTTAAGAAAAAGATAGGTTTGTTTTTGTGAGGATAAAGTTCTAAATGACAGTGATCCGACTCACAAAATAATCTAGACTCAATAAATGAAAAATACAGAATAAGTTGTAAAAACTTTGCTTTGACAATCTCGACTGCGGTCTTCTGTAGTCTTCTTGCTTTGTGTATCAAAGTCGGAGTTTTAGGCCAATTATCAAAATCAGGTTGATCATGACACATGGGCCGACAATCATCTCCATTTTGATAATTTGATAAAACTATGATTGATACTTAATGAAAGTTCACCTTGTGTCACGACCCGCTCCCGAATAATCGGGTACGTGTCGGACACGCCCAGCCTTCTTTGATAGTCACAACGAAGTAAGCTGTATAATCTAAGAAAAACTCCAAGTCAAAATGTAAATAAAACCCCACAGCTTCTATAACGTCCCATAAATTATCACAATCCACCAAGTCATTTTTATGCAATAACATCCGGAGACAAATCCGGTAAAAGAATAAAATATACAATTATGAAATCTCAACACAATATCCAAAAGTAAAGTCTCTAAACAATCTAGAAAATGACTAAGCCAAAACTCTACAATCCTATGTTCATCCTGTCATCCTGTCACTATGGCCTCAAGCTCTAGTCCATAAAAGGTGGTACAATATCCAGAAGTACCTGCAACATGTCATATCAGGAAAAGAACAAAGTACAATCCCGACAAAAAATAGTCTATAATGTAATTTGAAATACACAGGATAACAATATGGACTACAATATGAAACAAGGGTACAAGAACTGCAATATGAAACTAAAGTACATGAATGGGCACAATGAACAAGACAATCAATATGAACAAGACAATGAACACGACAATCAATGCACATGTAAAATTTTTAAAATATTAAACTAATGTGTGACTGGCTGGGGACCATAATCCACAATATCATAATATCTCTACAAGGTTTGGCTTAATCGTACGTGAGGTGTACGATTAGGCTATTCACAATACTTAGTTGGGTGTGGTCACACACTAGTCAATGTTTTCTCCAATCCCCGCAAAAACAATGAGACACAATACAATGAACAAGGCACAATACAATCATGTGAATCTCGTATCTGATATGAGAACATGAAGTATGACAGGAACAAAGTAAAGAGTTCAAGTCGGTGTACTTGCCTTGCTTTGGAAGAACGAGAGTAATAGAGCGTAAATCTGAATGTTCACCTAGATTAAGGTACAAGTTTGTTAGGATTGTAATCATGACAATTAGCTAACTAAATTATTGCTAACTTTATTCATTTACTAACTAACTAGTATTTCCTTAGCTAACTATATTTATTTATACTAGTAGCAAGTAAAAGTTTAGAATATAGTAATTCTAGAAAAATTGTGTTGAATCAAAAATGCATTTATTAGTAAAGATATGCCAATAATATTTTTAACCAAAATATCTAGATATAAATACTAGATAAGAAAAGAACTTTATAACAATATATACATATTTGACAAGAATTTACAAGAAATATTAATAATGATATTAACTAAAAATTATTTAATAATAACAAGGATCAATTACTTAATAATAGTAATAATGATAGTTGTCACGACCCGCACCCTGATTAGGGGCACGAGTACGTGGTTACGTCCAGCTTACGCCACAGAATCGGCGGTAGAATGCTGTATAGGTCGTCTATAAATACTACAACTAGACAAAATATAAGGGTACCTGTCATCTCCGTACGGAGGTATAATATGGCATAACTCAATCACAAGACAAACTAGGATAGATAGCACAAAGTAGAAATATGATAGACAGGAAAACTGGAAAGGAGTTCAAGATCCAACACAAGCTCAGAGATATAAACACATCACATAAACTCAAAATATAATATAAAAACTAAAGTCTGCAAATACTAGCTGGATCGCAGTTCAGGCAAACCTATCTAACAGTCTAAACATGGACTATATCATCTACGGGTTCCAGGAGTAATGTCTCATCAAACTCTATCCTGGCCATACCCGTAAAAGGTAGAGCAATCAACTAACATGTACTTTGTAAACATCAACGGTTATCTTATCAGGAAAATGAGCAAGTACAAACACTAACAGCAGTTCCATATGAATTAAAAAAATTCTATAAGAGACAATTATAATAAAATATAAGACAAAGATATAGGATGACTTGGGAGCTATTCGGAAGCCGAGTTACAACCCGTAAACCAAACAAGGACCGGAGTTGTAACCCTTCTCCCGAACAGAACTTAGCTTCCAATCAAGGTTTAGCATAAAATCATGTAGAACATGTGAGTACTGAATATCATAACATGGTGAGAAAAGTACTGAATGTAGAACTGAACAGGATATATGATGTGATAAAATAAATATAAAATGTGCCATGAATTATTAGAGCGTTATGTGATCGGCTTGGAAAAGTTACAGGATAGGCTATCCACTTGGCCCGACAATCACATGAAAATCACTGGAAAAGGGTCATGCCGGCCAACCTGAATAACGAACTCAAGAAATAAGATCTCGCTACACCCTACGTGAGGTGAGAGTGGCGCAAGCATAAGAATATAGTGACAGGGTGGCTTTGACCACATAGCCCCTAATAATTCTCCATCCTCGAATAGTATAATGGATCCAGACATGACACGTCATGACACGGGATTCCCTAAGAGGGTAGCTACTCCCTCTCAGGAATCGGTGTCTATACAAGTACAGGGAACAAGACAGGAAATGTACCAATATACCAAGAAAATCTAGGAACAAAATCTCATGACAGGATCCGACATATACTAGTCCGTGAACCATCATATCGGGAATCAAGTAAGACATTACAACTGAATCGGATATAGCAGATATCAAGACAATGAAAACTATCAGTGAATGTACTCGCCTGCGATCCTGAGCTGTCAAATGGGGTCGATGCTCACAGTGATGCCACAAACCTAAAGATGAGATATATATAAGATAATTAGGGTTCAACAGTGTTAGGCAGGATTATATAGTATAAGCTATGTAATCTAGGTCAATCTTAGTCCAACTAAGTCAAACTAGGTCACACTGAGTCACACTAGGTCAAACTAGGTCACAGGAAGTCAAACCAAGTCAAACTAGGTCAAAGGTTGACTTACAGTTGACTTTTGATTAACTGGTCAACTCTAGGTCAAACTAGGCTAATGTTGACTAATAGTTGACTTTTGGTCAACTGGTCAACTCTAGTCAAGTTCTAGATATTTCTAGGCCAAGTGTTAACTGATAGTTGACTTTTGGTCAAAGCAGTCAAACTTGGTCAACCGAGGTCAAAACTAACCTAAGCATACTATTCCTAATATTTACCTACCAAGATACCATATATCTTGGTCAAACAGGATCAACTCTAATCTAAGAATTAAACTATCAAGTTGTACCTCGTTATTCGTACATCGAAACCTACGACACACAAATCGAGATAAGATAATCAACGGTAAGGTTAATAATCTTATCACAGTGATCCACATGATCATCTTGCCAATTTCAGCGATGTGAGATCACTGGAATCGACTGATCTCAGTTTCGTTGTACTAATTTCGAAATACGAACTTAATAAGAATTAATTATAACAAAAGGTTAATACACAGAGAAATATCTACAAACATTGTCGGATGATAAAACAAACATCACCAACATGTCCAGAATGGTAAAATTAGCTAGGATAGCCTATCCATAAGTCCAATTTGGACACAGGGGCAAAAAGATAATTTCGTGTCAAAATGGTGTCCGTGTCGGACATGCTTTGCACCGAAAATGTGCAAGAATACTAGTCCACTAAACCTAACAAATTATGTGTCCACGAATCCAGAATGACGATAAGAATCCAACGATATATCCAGAATTGGATTCCGTTGACCCGATCTCAAATTGGTCCGTTGACCAGGACATTGAAATTCCGATTTGCACGGAAAAGCGTGTCAGAGCCAATGTTCTCAAAACTTAGCAAATTATATGTCAACGAGTCCAGAATGATGATACGAACTCAACGGCATGTCCAGAATTGGATTCCGATGAGCCGATCTCAAAATGATCCGTTGACCCGGATATTGGTATCCGACTTGCACCGAAATGTGTATCGGAACCAATGTCCACTAAAATCTAGCAAATTATATGTTAATGAGTCCAGAACGACGATACAAACTCAACGGTATATCCAGAATTGGATTTCGATGAGCCGACGTCAAAAAGTTCTGTTGACCCGGATTGTGGGGCCCGCTTTGCACCGAAATGCGTGCCAGGGTCCACGTCCTCAAAATCTAACAAACTTTATATGAAAACGTGCCAGAACGACGCCATGAATCTACTGGGGGTGTCAAAAATTGAATCTGGAGTCCCAAATTAAAAAATGGAATTTAACAAGTTGAAAATTACGAATTCGGACGGTCAACTTTGGCGTCAAATTCAACCAATCAAACGTACTCACAATGAAACGAAACTTGAGGGGCAGAAAGAGGGTTATACCAGTTGTGCATAGGAACTAGTGGCACACCAGAAGGAGCTGCGATGGAGGAGATACGAACCGACGAAGTTGGCTCCACAAAACTGTCCAAAAATTATACAATTTAAAGCGTCAACTTTGTGGCCGATTTTGATGTATCAAATGATAAAATTAACGGACGAAACTTGAGGGAAGTGAATATGGATATACCGAGAATGAGACAGAGTAAAGAAATTATCGATTCAATGGCCGAATTTCTTGAAAAAAATGTGCGAAGTTGCTGCTCCGAAATGCAATTTCTGAGTTGATTCCGAGCTCGCGCCGACGGGATTTTGTGTGAAATGCACGAATCTCCTAGACGACGCATTTTGAAGGATGGTGGCCGCTACGGGGAGGTGCACCCGACCCACGCGCAGCCCGGGGGGCTCGCCAGCGACGACGACGGCCGTGGCAGCGCCATGGCTGCTGCCATCCAGCGCCGTTGCTGCTTGCGCGCGCTGCTGCTGCTGTGTGCTGTCGCAGCTGCTGCTGCGTGCTGCCATGGCGGCTACAGCATAGCGATGGGGGCAGTTATCTGCGACAGAGATGGGGTCCGGTGGTGGAGGTGGTGTGATGTTGTGGTGGTGGTGATGGTTTAAATGGTGATGGTGGATGAAGAAATAGAGGGTGGAGAATAAAGAGAATGGAGGAGGATGAGAGGAAGAAGATGTAGAAGTGAAGAAGAAGAAGGAGGAGGGGGTCAGCCATGGGCTGTCGGCCAAGGGTTGGGGGAGCTGCTGTGGTTGCATGAAAATGAGTGGGAGAGAAAGAAATATTATGTGTGCGTGTGTAATAAAAGGGGAAAGAGTGAGATATTAATGAGTGGGAGAGAGAAAAAGTGGAGAAAGAGAGGGGTGTGGGGATTAGGGCCGGCCATGTGTTTAGGGTGTGTGTGTGTGTGAGTTTGTGTTGTGAGTTGATGAGTGGTTGGAAATAAATATGGGTTGAATGAAGGGCCATGATTGAATATGGTAAAAAATTAGGTCAACCTTAGGAAATTAAATCATTAGAGTGTACATTAAAATATTTGAATGGATATACTAGGTACTTAATATTTTTGGTAGGAAAAAGTGTGTATTGGTATTCATGAGGGGGCAACATGAAGTTTGGGTTGGGTTCGGTTGAGCCGGGTCAGGTCAAAATTGGACATGGTACAATAATTGAATTTAAATAGGTATTTATGATCATGGGTAAATAAGTAACATGTGGGGACTCAAATAAATGGGACACAAGTGTCATATGGGTAGTAGGCTTTGTGTGGGCCATGTCCATATTTTAGGTCGACTAGGTTGGATCGATGTCGGGTCCCGAAATTAAACTGGAAGTCAGGTCACATTCTACGGTGAATAATTAATTGGCCTAAATTAACCCAAAAGTTGTACGAAGCAAATGAAGCACAAGATGGTGTGTCTGAGTAGGACACGAAGGTCATGGTGTAGGGCGTCTCGAGTGTATCATGCATGAGAAGTTGGTTTCAAGAAAATGACTAGTCTTGTGCTCATAAATTAAAAGTCACGGTAACGTGCATATGATGATCAAAGATAAAAGTGGGAAAATCAATTAATAATTATTTAATGATCAAATGGTCTAAATTGACCCAAAGTTGTGTGAAGTAAAAAGAGTATAAGGGAACAAGTTTGGATGGGACATGATATATCAACATAAAGGTAATCTTGTCTACTACACACTGATGAAGAGAGTTTTCAGAGATTGGCATCCCTGACGTTCCAGAAGTCAAAGTCACAGAAAAGAACATTTAATCAAATAATAATCAAATAATAATATCTATTGCAAAATAATTGGTTTATAAAATTGAAAAAAAATAAGCCCTAAATTCAGGGGGCTTACAATAGTAACAACACTATTAACCTAAAATCCAGCCCAAGCCAAAACCCTAACAACAACTCTCCTCTGGCCCACAGTCACAATCCAACTACAACTTGCCCAAGAGCTAGCCCAATCCTATTTCTACTGCTATTGTTGCCTATTATAACTTTTTACATGTCTCCAACATAAAACCCAACCTACCTTCCCAGCCCAGGTCATCAAATAAAACTTAATAACTAATCTACAGCCCTCATAAGCTACCAGCCCAAATACTAATCCATGTTCATGCACCCGAATATCCCCCAAGCACAACCTACACTACTTTCTAAATACAAAGAGTCAAACTGACCCCTCAGACCCCGAGGAGTCACCAGCTAACCCTAAATCTAATGACACTTCTTCTTCACCTCTACTTATTTCCTGTTATTCTTTCAGCAGACACACACACACAAAGAAGGAGAAAAAGAATCTGGAGATGGAGGGAGAGATGCTCACCAGAGGGTGTTCGCTTCAGCAGCTCAAGGATGACCGGATCAGAGATGTTGAGGCGTTGACAATGATACCGCTGACAAGGATGGTTCGCCAGAAGCAGCGAAATGCCAGATCTGGATGTCGATAGGTTGCAGCAGTGTTCGAGCATAGGACCTGGCCGGCTTCGACTGATGGGGACGACGGTAGATCTGATGGCGAATCCCGATCTGGAGGGTGGCAGGGCCTCGAATCTGTCTCTAGGGTCGGTGCAGTCCTAAGATCTGACGAGGTCTCGTGAGATCCGTCAATGGCGAGCGGTGGCGAGCTCAGGCGTGTGACGACGAGGATGCGGCGGTGAGATTCGAAGAGGGAGAGACGAAGGCGAGCTGTCAGTTCAGATCTGGCTCATGGCGCTAGATCAGAGCACCACGACAGTGGTCGTCCGCGGTGAAACATAGCAAATCCGAAGGAGGGGACGGATCTCAAGAAGCACAAGAATCAAGGGCGATAGGGTGCTCGAGAAGCAGGGCTCGACAGTCGATGAGCTCTAGTCTCGAGGTCGTGGCGCTCAAGGAGGCAAGGGCAGTGGTGGCTGACAACTCCGGAAGGTGGATCGGTTGTAGTGGTGGTGGTGGCACGCGACGGCACGTTGGAACAATAGTGGTGTCAGTGGAGAGTGTACTGTGTGATGTATTTAGAATAGTGCTGATATGATGTGTCAATAATTTGGAAAACTGTGCTGAATTTATAATAAAATAATATGTGTGTTCCACAAGTTATCTCTCTATGGCACATTAGTAAATAATTACAGATCTGGGGGTATAATAATAAACTTGTAACTGATTTCTAACTAAATAATCAATTCAGTTATTGCTAACTAATTATAATTAATTAGTAAAAACTGATTAATAAAACTATCTAGAAATAAACAATAATATTAACCCCTCTTCTTATGGCTAAAATTCAACAGTAAGTATCCTTTCATTTTGCCGAAGGTAACATAATCAAAATCAAGATAGAATTTTCAAAAATAGCTTTTAAATATGTACTAGCAATAAGATAGTTTAGTCAAATAATACTTATATATATATATATATATATATATATATATATATATATATATATATATATATATATATTAACCCCCCTCCATTTATTAAAAAGGCTCAAAATGCCGAAGCCTGGCCAAGTATACAAGACACAAAATGACAAAGTCTATACAAGTATACCACCAAAAGGGAACGAGGAGGGAAGGAAGAACGTCCACTAGCAATAACTAAGGGAGGGTAGAGGACCAAAAGGTACTTGAAATGTGGGAGCAATGGGTGCTCCGCTTACGGCACTGACGTAAGACTTCCCGGATGATCTGATCGGATGAGTATTGGTGGCCTTCGTATCTCGCCTTGTTGTAATTTTTCCATAACACCCACGTGGCGGCCGCTGCGACGATCTGGTGGTCGTGGAAGGCAGAACCCCAGGCACCCGCCAGATCGTGGAAGCGTACATCGCCCGGCTCAATGTTGTAGAGCTGATTGTGGGTCCTCCAAGAGTTGTCTGGCAGGGTCCCTTGGCAAAAGATGTGGTCAATGGTCTCCATCTGACGATCTGGGCAGCAATTGCAGGCAGATGCCAGGCTAATCCCGATTGTGTTCAGGATGTCGTCGGTGGGCAGTCTCTGGTTTATGGCCCTCCATATGAGGATAGACCACTTCTTGGGGATGCAGCTCTGCCAGTAGTGCGCAATGGGGTGATGCGGCTGACCTGGCCCGAGGATAGCATTCCTCACAGACCTCACCGAGAATGCCCCAGAAGCTTCGAGCGTCCATCTTAGAGCATCGTCTTTACTGCCTATGGTAATTCCGGTTTGGCGAATGCTGATCACCGCTTCTTCACCTGCCCATTCCCGGATTTTGTCCCAATGCCAGTCGTTAGTAGAGTAGTTCCACAAGTCTCTGATTCTGTTGTTTTTCGGGGTCTCCAAGAGGCTAGGGATTAAGGTGTCCCCTGTCCATCGCTCCTGGAATGGGTCCGACTTGCCGGCTCCTAATATGAGTCTCATTGCGGGCTCGACGAGGTCGCGACCGACGAGGATGCGGCGCCAAGCCGTCGATGATCTGCTGTTAGATATGGTCAGAGTTGGGTGAATGTGTTTGAAGTGCCTGGCCTTCATAAATCTGGTCCATAAGTTCTTTCTCGTGCGGAGTTTCCACCATAATTTTATAGAGAAAGAATTAACGATGTGGGTAAGTTTGGTAAATCTCAGACCTCCGACCTCGGGAGGTCGAGCCATAGAATCCCAGCTAGCCCAGTGGTTCTTGTCTTGTCCATTGCAATGCCCCGAGAAGAAGTTACAGAAGATCTATTCGATCGAATCAAGAACCTTCTTGGACGGAGAACACGCGGCCAGAGTATGGATGGGGATGGATGCGAGCACATGATTGATAAAGATCATCTTACCTCCCGGGGACAGAGTGGCATTATGCCACCCTTCGAGTTTCTTCCTGATTCTAGCTTTCAGGTCCTCAAAAATGCGAGTACTAGATTTCCCATACACCAGGGGACAACCGAGGTAGATGAACGGGGGTTGGGCAACCGAGACTGATGTTAAGTTGGAGAGGTTGGTAGCATGTTCTCTTTTGATGTTATGGTAGGCATAGATAATGCTCTTGGAATGATTGATCTTCTGACCCGAACATCTGGAGTACCTCTGCAGAGTGTTGTGGACAACATCTACCGCTCCAACGTCCCCAGAGAAAAAGATGAGTAAATCGTCCTCGAATGCCAGGTGGGTGATAGTAGGACAGCCACTGGAAGTGTGATAGTGTTGGAAGTTCGGAGTACTGACCATATTGTTAAGGTTTCTACTCAGGGCGTCCACGATAATGATAAAGACGGTGGAGGATAGGGGGTCTCCCTGTCTAACGCCTCGACTGGATTTGAAGAATCCATCCGTCTGGCTGTTGATAATCGTGGAGAACCACGAGTTGCTGATGGATCTCCACATGGTATTGGTCCAAGCTTCCGAGAATCCGAAAGCTTTGAAGACCCAGATCATAAATTGCCAATCCAGTCTGTCGTATGCTTTTTCCATGTCTATCTTAACGGCAATGTTGCCCCCTCTAGCTGGGAACTTCATCCATGTGATTAACTCTTGGGCCAGCATAATATTGTCCTAGATGTTTCTTCCTTGTACAAAGCCGCTTTGTTCCTCAGAGATTATCTTGGGTAAGATCCCCGCCATCCTGGTCGTGATAATTTTGGAGATGATTTTGTTGGTGAAAGTGCAAAGACTGATGGGACGATAATCCCAAAAGGACTCCGAGTTATCTTATTTTGGGATGAGGATGAGGTTGGTGCTAGATATAGCTTTGGGGTATGTAGCACCCTCGAAGAAGGCGATAACCGCGTCGGTGATGTCTTTCTTGATAATATTCCAGCATTTGCGAAAGAAGACTCCACTGAACCCGTCCGGGCCATGGGCACTATGCTCGTTCACGACCCACACCGCATCTTTCACGTCCTGGACCGTAGGTAGACGTTCCAGCTGGATGTTATCGTAGTCATTTATAAGTCTGGGGATTTTGTCCAAGAAGGGTCTGTCGTTATGGACGGTTTCTTTGGTGAATAATTTGGAGTAGAACTCCGCCGCAACAGCTTGGACGCTTTATGGTCAGTAATGATGTTCCCGTTGTCGTCTGCCGTACGGTGGATGGCTAACTTCTGTCTGCGTCCGTTGACGCATGCATGGAAAAATTTCGAGTTTCTATCCCCATCGCTGTCCCATTTCAATCTCGCTTTCTGCTTCCAGAAGTCGATTTCCACTTTGAGTCAGAATTTGAGCATAGCCTTGGTGAGGTTCAGGGCAGACCTGGCAGTAGCCGATCGCTCCGACACAAAATAGGTTTCGGCGCGGGTGACATCGTCCTCCGCAACCCGCACGGCTTAGAAAATATCCCCATAGGCGAGTTTGCTCCAATTGGATAGAGCTTTCCTCGTCGCTCGGAGCCTGTTGCTCACCCGCGTTAGGGGGTTGGGGGAGTCTTTCCTGTTCCACACTTCTGCGAAGATGCCCATAAATTGGGGATGATCGGTCCAGAAATCGAGGAATTGGAAGTTCTTTTTGGGAGGGTTGGTATGGTTTTTGATTTCAACCAGCAGAGGGGCATGGTCGGATTCGGTGGAGTTGAGATGGGACAAGTTGGTGGTGATCCCCATGACGTGCCAACGATCGTTCATGAGGACTCTGTCCAATCGGGAGTATTATCGACGGTCGCCTTCCTGTATGTTGCACCAGGTGAAGGCGTTGCCGGTGAACTGAAGGGTGGTGAGGTGAGCATTGAAGATAAAATTGTTGAAGTCTTGCATGGCCGATATAGGAAGGGGTCGCCCTCCGATTTTCTCTTCTCTGTAGGTGATCGCGTTGAAGTCCCCGATGAACAGCCAAGGGGAGTTGATGTGGTGGAGGTGGATATTTATGAGGTCGTTTCAGAGATGTTTCCGTTCAGCAATATCACAGCTACCGTGAACTGTGGAAAGGATGGTACGCTCAGGAAGCGAGGGGTGTTCCCACCAGCAGGTGAGGGCCTGCTGGGAGTCCAGGATGACCCCGATTTTGACATCCGTCGTGCCGAGGATCCATATGTCGTTTCTGCCGGCTATGGCCGTGGGGAGGCCTAGCTGTAACTGGATAGATTTTAATCTTTTGGGAGGAATTTTGGGTTCGATAATAATGAGGATGTCGAACTTGTGTATTTTTCGCAGTCCAGAAATTCTCCTTAATGTGGGTTTATTCGTCAGTCCACGGACGTTCCACGATAGGATGTTCAACATTAATGAAGTTGGGGGAAGGGTTTTTTGTTCCGCCTGGTGGCGGATCTGGTTTGAATGGTTTTGATATCGACAGTAGCTTTGATGGCCTTGTCCCCGCTTGAGGTAGACGCTTCTGCCTGTGACGAGGTGGCGTTGTTCCTACGCGAGGGTGACGCCTCCACCATAGACGTGGTTGGAGAGTCGCTTAAGGGTTGCTCTGGTGGGTCCGTGGGAATGCTTACCAATTTCCCGAAGGAGTCTAAGATGGGGTCTTCAAAGGGGATGACCAGGGAGTTACTGGGGCTCCTGTTCAGCAGAATAGTTTACTGGAGGGGGTAACCTGCGGCTTGAACCTGAAGTCCTCCCCGCACTTGGTCTGGCCCGAGGATTGCAAGGGCTTCTTCAACCGGGTCTTCGTTGGGGGTGCTGATGATCAACGCGGATGGTGTCGGTGATCTCTTTGTCAATCTCCGAGTTCGGGGGACTGTGTGTGGTTTCAATAAGACTAAGTTCGGCCGTTGGATGGTTAGACTCACTAGGTTCCGCTTCTCCCGACTCTAGGATATCGAAAGGGTTGGAGAGGGTAAGATCTCGGGTGTTGCAGGGGCACAGAGCTTTGATCAAAGTTTTGCAAGGGTGCTCGCTTCGGTCAGTCTTACCGTCACTAGATCCGAATCGAGTGTGCGAGTTTGGATGCGGCAGAATGGGTGACGTGGGTGTCCTTCCTTCCGCTGGCTCGTTGTCTCTCCGGATAGCTTTCTTCTTGAGTTTTGGATGAAGGCGATGGCAGTGCTTCGTGAGGTGGCCCCTTAGGTGGCAATGATTGTAGAACATAATGTGGTTGTCGTAAAGGACTTGTTGGGTGTGGGATCGATTGCCCAGCTCTATAGTGATAAAGTTGGGTGGTTCGGTAGTGAGGTCGAGTTCTACGTAAATTTTAGCAGTGTGCCTTGGTCAGGTTGCTGGTCTCTGGGGCCGTGGCCACATACGTGCCGAAGGAGTCGGCGATGCGCCTAAGTGCCGCTGGTACGAAGCATATGAAGGAAAGATTGGACAGAGTCACCCAAGCAGCGACTCTCGCAGAGTCTACTTTGGTGGTAAACCCTTGTGACCATTTGATGATCTTCATCAAGTGGGATCCGATCCTGCATGTGCCTTGGGACCACACCGTCCTGTGGTTGGTGTCGGAGAAAAGATAGAGGAGAATATGCCTGGGGTCGAGGGAGGCTACCCGGTATGCGGCCGAGAGGTTCCAGCTGGCAATTTCTTCCTGCACCCTGGAGAGTTTGGGGCAGCCAGTCAAAAACTTAGGAACAAAAGTGTGGGGGAAAGAGGATGACAGAGAGGTCAATTCCAAGTCGAAAAAGGGGACCAAGGGAACAGAGGACTCTTGAGGGAATACAACGTCCGGGAGGCTGACAACATGGATAAAGAGGCCCTTCGGGGACGCCAAGTCCGTGCGGAGGGCAGCGGCGAAGGACCGCTTGGAGGGTCCAGCCGGGGAGGGGACCTTGGTCGCTCCCCCGGTGGACGAGGGCTGCAGCGAGGAGGGGTCCGACTCGGGGCGTTGGGGGAAGATAACGGGGCCAGCCAAAAGGGGGCTGCCGGAGGAGGGGGGAGTGGCCGCACCCCCAGCGATGGAAGGCGCCACCGGAGGGGCATCCGCGGGTGGAGGGTGAGGGATAAGGGGGTGATAGCATCGCTGATCACTCCGGGAGGGACCCCGGGGTCGTCAACGCTCAAGAGGGGGAGAACTCCCGAGGTCCCGGGCGGGAGGACGCCGGGGGCCAGCGGTGCGGAGGACGCTGGGGCGAAGGGGGTGGAATCAGCAGGGAGGTCGGTAGAGGAAACGAAGGGGGTAGCGAGGAGGGCGGGGGCCCGAGAGGAGAGAGGGGAGGGGGCCCCAGGGGGCACAAATTGGGGGGCGTAAAACTGCGGGTAGGGGGGAATCCCGCCGGAGTACGCGGACAAGGAATTGGATTGATACGCTGAGGAGGAGGAATAATACGTTGAGGAGGGGGCGACGTGCTCCGCGAAAAGAGTGGGGGCACCATCCGAAAGCCTGTGGGACCCAATGGGAGAGGATCCAGCGTAAAGAGGAGAGGGGGAATAATACGCTGTGTGTGGGGGAGGGGGGTTACGAGCTCCGCGTAAGAGGCTGTGCCAGAGAATGCACCATGCGGGAGCCTGTGGGACCCAATGGGGGTAGAAAGTTTGGCTGCATATTACACAGGAAAGGAAAAGGTTGGGTGGGACCCACCAAAAAATGATGAAAGCCAGGCTGCGTACTGCGCGGCTAAGATCAAATTGGAAGGGTTTGCCTCGTTGACTGGGCTGCAAGCGCCTATACCGTTGGACCAAGGGAGGGGGGCCCTACACCTGCACCGCAGGGGGAGTCCCGTCCTGATGGGACAACAGCAGAGGCGACAATTTGAAAATTTGGGGGGGCCGAAAGCCTGCCACTGGGATCCGAGGAGCTCCCAGTCCAGTCGGCGCCAGCACCCAGGAAGGGGGCCCACTTGGACGCCGACAACTGGAGGCCGGAGCTTTCGAACGGGTAGGACGGGAGAGCGGGGCGCCTGGGGAGGAGTGACAAGGGGGGAGGGAAGGAGGAAGGAGGCGGGGTCGGAGAGGGGGGGAGGAGGTGGGGGGAGGGTGGCCGACCACGGCCAGCAGGTCGGCCGACCAAGGAGACACCATCGGAAGCCGGACGGGGAGAGAGATGAGGGGACGAAGGAGACCCTAAGGTCTCCACGGGGAGGGGGAGCACCAGAGAAGAAGAGCCATTATATATATATATATATATATATATATATATATATATATATATATATATATATATATATATATTATTTTATATATATATATATATATATATATATATATATATATATATATATATATATATATATATATATATATTGAAATATAATTACTAACAAATATATTTATAGTAGTTTAATATATAACTTAGCTAAATAGTTTACTATTAGAATATTTATTCAAATATTGCATCTAAACAAATACAAATTATTTTTGAATCATTAACATGACTAATTATTAGAAAAAGGAAAATCAAGATTTTTGAAATCAATTTTTGACTAACCAAATTCAATATAAAAGGTTTACTAAAAAGAAAAGATTCTTTTTAGGAAAATTTTAATAATTCAAAAATATACGAAAATAGGTTTAGTGAGTTACAAATCTAACCCCCTTACAAAAATTTCATCCTCAAAATTTCAAGGGTCGTTGTAGAGGTGAACAAAAGACCCAATAAAAAGTTATTCAATACTAGAAAACAATAAAAGGGTAAACAAAATTGATTAGATTTTAGTCAAACAGGGAATTATTATGAACTAGAAACAGTAAAAGGTCCAACAATGAGTTACTAGGAAATAAGGTCGAAGCAGATCAAGACAATTTCGGTAAAGTGTTCAATGACGATAAAAAACCAAACATGATAATTTTATGACATGGATGTAGTCCCAACAGTATCCGGAAACCATACCTATCTGAAATCATTTCGCCTAGAGTTTATGTCCTGCCGGTGTAATGTGCATCTGACTGCAGTGAACCTTTGGCTCATTGACTCAAATAATGATAATTTATTAAATATTTCTATCAACTTTATCCACCTTTGTCGGAATCAACTCAAGAGATCAAATTTTTTATGATTTAGGACATAGCCTCAATAATATCCGAAAACCTATAAATATATGAATTTACTTTGACTTAGAGCTCATGCCTCGCCAGTGCGCAACTGACTGCAGTGAACTAGTGCACATCTGCCACGTCATAGTAGGTCGTCGAATACACTCTCAACTTTATCCATCGGAGTTTCAAAGGAGTTTACAAAAATTCAAACGAGTTCTAAGTCCTAATCATGATGGAAAGTGAAGCTATCTGTTCTTTTAGAAAACACAGAGTTTTAGTAGGACAAGGAGGCTACAGAAACAAATCTTAAATAGGAAACAATGACTTGAATTACAACAAGAAAGTTTTAGAAAATCTAGATATTAAGAGAAAATCTAATGAAAGCTCAAATACTATAATCAAATAATTATACTAGCAAAATATATTAGATAAATAATCTTAGAAGCCTCGAGTGTAGGGGAATCAATACCCTTGGTGTTGCGTGTCTGAACCACTCTGAAAAATAGAAAACCAGTTGGATAGGGCCTAAACTATAAGATAATAAGCAATCTTAGTAAAACTAAAACCATAACCATTTTCCCATGGATCCTATGCTGTGATGAGTTTTTCTTTGTTTCGCTGGTCCCCTAATAGCATTTTATAACCTAAGTGCCATTAGGAGAGACCTGCATGGGCCACAACTGTAAAACCCCTAAATTTTTACTATATTTTTTTATTTAAATTTGGTACTGATTTAAAATTTTGTATTGTACGTCGCGTAGTCGTATTGTACGTCGCGCACGAAATCTTATTTTTCGTAATTGCTCGACGAGTGCGAATATGTGCGAGCGTACATATTTTTGGAAAAATATTTTTCTATTTTTATCGTTTCAAAATAATATATGTAATAATTATTTTTGGCTATCGTACCAAAATTTTCGAGTTTATGATTTTATTTATAAAAAGCCTTTGGTTTATAACAGTTATAATATTCTTAGTGCATACATATATTTCATGAATATTTTATTAGTTTATTTTTAAATAAAAATGTAATTTTCAAAATTTATTAATATTAATATTTTATTATTCAAAAAGATATTTAAAAATAATTATTATTTTTGAAATTATTATTATTGTTATTTTTGGAAAATATATTTGAAATTTATTATGGCTATTTTAAATCTCAATTTAAATTTTATGGAATTAATTTAAATAGTATAAAGGTAGAATTTATAGATTTAAATTGGAATTGAATTTGAATTTAGATTTGATACATTGATTTAAATTAATAATTATCTAAAAGGGGATTTAAAACTACTCATAATTCTTATCCAATTGGAAATTCCCACATCCTATAAATAGACAGGTACTCATCCATATATTTCTATTCTCCAAATTCCACAAACATGCGTGCATCGTGTCCATGTTCCCTGTCTAAATTCTTATTCCATTATTTATACATATACATTTCACCTTCTTCGTGTCCACATGTCGGACACGATTTCGACACAGCAAACCCAATACTCTATTCTAAACTCTAATCCTATTCTAAACCCTAATCTCTTTCTCTTGCCACATCCGCCTCCCGTCCCAGCCACCAATGGCCAACCTTGCTACCACCAACACCAAAGAGACCCCATCACCCCATGAGACCATCGCCACCCCCATCTACACCGTAACATCCTCCGTTCATCCTGATCGAACCCGCTGCCACCTACGGCAAGTCACAAATAATCCGGCACACTACCACTGCGGCCACCGCCACTCGACTGGCTGACCCCGATCTAATGACTGATCCACCAGCCCAGACCCGACCACAGCCATGGTCACCGCCACCAGTTTCCTTCACCACCACCAACACCCAGCACGACCACCGCGACAGCCCAACCGCACACAACTCAGCCGCCACTGCGGCAGCCGCCGCGGTAGCCCCAAAACCACCCACCGTCGCGGTGACCCCCGCCAACACCTCCGCGACCACAGACTCCATCACCACCATCACCAAGAGAAAAGAAAAAAAAAGAATTAAAACCCTAGCCCTAGACTAACCTCGCCGGACCGCCATCGCCGGCGTAAGCGCCGCGCTGCATCGTGTCCGCCGTCCTCCAAACTGTCGGTGCCGCCCTAGCAGCGCCATGCACGCCCGTTTACGCCACAGCCGAACGACCCCCTTCCTCCTCCTCGGACACCCCCAGTCGCCGCCCGCCGAAACCTTCCACCGCAACCGCAGCCGCCTCTCCCAGTCCCGAACCGCCCGAGCACCAAATCTCCCCTCCGTCGCTGGAACACCCCTCCGACGATGACCACCCTCGCCGCGCCCGTCCGCCAAACCCCACCTGAGCTCCACCTCCTCCGACCATCACTCCTCGCGCGTACGCCGCTCCTCACCCATCCATGCCGTTCCTCCGCCGGCGAGCTCAGTCCCAGATCTGCGCCACGACCGCCGGCCGGATTCGCCAAACCCCCGAGCCTGTCCTCCTCTCCGCCGCCTACTGGTGTCGTACCACCGCGCGTCGCCTGAGCGCCTTTCCTTTTCACTCCGCCACCGTCTCCTCAGCCGAGTCACCCCTCTCGTCCCTCTCCCGAGCCCCACGCCCTCTCTCTCTCTATTGCCTCCTTCTTTCTCTGTACTCTCACTAAGTTTCTGCTTCCACTTTCCTTCTTTTATTTCTTTGCTAGCAGTGTTCTCTCGAAGAGAGAGAACAAGTTTCTAATTATTTCCCTTTTTTTTGTTATTTCTATTTTGCTTAGCTTATTTTTTAGTTACTTGTTATATTTTGTTGATTAATTGATTCATTTATTTCTATACTGGTGTTAACTTTTATGTATTTTGTACTATTATTACTATTAGTATTTATATATATATATATATCAGTTCTACTATAATGTAAAGAATAGTATCTATTGTTATACCACACTTAGTATTATTATGTAGTAGTTGTAGCAATAGTATCAATATTATTTTTATATTTTTGTTGTAACCATACATAAATATTTTCAACATTTGATATACCCTATTTTTATCATATCTTGATCGTGCATCTACCTTCAAAATTGGGTTGGAAGCCCTAAATGTATTTGCTATATTATTTTATGGCATTTTGAAAGTATAGCTTTACCAAAATAATTTACTTTAACAAAATTAGGTTTTGTCTTAAACTGATTTTCTAAACTTACAAATGATTATCCAAAATATTTTTAAATAAGATATAGTTTTTCCTACCTAAAAATGTATCTCAAAAAATTAGGATATTTTGTCTAAAAATGAGTTTTATTTAACTACCTATAAATTTTTGGGATAACAAAATATTTTTTCAAGGATTATAAGTATTTTTCACTAAGATCGCGGATATATATTACTATAAATTTTTCTTTTGATTTTTCCATCATGTCCGTAGCTAATCCCACTACTCCTATACCCTCGTCAATTCTAGACCACCTTATGTTAAACCCAACTAATTAGACTCTCCTGAACCTGATGGAACCATCCGTGCCATCATCCGAGATCACCTTGAGTAGTTATTACACCGAAGTTACAGTTCGTACCATATTGATCATTGCAGTACACCAGGCGTCCTACCAGGCAAGACACCTTGCCTTTACTGTTTAATTTCTTGCTCAATATCATGCATGTTTTATTTCTTATAAGTTGTTCTTTCAAAATCCTATGTAGTTGCAAATTATTATATTTTAGTTTTCTTTATGTATTTAGCCTAGAGTTAAGGGACCACATTTGTTTGTGTCGCATTCATTGGCCCTGACACTTGTGTATCATGAGTCACGAGTCTCATATAGATCTCGGACGTACGTATCGACTGGCTATCGGTACGCACATGCCGTGCGATAGGCAATAACTGCTAAATAGTTATGGATGTCTAGAAGACTTAGCAGTTATTAGGAAGGTCGTGATGTGGATACATCACGTGTAGTGCATGGGGAGGGTGAAGACAGTTATTAGGTGCAGGGGCTTTCACACCTTTACCTTCGTCTAGCTGCCATTTGTGACTCAGCCGAGAGCTAGTGTGCCGTGCACTTATTTACTTTTCTCTAGATGCCACTAGTGCCTCGGTTGAAACACAAATGTGCCGTGCATTTACCTTCGTCTAGCTGCCGTTAGTGACTCACCCAAGAGCTAGTGGCCGTGCATTTATTTTTCTCTAGATGCCCCTTAGTTCTCACTCGAGTGCTAATGGGCCGTGCATTTACTTTTCTCTAGACGCCACTAGTGCGTTGGTTGAAACGCTAACGCGTCGTATTTCTAGCCTCGAGAGCCCTTGTGTGGAACGTTGTCTTCAAATTGCATTTTCACATAGAATGGTTAAGGACCTTTGTTTGTGTAGTCACATATACTTTTATGTTGAGCTTTATTTATTCAGTTATTGGCATGATATTATGTGTCTTGTTACGTCCCTCTGAGGACCTGGTTATCTCGCCAGGTGTGTTCTATTGTCTTTCGCAGGTGTTCTAGCTCTAGCCGTGTTCATCGCTATTTCTTCGAGGATGATTGCACTCGGATCGTCTTTGCCTCGCTCGCCAAAATCATTTTTTTCTCATGTATTTCTTTTCATAGTTGGTAGTGGATTTGTCTCCGTCCAACTACATGTACCAAATGACAATTTCATAGTCGATTATATGATATCTTCTATTCTTTTATTTTGTGTGGATGAGATTAGTTATGGTTCTACTGTATTTTACAGCTTGTGTATATTTATTATACGGCTGGCATGTCTACGTTTCTAGTCCTACGTATTTTGGGACTGGGGCGTTACAACAACTAAAAATATGTCACGACCCGCTCCCGAATAATCGGGTACGTATCGGACAAGCCCAGGCTTCGTTGATAGATACAACGAAGTAAGCTGTATAATCTAAGAAAAACTCTAAGTCACAATGTAAATAAAATACCACAGCTTCTATAACGTCCCCGAAATCACTACAATCCACCAAGTCAATTTTATGCAATATCATCTGGAGACAAATCCGGTAAAAGAATAAAATATACAATTATGAAATCTCAACACAATATCCAAAAGTAAAGTCTCTAAACAATCTAGAAAATGACTGAGCTAAAACTCTGCAATCCTATGTCCATCCTGTCATCCTGTCACTATGGCCTCAAGCTTTAGTCCATAAAAGGTGGTACAATATCCAGAAGTACCTGCAACGTATCTTGTCAAGAAAAGAGCAAAGTACAACCCCGATAAGAAACAGTCTACGATGTAATCTGAAATACACAGGACAACAATATGGACTACAATATGAAATAAGGGTACAAGAACTATAATATGAAACTAAAGTACAAGAACGGGCACGATGAACAAGACAATCAATATGAACAAGACAATGAACACGACAATCAATGCACATGTGAAAATTTTAAAATATTAAACTAATGTGTGACCGGTTGGGGACCACAATCTATAATATCACAATATCTCTACAAGGTTCGGCTTAATCATTCATGAGGTGTACGATTAGGCTATTCATAATACCTAGTTGGGTGTGGTCACACACTAGTCAATATTTCCCCTAATTCCCGTAAGAAACAATGAGACAAAATTGTCATGACCCGTACCCTGTTTAGGGGCACGAGAACGTGGGTACGTCCAGCCTACGCTGCAGTGTCGATGGTAGAACGCTGTATAGGTCATCTATAACAGCTAACATCTAACAACAAGATATATAAACCTGTCATCTCCGCACAGAGGTATAATATGACACCTCTTCTATATATTCTCAATCACAAATCTAAGAAAGATAGAGCACGATATGAAATCAGATAAAAGGAAGAAACTGAATATAAATAGAGTTATCAGACCACACAAAATAGATGTCCAACACAAATAAATACAAGTCCTGAATATAAATAAGTCTCAACTAACAATCGAAATAATCCGATACAAACTGAAAGCTATAAAGTACTAAGCTATAACTAAGCACACTCTACTGGGCTAGGTCCTCCTCTGGCTGCTGTGTGTAAACCCCCATATTTTATGCAATTTTTTTTACAATTTTACTATACTTTTTATATACATATTTATTTTTTTATTTAGTTGTAGTTAAGGTATGTATATATATATTATTTATTGGTGTGTATGTGTTATACTATTAAATATTAGTCTTCAATATTATTTGAAAATTTTAGATAGTGATTTAAAATATTTTATTATAATGTTAGCTAATTGCTCTAAAGTTTCACATAAAAATGTATGTATATATATATATATATATATATATATATATATATATATATATATATATATATATATATATATATATATATATATATATAACTATATAAATAAAAAAGAAAAAAATAAATCAAAATCTCACGAGTAATTGAATTACTCGCGAGATATATATAAACCCTCCATCCCGATAGAGAATTCGAAAGAACACAGTTATTCTTCAGAGGATTTCGAATCGATTCTTCCCCCAAAATTTCTCGTGGGATTCAAATTCAGGCCTCACCAAGATTACATTGAATCTGGCGTAATCGAATTCAAATTCGATTTAAAGTCGGTTTAAAACCGTGTTATAAAAAAAAATTTGAAGCAGTCGAAAACCCCTGCGCCCCTAACTTCTTGAAACCCTAGTATAATTGCCTTGTGATCGTTCCTCTCGATTGCTGGAGAACCCCCGATCCTAGGCGAGCCTCCTCAGCCGCCTGACCACGTCGCACCACTGCTGGGGCGTCGTCGAGGCAGCCGGGCCGACCACGAAATAGAGTGGTACTCTGTTCCAACCGAAACCAGGTACCCAAGTTCATCAAGCTCCTTCTCTTTTATCACATAGATAAATTACGAACCAACTGATTCATTGTAAAGAAAAACTATATGGCTACGAGACCTGACAACTAGTTCGAGTTTAGGTGCCCCATACCAACAGAGAAGTTAGTCAAAAGATCGACGAAAACTTGACCCTAAACAGGGTACTAACACAGTCCAGACACCAAATTTAGGAGGCAATTTATGATCAATCCATTAATAGTTTATCAAATCTAATTTAGAACAGTTAGAGACAACCTTTATGAGATCAAATTCATTTTTGTAGAATTTATTTTTAAGTACTATACAGAAAGTTATTCATCGTTGAAATTCAAGAAAAATCTATTTTTCAAAAACCGAAATTTGGAAAAACTTCCCGATACGGCGTGCGCCCGACAAACCGGGTGACATGGTCATGCACTATATACATCGAAAGGCGCGTATGGATGTTGCCGACGTATGGGAACTGACGGAACTCGATTTCGTTGCGTGTGCGCAACGAAATCAATGCGTATCCGTCGAGATACCTCCGTATCGACGTTTTGCAAACTTGGCCATAACTTCGTGCACGTTCGTCGGATTGACGCAAAACTTGTGCCATCGGGACCGTATCGATTTTCTGGTCTTGTATGCCAAGTTTAGTCCGATTCTGAGAAGGTTGATCGGAACACCAAATTGGCGGGCCCGTAACCCGTTCCAACGGGCAATTTTGTGTATGGCTCATCAGAATCCAAAATTGGACATACTGTTGGGTTCGTCTCCTCAAACCGAATCCATAGACATGTAGTTTGATGACTTTAGAGATCGTAGACTTTGTTACGCATTTTGGTGCAAAAACGGGTCTAACGGTGGACATAATTTTGACCTGAAATTACGATTTTGCTCCTGTTCCAAAATTGGACTTTTGGACAGGCATTTCCAAGGTTTATCACTTATTCCGGGAACGTTCTTGATGTTTGTTTCAGCATCCGGAGCTGTTCGTGGATTCTGAGATTTTGTGCCGACTTGACTAGTTGCTTGGAGTTGCTATTTCTTTACAGCCATGCAAGATACCTTGCCACCTTACTCTGTGATTATTATATTTTTATTTTCAGTTGTTATTTTTAGCATTTATTATTTGTTGATATTATAAAACTGTGCATCCATGTCACACTTGGGTGCAAGCGACTTTATCAGTCATTTTCTCGCTTTATTTATATTCCCTTGCATTGACTTAGCCTAGTGACCACCCATTGTTGTTGAGGTATTGGTATATCTCATAAGGCATTGACACTTGATTTACCACATGATATGAGTCACATGTAGGACACGTACCCGCGTGGTCGGCTGGCCACCGATACGTATGGAGCGTGCGACGGATATGAGTAACTGCCAATAGAATTGCATGTTAGAAGACTTGGCGGTTACTAGAGGTTCATATCAGTCATAGAGATGATGATACTAGGCATTGGGTGGGGAGCAGGTTTTTTTGCACTTCCCTGATTACCTGTGCGCTCCTCCGGAGACGCAGGCTCCAGGTGCCCTCTGACGCTTCCCAGAGTGTTATGGACGTACCCCTTGCACATGGTGCCCTCTGACGATCTTCAGACGTTATGGACGTAGGCCCTTGTGCCCTATACGGGGACTATGCCAATCCCATCTACAGCCAGGGCTCATGCGTCGAAGGATTGTTTCCCAAACTGCATATTCACAGTAGGGTGGTCAGGAACCCTATTGCATGCATCTTTTTTTCTTTTATATTATATATCACAGTTTATATGGCATAGTGTTTTCTTGTATCTTATTACATCCCGCTGAGGACCTGGTTATCTCTCCAGGTTTAGAAGAGTTTCCACAGGAGTACGGAGCGACTTTGGATCCTTTATACATTGATGATGAGGCAGTTCCGACTGATTCCTAGATTATTCTTCATTGAGACATTTAGTGGATATTTTTACATCTCTTTTCTTTATATTTTTGCAGAGGTTGGACTCCGATCTTGTGAGACTATTTTCATAGCTGTTTGGAGTGGGTATGTCCAACAGGCTATCTCTTGACTTCTTTTATTATTGAGACTTATTATTCATTCTGTGTTGAGTTGTGGATGAGATATAGTTATTATATTGTGGCTTAGCATGTATTATTATTTACAACTTATGTACAAATACGAGGATATCACATATTGGTGTTTTCTTTGTATATGTGCAGCTGGCATACTAACGTACTTAGTCCTATGAATTATGGGACTGGGGCGTTACACTGTATACCACCCTTATAAGCCTCATAGAAGGTAGGACAGTCATCTATGTCATCTGTAATATTTATCAACATATCCAGTCAGGATGGAACGAGCACATCACCTCTAACAGTTCAAAATAATTGACAAGCCCTATGAGTATGAAATAATAAAGAAATTCATGATGATCAAGTTATAGAGGTAATGTATAATAAAAAGACAAGTGTATAAAGAACATATAAGAACAGGCAAATATGTAATAATGGTAAACCTGTCATGCAAGGTATGTAATAGACAACTTAGAGGATTTGTGTTTTGACCAGTTATTTAAAATACCAAATTGTCATGTGAACGGCTAGAGGGAGATATCCAGCAAACCATACACCTACGTGTGTGGCCGCTATTATTCACGCAAGATCAACGAGATAGAAAGGGTATGTTCACATGTCTCCTAGGTATTTTTCGGCCTGACTAGTACACATGGAATCCAGATTCTTCGATACGCATTTTATTATTCGTGATAGATGCATTGGTCATGATTTATATTATTCGTGATAGTCATGAAACCACGTATCTCCAGTCAAGGAATCCATAAAATACCAATCCGTGAGTCCATCGTGTCAGAATCAAGATAGGACACTAGTATAACATGCATCACAGGATATATCAACATAATAAAACTATCAGAAAATGTACTCGCCTGATACCCTGAATGACTGATATGAATAGATGTCCGAACTGATGTCACAGAGTCCTAATTAGAGAAATACATGTTATAAAGAGTTCAATTTGAAATGATAGAAATTTACAATACAATCTACATGTTTCTAAGTCAATTTAGGTCAAAGTCAACTCTTGGTCAACTCTAAGTCAACTCTGTTCCACCTTGGATCAAACTAGGAGTCAAGGTTAAGTTTCTAGGGTTTTGGTCAAACTTAGATTAGTAGTCAACATCTATGATACTTAGGATATATTAATATATATACATACCACATATATCCTTACCCATATAGTACCACCCTAACACATACATATAGATATCATATATCAAGTATATACATATCCTCACTATGAACCATAACATATATCTATATACTCTCATAATATATATATATATATATACTATATAACCCAAAAATATATATACCTATCTATATAACCCTTCCACAATCTAACATCACATACTTAAACTCAAACACTTATACACTAACCTACTAACACTAGAATACCATATCAACCTTGGTCATATTGGCTTCCCAATACCAATACCTTGGTTGGAATCCAATACCTTAACTTGGGTAAACCTATACCTTACCTTGATATCTTGATACCTTACCTTGGTACCTTGATACCATACCTTGGTCATAAGGTAAACTAATCATTTACCTTGAAGGTAAAGGTAATTCATATTTACCTTAAGATACTAACTTGGTATCATGAGATACCAAGATACCCCTCAAATATCTAATTAACTAACTATCTAATGTACTAACATAACATCTTAACTAATATCTAACATATAACCTATATAGACTAACTTGCTAACATACCAATATCTAGAACTAACATAACCTACTAATATATCAATATCTAACATACTAGATATCTAACATCTGTAGAAGCATGAGAAAGATGGGGTTCATGCGGATCACATTTACAAAGCTAATCGCATGAGTACTTTGGGCCAAGTTGGCCCGCAGAAGGAAGAACTGTATGACAGACTCGGCGGTCCAGAATGCCCCTGCGGCCCATCATTACTCTCTGATTATATTAAAAAATGACCAAACTAATTTGGGCCGCAGAAGGAAGAGCTACTTATGCGGCCAAGCTGATCAGCCGCAGAAGCCCCTCTGACAAGGCTGACAACTCTGACAACTCTGACAACTCTGACACACCCTGACAAAAAGATGAAGATAAGACATGACCTTTTGAAAAAGACAAAAAAAGTGTTATGTCACCCGACATAGGGCCCATGTGCCTGAACCTAGGGCCCACATGTCTGAGAGTTCATGCTGTCCGAGGCATGGTCCGTAGGGGTGTCATGCGGCTAAGGGGGACTGCGACCTGAGCCGCATGAGCCTTATACGGCTCAGAATGCAGGACCTATGCGGCCCAAAAGTCTCCAAACTTCATGCGGTTAAGAGGGACTGCGACTTGAGCTGCATAAGCTTTATGCGACCCAGAATGCAGGATCTATGCGGCCCCAAAGTCTCCAAGCTTCATGCAGACTGGTGGCACTGCTGGTGGGACACGTGGCTAACGGAGACTATGACCTGAGCCGCATGAGTTTTATGCGGCCCAGCATGGCCGAGCACTAAAAAACCTATGCGGCCCAAAATGATCCAAGCAAATTGATTCTATTCTGTGATAGGACACGTGACAAGTTGACCAAGTCTCAACCACCCAGATTTGCTACAAAAAAATCTTAACAAATCACCAGCTGGCAGCCAAAGACCGAGTCTTCGTGTGCTGTTACAACCACGTGGCCATCTATGCGGCCCAAAATTTGCTTTATCCTAAAATCATTATAAATAGCAGGTTACCACACCCATGCAAGAGGCTGGCAATTTTCACAAGAGCAAAGACATCGTCTGATAGTCCAAGGAGTAAGGCAGAGTTCCTATACTTCTTCCGAGCCTCCACCGTTACCCCCCAGAATCAAAATAAATTGTACTTAGATTGTTTCCTAGGATTTCTTTCTAGGCTCCCTGTTGTACTTTCAAAGTTTGTAATCAATATAGTTCCTCTATAGTTCTTGTGTTGATAATGAATGGCAAACACGATGACAACTCTGCTGGCGACTTCTTTCTCCACTGATGAGAAATTGGTGACGCGATCCGATACGTCCAAGCTCGGCTCTACGCAACAGATGCTTGTTATTCGTTTCGATCAACAATCATTCGAGGAAATGCTCTCCGATGGGAGCACCAGTCCAGCACAGATATGAGCCAACCCAAAAAGAGCTCGCAGGACATGGAGGCCCAAGGCCACTGCCCTCGCCAGGCTCTAGAAGAAACTTCTCTCGCCACTCAAGATGAAGGCCAAAGCTACTATGCGGCCTCGCTTAAAACCGCAGAGGACCCCGCTGTCCCCAAATCTGGCAGAGGAAAACACTACGATGCTGGACGTTTGGGTGCACAAGAAAAACTCATGCGGTCGAAGAAAAGGCCGCATAAGGAAGGTGTCCGCAGATAGACTACCTATGCGACAGCCAATCCTGGTCGCAAGCAGACTGCATATGCGGCAGCCAATCCTGGCCGCAAGCAGACTTCCTATGCGACAGCCAATTCTGGCCGCAGACAGAGTTCCTATGCGGCAGCCAATCCTGACAACAAGCAGGATGCCCATGCGGCCATGTCAGAAGCTCTGTCTTTGGCCGTCTCTCATGCGGACCAGACCCCATGCGGCCTATTGAGGATGTTGAAGCTTCCAACTTGGACTCTTCCTACTACGCACCTTCGGGTGCTAAGTCGAAGAAGTCTAGGGCAGTGCGGGCTCAACAAGCCCAGTCAACTGTCTAATCTGCTGACCGTCAGCGGGTTCCATTAACTGTTACACGAGCCCCTGATGGAAAGTTGTACAGAACCTCCCGTGTCCAGCCCTCTGCGGCAAACGGACATGGCAGGTCCCAAAAGTCTTCCTATAATGATCGAGATCAAGTGCTTTTACTAGCCTCAGATTAGGGAGCAAATATGATACTTACGCACCCGTGCGCTCAAGATACCCGAGCCAACAAAATGGATGCAAAGGTAGATCAATCTCCCCTCGACTTGCGAGAAGTACTTATCCACAAACGCAAATAGAGAGAGACAACCTTGGCATGTTGTGAGCCCTCTCTAGGACGTCATTGTACCCAAGTTATCATCAACTGCTGCTGCGACAAGTCGGCAGCACCTAAAGACCGACAGTCCATCTTCCAGCGACTGCACCAGTCAGTACCTACCTGACGACAACTCGAGAAACATGTACAAGTTTCGAGAGACGAGGAATTTCCTTTCGCCTCCTGTAATTCAACTCGGAAGGTTCCTGCCGGCAAGGGAGGAAAGAAGATTGGCTCCTTTAGCTCGGCAACCTCAGCCAGCACTACAAGAAAACTCTCATCTGGAGGATTGTCGCTGACAACCACATAGGGTGTCTACCTAGGCACCCGTTCTAGAAATAAGCTTCCAACACCCGGGGGTGTATCCTTGAGGTCCCTGGGGGTGAACGAAGCTAGGGGTGGTAGTCCCCTGAACATATGCAACAACCCGGTGTTCCAAGAGGATGCACAGGGGGTAGCGATCCACTGGAATTATGCAACAGACTTGGATGTCCCCGAGGGTGACCGCCTTCACCAAGATGACACAGCTTCCTATATAGGGGGTAGCACCCATTTCGAGTCCGAAGAGGAGGACATTTCGACGTTTCCCGACGATTTCTCTGTACGAGGGTACGACACGGAAAGCACATCCTCTACGGTCCCATCTGTCTCTCCCCACGTACGGACAATATTTATGGCAGGAGATGATCACGAAGGACCTAGTGATCGACAATGTCTATAAGCACTTGAAGCCATGATCCTAACCTTAGTCAAGTCAGCAGACGAGATCAAAGCTGCCTTGCCCACTCAACCAGCAAGGACACCTGGATAAACAAGTTTGGGCCCCGCTGTCAACGCGGACTCAAACATGACCGCTCCTCCTCTGGGCGACAATCCTCCTGGAGTATCCACTCCCTCAGCTGCAGACAAGGCGAGGAAGGCAAGGAGAGAAGTCCAGGAGCTTCGAGCAATGTTAAATGCCCGAGACTCCTCCCGGGACCTCAGAATACGGCAGCCGTTTCTCGCTGCATAGAGAGACGTTCTTTTTCCTCCGCGGTACAAACTGTTTCATATCGATTCATATGACGGGAAGACCTCTGTTAGCCGATACATGACGTATTTTGAGGTCACGATAGACCACTTGTCGCATAGTGCCGCCATCCTCACACGATTATTTATCGGAGCCTTGGAGGGGATCGCGTTCGACTGGTACCGCAACCTTTCGAACAACTGCATCTATTCCTTTGATGACTTCAAACACATGTTCTTGGAAAGGTTCTATGAAGTAGGGCTTGATGTGACAGTGTCGTCTCTTATGGACGTCGTTCAGGGAGAGAGGGAGCTAACGAGAAACTACATCGAGCGATTTTGACAAACCGCGATGAAATTACCCCAAAGCAATCCTAAAAGCTCCTTGATCAAAATCTGTTAGAAGAAGTTGCTCCCCACAACCAGCCTCTGGATGGGCGAAGATCAGTTCAGGGATTGGACGACTTTCATAATAAGCGTTACAAATGCGGAGGCAAAGTTAAAGAAGGCTCTGTAGGAGCGATATAGTAAAGCGTAATACTCTAGAGGGGGGGTGAATAGAGTTGGCAGCGGAATAATGCTAATTAAAAAATGTTAGCAACACAATCACAGTATATAATCACAGTTGAAATAATGTAAAGGCAGAGTTCAGAAAGCAAACGCAAAGACAGCGATGTATACTGGTATTCCTCTGTTGAGGACTAATCCAGTCGGTAGAACTCTTGCTACCAGTTGAATCCACTATAGGAAAAAATGCAAGTTTTCTTACGAAGTCCTTGCAACTTCTACAACGCGAGCTTTGATACGAAGAACTCGTCCAACTTCAAATGTGAAGAGGTATTCTTCAATCAAGCCTTCTGATTACAATCTCTCAGAAACTTCTAGACCGTACCGCACTGGCAAATCGACTAGAGGATTGTAACTGGCTTGGGATCTGAAAATGAAAGCTCTAGAAAACTCTTTGGAAGGCAGAAAGCTTTTTAGATAAAGAGAAGATTGAAAGTGAATGAGTGAATTGAAATGATCAAAATCCATCTCTATTTATAGGAATTTCAAAGGGAGAACTCTGTCAGAATTTGGGCAGAATTCGGGCAGAACTCGATGAGCAAATTTCGGTCAAATCTGCAACTGCAGGAGGACCAAGTTCCAGAGAATTCAAAAATCAAACGGCCACCAACCGAACTCTGGCCGAGTTCTGTCAGGGTTAGGTTAGGGTTTTAAAATAGATTTTTGGTGATTTTTGAAAACCTTTTTGAAAACCTTTTTGTAAATATTTTGATAGGTCATTTTAAAAACATTTTGAACTATTTTGGGGATAGCCCATTTGCCAGTACGACTCGGTGTACAACGTATTCCTAGACTCAAATAAAGTGAAAAATTATATTGCATAGGAAGTACAGACTCAAGTAGGCAAACAGATCTTCAGTCTTGAACGGAGTGAATATCCAATCTTGCTTATGTCCAAGAAGCTGAGATGTCCCAACTAGCTTTGTATATCTAGACAGAGTTTGATCAATTATTAAAATCAGGTTAACCATATGACCAATGGGCCAACAATCTCCCCCATTTTGATAATTGACAAACTATGAATGATATAACATTAAGCTTGTTCAAAAAGAATCAAAACGTAAAATTGTTCATAACCTGTATTTAACTCAAAAAAAATGTTAGATCATTTTTAATTTTCTCCTCCTTTGTCACTTAGCAAAATAATTGCATAAGAGAAGGCTCCCCCGCAGTAAATGCAGAAGACTCCCCCGCAATCAATGCATAAGTAACAAATAGCGAGAAAACAAATAAAAGAAATATAGTATAAGAATTAGAGATATAGCATCACAGGCATGTAATGTTTCTACAAATTATCATCACAGTCATGTATTGCTTCAAAAACATAAAAAAAATCTCAGGCATGCAATTTCACAGGCAGTTTAAAATGGAGAAGCAGTATAAAGAGATAGTGCTTAAACAAAATGCTGAAATAAACTGAGATGTAATAAATGAAACATCATAAACATGTCCATGAAGATAAAAAGTACTGATAGCAAACTACAAAGTACTGATAAAAAGTAAATAATAAAAACTTGGAATGTCGGAGCATTTCCAAGTATACAATAGAATATCACTAATAATCAAATCAGATCTCATCATCACTATCCTCATCAATATCATCAGCAGCGTGGCCAGCATGACCGGAAGTACCAGCACCAGAAGTACTAGCGCCAGTAGGATGAGTAGGGGCGCCAGCATAGAACTCACCAACGTAATCTCGAGGTGCACGATACCAGTCATAGGCATTACCTGGCTGGAAGTAGGCATGAACAGCCTCATCCTCACAGCGGTAACCCGAAAAAGCTGGATCTCGAGGGATAGAACCGGCTGAATAACCAGTCTGAGCGAATCGAAGATCAGCCAAGGAGTTTGCCATCGCCTGATAACGGATAACATCGCGAAACTCACGCTCGTGAGCCATGTCCGTCATCGAGACGTGCAAAGCTGAAATATGCTGATGTATGCCCTCAAAAGTCATGGCATACGGCTGATGTGGTGAAGATGGTACAGTAAGAGGAGCAGGAGGTGGAGCTGAAGCAGTCCGACTGCGACGAGAAAGCTGGAGTAACTTGGGCTCAGAGTCCTGAGTACAAGTTGATAGATCGATCTCGAATCGCTGAAAGATACGAGGGAGAATCATCGCGTAAGAGAGATTTCGATCTCTAGTACGACAACGTCCCATCATCTGAATAATAGTCTTAGGGACAAAAAAAGGAATCCCCTTGATAAGATGGTACATGGCGGACAGCTCAAGCGAAGTCACATCATCCTTGGAAGTGGATTTTGGAAGAAGAGTAGAGTAGATGATGCGATACAATTCGTAGTTAAACAAGTTCAGGTTGTTAGCCTTGAACTTTCCAGAACGTACTCTGTCAGGTGCACAGAGTTCCGTTTTGAAACTCGTGAGTGTAGTGCCTTCGGGGAAATCGAATTCCGTCATATCAACTAGCGGTTCACCTTCATTGGGAATACCAAGAATCTCCGCTAGGAGGACATCATTGAACTCAATGTCTATGCCTCCAACACGTGTGCTCACGTCAAAAGTGTTAACTACAAGATTGCAATAGAACAATCTAATGGCATTAGTAGCTATTGGGAAGCACAGTTTAACAAGTAAGTGTAACCCTAATGCCTCAAATAAGTGACGATGATCAGGGAATACCGTCCATTTAACCGGAGCGCCGCTACATATGGATCGGGTGGAAAAGTCACCGTACCATAATAAAGCTTGATCGAGGGTTTGAAAGAAGAACCTATCGAAAGCGCCGTCGCTCTTTTGGACCGACGAAAACAAAGAATCCGTGTGAGGATTCGAAGAGGACCCTTCCTCACTAGGAGTGGTCTTCTTCCTCTTAGACGGATTAAATCTAGGTGCCATTGAAATAAAAAGCACTAATTTGAAAGGTGGAGAGAGAGGGAGTTATACCTCACGAAAATTGGAAATGTTGTAGAGAAGAACGATCTCCGCACGATTCCAAAATTTGGAAGGATTTCACCAAGTAGATAGGAAGCAATGGGTTGGTGAATACCTAGGGTTTGGAGGAGATTCGGGCGGCTGGAGCTGCTGTTTGAAAGTTTGGAAGCAATGAAAGAGAAGAAGCTCTCGGGTTCTGTATATATACACATACACCCTCAACCGAACTCGGGCCGAATTCGGTCAGAGCTCTGGCCGAATTCGCCTAGGGTTCTTTCAGGTTGATTTTTGCTACTCCTTTTTCATTGACTCGTTGCAAATATTTAATTCAAAGATTAGTTATTTTAGTCTTCAAATAACATAATTAATAATATTTTATGAATTAAATGTCATTATACAGTGACTGTCTCAGATTAGCTGTAGGAGTACTGTCCCAGCTGGCGGAGGTTCACCGGGGAACTCTTAAGTACCGCTTCGCTTCAACCGTAGTTGTGGTGACAGACAGACTCTTTATTAGCTTGTCTCTAACACAGTTTTTGCATAATGATATATAATCATAAAATAAAATCAATTAATATTATTGACGTCCAAAATTCCTAATTTTCGACGTAAATAATTGAAACGATCTTCCGCTAGAGGTTTAGTGAAGATGTCAGCTAATTGATTTTCAGTATCTATGTACACAAGGTTTATATCTCCATTTTGATGATGATCTCTAAGAAAATGATGTCTAATCTCAATATGTTTAGTACGAGAATGACATACAGGATTCTTAGTCAAATTAATGGTGCTCGTGTTTTCACAGAAAATGGGAATATGTGTGAAAAATAAATCAAAGTCTTCTAGGGTTTGTTTCATCCACAAAATCTGAGCGCAACAACGTCCTGCGGCGATATACTCAGCCTCTGTTGTTGATAAGGCTACAGAATTTTGCTTTTTACTAAACCAAGAGACTAGAGCCTTGCCTAAGAAATGACATGTACCGCTAGTACTTTTTCTATCAACCTTGCATCCAGCAAAATCTGCATCCGAATAACCAATAAGGTCAAAGGATTTAGTTTTGGGATACCACAAGCCGACAGAAGAAGTGCCCTTAAGGTATCGGAAGATACGCTTAACTGCGGTCAGATGTGATTCCTTTGGGTTAGCTTGAAAACGTGCACACAGGCAAACACTAAACATTATATCTGGACGACTAGCAGTTAAGTAAAGTAAACTACCAATCATACCTCGATACTTACGTGTGTCGACTGGCTTGCCTTGTTCGTCAGAATCAAGCTTTGTTGAAGTTGCCATCGGAGTGCCAATAGGTTTGACATTGTCCAGATCGAACTTCTTTAGCAAATCTTTTGTGTACTTGGCTTGATTAATGAACGTCCCATTGTCGGTTTGTTTGATTTGCAATCCGAGAAAGAACTTCAGCTCTCCCATCATGCTCATCTCAAACTCATTCTGTATACACTTAGAAAATTCTTGACAAAGAGATTCATCAGTGGATCCAAATATGATATCATCAACATAGATTTGAATTAAAAGCAGCTTGCCATTAAAAGATTTAATAAAAGTGTAGTGTCAACCTTTCCTTTTGAAAAACCGTTGTCAAGTAGAAAAGAGCTTAGACGGTCATACCAAGCACGAGGGGCTTGTTTCAAACCATATAAGGCTTTCTTCAACTTGAAAACATGGTCAGGATTTTTGAAATCCGTGAAACCCGGAGGTTGTGCTACAAAAACTTCTTCTTTTATAAAGCCATTTAGAAAAGCACTTTTTACATCCATTTGAAAAAGTTTGAAATCAAGAAAACATGCAAATGCACATAACATTCGAATGGATTCTAATCTCGCAACTGGGGCATAAGTCTCATCGTAGTCGATACCCTCTTCTTGATTGTATCCTTGAGCTACGAGTCGAGCCTTGTTATGAGTTACTAAACCATCCTCATTTAGTTTGTTTCGGAATACCCAACGGGTGCCAATGACCGAATGATCAATAGGCTTGGGAACAAGTTCCCAAACTTGATTCCGTTCGAATTGGTTCAATTCCTCTTGCATGGCATCTATCCAGAAACTATCACTACATGCTTCATCAATAGATTTAGGTTCTAGCTGTGAAATAAATGCAACACTAGAAACAATATCTCTACTGGATGATCGAGTACTTACTCCTTTGGTAATGTCACCAATTACCAAATCTTGTGGATGATCAGCTGTGAATTTTAACCTCTTCGGTAGACTCTGTAGGTAGTTGGTTCCTGGATCTCCTCTAGGGGGTTCAGCTAGTGCAGAGCTTGGTTCAGGTTCAGCTGATGTTGAACTTGATGTAGGCAGATCTTCATCACTATTATCGTGAGTCATTTGGTTCATTTCATCAAAAGTGACGTTGATTGATTCTTCGATGATCATGGTACGTTTGTTGAAGACTCTGTACCCTTTGCTCTTGGCCGCATAACCTAGAAATATACCTTCATCGGCCTTTTCGTCAAACTTTTCCAAGTTGTCTTTAGTATTAAGAATAAAGCACTTACAGCCAAAAATCTTAAAGTATGAAACTGAAGGAATTCTATCAAACCATAACTCAAATGGAGTCTTCTTCGATTTGGGTCGAATTAGAACTCTATTGAGCACAAAGCAAGCTGTATTGACAGCTTCAGCCCAGAAGTATTTGGGTAGGCTAAATTGATTTAACATCACTTTGGCCATTTCGGTTAGAGTTCTGTTCTTACGTTCTACAACTCCATTTTGTTGTGGAGTTCTAGGACAGGAGAACTCGTGTATGAAACCGTGTGTGTCACAAAATTGCTCAAAATCAGCATTCTCGAATTCGCCTCCATGATCGCTTCTAATTCGAGTGATCATGTAACCTTTTTCATTTTGTACTTTCTTGCAAAAGGCGACAAATTCGGATAATGCGTCATTCTTGCGTGTCAAGAAATATACCCACGTGTATCTAGAAAAATCATCTACAATAACAAATGCATATAATTTACCTCCGAGGCTAGCAACTCTGCTAGGACCGAATAAATCTATGTGTAGCAATTGTAGAGGTCTAGTAGTACATACTGCGTTTACAGACTTGAATGTGGATCTTGTAGCCTTGTTCTTTTCACATTGGCTGCATACCGAATCCTTCTTGAATGTTATGTCTGGTAAACCGCGTACTATCTTCTTTGTGGATAATCTTAAAATTGTATCCATGTTTGCATGACCGAGTCTCATGTGCCATAGATGACTCTCATCACTTTTGGCCATTAAGCATCTACCTGAAATGTTAGCTTCTTCCAGCAGATAGAAAACATATATATTGTCTTCCCTGATTCCTTCAAAGATAGTACTACCAGTTGAGCTATCAACTATAGTACATTTGTCTTTGCCAAAGTTGATACCATAACCATGATCAGCTAGATGACTTATGCTGAGCAGATTATGTTTCAACTCGGTAACCAGACAGACATCTTTAATCACGGGATAGGGAGACTTACCAACATCACCGATACCAATAATATACCCTTTCAAATTATTACCGAAGGAAACATAACCTTCTTTCTTCTTCTTCGACAGTGTTGCAAATAGGGTAGCGTCACCGGTCATATGCCGTGAGCAACCGCTGTCGAGGATCCATTTGCTTCTAGCATGTGAAGGGTGTTCCACCTACAAAACAGTTTGCAGATGAAACCTTTGGTACCCATTTCTTGTAGGGTCCTGAATTGTTAGCTTTAGGTATCCAAGCATAAACATTTAAATCTACAAGCTTTCTCATTCTACATGCAGATGATATATGACCAATGAGGCCACAATAGTGACATTGTGCATGTCGAGTGTTGAAAGCTGAGTGGTGTGCATGGTTGGTAGGTTTGGGTTTTCTAGTATAGAAGAATGCATACCTATGATCATGTTTGGGCTTAACCTTTTGGGGTAAAGGTTTTATATGGTTTGGTCTGACAGTGTTTGGCTTGGGAATGTTTCGAATTCTCGGTAAGTGACACGTGTTAGGATAGGAAGCAGCAGGCTCAGGCTGTTTTCCTAACCTAATTTCCAACCTTTTGGAAGTGTCATATAACTTAGTATAATCAGAAGTGAGTGATTCCATTCTGATTTGTGCAGATTGAAGACTTTTCTTTTCTCTAGAAAGATCTTCTCTCAATTGGTCTATAATCTTGTCTTTCTCTTCGGATGACTGTTTAGTCTCGTGTAATAAGAGCTTTATAGAGGAAAGCTCACCAGACTCACTAACATTAGCTCTAACCTCAGCTAGTAGGTCGGTAAGTCTTCCTATTTCTCCTTTGTACTCTTTGAGTACCTTCTTAGCGGTCTGATATTTACTATGTAGTTTCCTGTAGTCAAGCATCAGGTCACTGAAGGCATCTCCTAATTGCTCAAAGGTGAAGTCATCATATGTTTCTACAAGTTCAGTAGGTACCTGATCGATTGCCATGAAGCAGATGTTTGCAGCGTCCTCTGAATGTTCATCTTCTGAGTCGCTAGCTTCACTCTCATGCCATATGCTGGTGTTGGCATATTTCCGAGACGTTGATCTTTTCAGGTTGCCTTTTTTATACCTGTTGTTCTTCTTGCTCGATGATGAGTTGATGGGACAGTCCTTCTTCATATGTCCCTTCTTCTTACAGCCATAGCAGACAGCATCTTCTTGATACCAGTTGTTGCTGTTGTTCTCTTTGACTCTCTTCTCATGTCTCATGAATCTTTTGAACTTCCTTGCTAGAAGAGCTTGATCTTCAGCGTCAGATCCACTGCTGTCTGAGTCATCTTCAGCAGCTTTTCTGTGCTGAGCCTTGAGGGCGATAGTCTTCTCCTTTGGAGCAGGCTCTTCAAAATCTTGTAGCTCCAGTTTATGAGTGAGTAGTTTACCCATGAGTACTTCAAGTGACATTGTGGTGAGGTCGTTTCCTTCAATGATAGCTGTAGCCTTTGGAATCCAGTTCTTGGTGAGAGCTCGCAGGAGTTTGCGAATCTTTTCGTGGTTACTGTAATCTTTGCCTAAGGAGGACAAAGGGTTTACAATATCCAAGAACCTCTCGAACATTTGTGTGACTGTTTCATTTGGCTTCATTTTGAACGCCTCGTACTCTTGAGTAAGTCTGCTGACTTTTGACTCCTTGACTTGAGTCGTGCCTTCATGTGTAACTTTGAGAAGCTTCCACACACCATTTGCCGTTGTGCATGTAGATACCCTGTTAAATTCTATTCTGTCTAAGGCACAAAAAAGAGCATTAATGGCACGTGCGTCAAGACTGGCCTTTTTCTTTTCTTTCTCTGTATAACTGCTTTGGGGTTTTTCAACCAAAACTCCCTCGACATTTATACGAGGTGGCTTCTGATAGCCATCAAGAACAATAGCCCATAAGTCAAAATCAAGAGATTTCAAGAAGAAACTCATCCGTGTTTTACAATAAGTGTAGTTAGTACCATCAAACAGTGGGGGTCTGTTTGTGGCCTGACCTTCACTTGTGAATTTCGTAGTAGCCATGTGATGTGCTGTGATCTAATAAATAATGAATAAATAATAGCACTGTTACCTCGCTTTACCTGTAACACCCGCTCTGATACCAATTGTAGGAACGATATAGTAAAGCGTAATACTCTAGAGGGGGGGGTGAATAGAGTTGGCAGCGGAATAATGCTAATTAAAAAATGTTAGCAACACAATCACAGTATATAATCACAGTTGAAATAATGTAAAGGCAGAGTTCAGAAAGCAAACGCAAAGACAACGATGTATACTGGTATCCCTCTGTTGAGGACTAATCTAGTCGGTAGAACTCTTGCTACCAGTTGAATCCACTATAGGAAAAACCGCAAGTTTTCTTACGAAGTCCTTGCAACTTCTACAACGCGAGCTTTGATACGAAGAACTCGTCCAACTTCAAATGTGAAGAGGTATTCTTCAATCAAGCCTTCTGATTACAATCTCTCAGAAACTTCTAGACCGTACCGCACTGGCAAATCGACTAGAGGATTGTAACTGGCTTGGGATCTGAAAATGAAAGCTCTAGAAAACTCTTTGGAAGGCAGAAAGCTTTTTAGATAGAGAGAAGATTGAAAGTGAATGAGTGAATTGAAATGATCGAAATCCATCTCTATTTATAGGAATTCCAAAGGGAGAACTCTGTCAGAATTCGGGCAAAATTCGGGCAGAACTCGATGAGCAAATCTCGGTCAAATCCGCAACTGCAGGAGGACCAAGTTCCAGAGAATTCAAAAATCAAACGGCCACCAACCGAACTCTGGCCGAACTCTGGCCGAACTCTGGCCAAGTTCTGTCAGGGTTAGGTTAGGGTTTTAAAATAGATTTTTGGTGATTTTTGAAAACCTTTTTGAAAACCTTTTTGTAAACATTTTGATAGGTCATTTTAAAAATATTTTGAACTATTTTGGGGATAGCCTATTTGCCAGTACGACTCGGTGTACAACGTATTCCTAGACTCAAATAAAGTAAAAAATTACATTGCATAGGAAGTACAGACTCAAGTAGGCAAACAGATCTTCAGTCTTGAACGGAGTGAATATCCAATCTTGCTTATGTCCAAGAAGCTGAGATGTCCCAACTAGCTTTGTATATCCAGACAGAGTTTGATCAATTATTAAAATTAGGTTGACCATATGACCAATGGGCCAACAGGCTCGCCAGCTGGGATTACACATCCCAGATGGAGAGGACAAGGGCAAATGTCCTGGTAACACCTCCAATAACAACAACATTGGTGGCACCACAAATAACTGGGACACTGAAGGCAAACAGGCCATGGTCGCTGGTACAACCAAAAAGCCGGAACAAAAGCAGACAGAAGTTCTGAAGCCCAAGGAGATGACATACTCTTTTGAAGATAGCCATGTCAAGCCTATCTTCGACATGCTCCTGTAGGCGGGTAGGATCTGACTCGGTGATGTAGAGCACGAGCCTCGACCAGCAGAGATCGAGGATCCAAAATATTGTCACTTCCACCGCAATGTCCACACCCCACGCAGGAGTGCTTCATATTAAAGCGGTATATCCAGAATCTCATCAACTCCAATGCTCTATCACTAGATTTTGAAGAGGTTACTGTGGCTGTGAACATGATATCAGTCCAGTTCAGCGGCTTCCTTCCAACAAAAACTCAAGACGGGGTAGTACCTGTTCCCCGGGCAATGATGGAGGTTACTAGTCTTCCATCTGTCTGGGACCAGATGACTGGGTTGGTGCCTCTCACCATGTCACGAGGAGAGGTCATATGGGTGCACCCAGACTTAGTGCCTGAAGTTACCCAGGCGGTGCCATCTTCAACTAGCAAAAAGAAGGGCAAGAAGTCCAGATCCTGCCATACAATCTCGGCCGAAGCTGAGGAGGCAGCCGCCGTTGTTACCCGGACTGGTACAAAATTCCAGCCCATTCTGGGTAATTTAGTTGAAGACCCTCAGCCGACAACGCTACCTGCTACTGATGTTCTGGGACTATCTCAGCCTCCACCGGCAGACAGATCCAAGCCGAAGGAAACCCGCTTCGACATGCCACTCCGTAAGGATGCACCTCAGGGGCTGGAGAGACCTTACAACTTTGACATACTAGCACAACTGGCTAATACGCAGGCAAAGTTGTCGTTATACGAGCTCCTAAGGCTCTCCAAGGATCTTCGTGTCCCGTTGAGCGAAGCACTCCAGAATGCTGACGCCTACTTAGCCCAGGTCAAGCCTACAGGGGAGGACTCGTCAGCAGACCTCCAGGACAGCACCCATGCAGATGCAATGCCCAACATCGTATTCACCCCACAGGACATGTTAATCAAGACCAACTTGCATGATCGCCCCTTGTACTATATTGGATACATAGGTGACATCAAGGTGGATCGAATGCACATCGATCCTGGCTTGTCAATAAGCATCATCCCAAAAAGTTTGCTTCAACTCCTGGGCATCCCTATACACAGGCTAGCATCGACCAACACTGCCATTAACAGTTTTAACTCGAAAAGAAGCTATCCCCTGGAAAAGTTTCGCTTGAAATGTCAGATCGGCGATCTGAGTACGGAGGTTACCTGCTACGTCATAGATGCAGATACGTCCTACAATATCCTCTTAGGGCGTCCATGGATATATGACTATATGATTGTGCCATCCACGCTCCACCAGTGCTTCAAGTATGTCAGTAAGCACAGCCTCGTAAAGACTGAATTCACCGACATCGATCCCTTCAAAGGGGTTGTGTCTTACTATTCTTCTGAGGCTTGTCTATATAAGGAATCCAAAAAGCACCTAAATGACGAGCGAACAAAAAATGAAATGGAGGTCGCAACAGGGTTAGAGAAACCTCTTAAAATCCGTCTCCAGGCCCGTAAACCGGGCAAAGCCGCACCCCTTGTCGCAACTTTGTATAAAGAAGTGCCCGGTTCCCTTGCCCCAGCTGCGCAGTTGGAACCGATGGTCATCCGACTCCCGAGGTCAAACCAAGAGCCAAAACCTGTCACGACCCGGTCCCAATTTCTTGGATCGAATCAGATCATGCCCAGCCTGCACCGTTGTTGAGACGGCGGCAGTAAGCTGTATCACTCATGCAGGTAAATAAAACAACACAGTCTAATTGCCACAACTTTAATAATTCGAATAGTTTAAAACTTTTTACAATAAAATGAAAAATACATCTGAAGTACATTGCTTTCCACAAACATCATGAATTATAAAGAAGAAGAAAAATCTAGGCAATCAGCTCATCAGTCTCGAGATCATCGTCCTCTAGTTGGAACCTCAAAAAATATCGCGGAACAAAGCCTCATCAGTGATACCTAAAATGTTGGTTCTCCAGTCAGGAGGGAGCAAAGTACAATTCATGCTAATCTTGACAATTAATTTAACAATAAAATCATGCACTTTTAAACAGTTTGAAGATGAACAGTTTTGAAACAATACAGTACAGTGATGTGAATAGGCAATGTATATGACCGGCTTGGGTTACAGTAGTATCTAGCGATACGGTATGGCTTGTCCCCGTGTGAAGAGGGAAAAGCTAATACAGTCAGTTACAGTAATTTGGATGTGGTCATAAATATTACTCTACTCCCCCAGTCCCCAACAGTACAGTCAATACTCCCGAAGGAGTTCGTGTTTGAATAGTGGTTTAAAATTACAGTGAAGTGATTATTAAATAATTGTAATCAACATAAATGTACTTGCCTTTGTTTTAGAATGACTGGATAGACGAGTCGGTACCGAGGAGGAACGTCAGGTGTAACTTCGAGTTCCTACAGTTGAGAACTCGACTTAGAACCTTGAATAACCAGACTAAGTGTGCTAGTTGCAATCTCTAGTAGTAAATCCTAGTCAGGTTTTAAGTTGTATTAATTTACAGCTAACGATTACGTCGCAACTACGTGCGTTGATTAAACCGATTAATTTGGTTATTTGGAAATAATAACAAGGACCAATTAACTTTGGAAAACTTTGTGTTTTTGTAATATATTTATAAAATTATAGTTTCTTATAGTGATAAATCATGAACTAGTTATTTACTAATATTTTATCCATTTAATTAATTCTTGATTAATTATAAAATTACGCTCTAACTACGATTTATACGTCTAATCAAAATACCACCCAAGATCAACATCCACCCAGAAAAATAAAGTAAAACCTACGCTAAACAATACATGGGCACAGCTAATCATCCTAGAGTTATGGGCTTATGCCCGGTACAATTCTTTTTACGTAAAAAAATAAGAGGAAACGATTAAGTTACTAAATAAAATGCAGTAATTAAATAACTATAATAAATAGCTTAACTATTAAATAAAAATAATTTAAAATATAAGTTGGAGTCTCAGACTCGGTCCAACATCAAATCTAGCTAATACCTCAACATCCGGTCGGACCGGTGCGTTTGCATTTCGCCAGGGCCCACAGACCGGTACGGTCGTCGCCCGATAAATCAGTTTAAAATTCATTTCCGAAAACCGATTTTAAAATCAAAATAAATATAGTTTTGTAAAAATTTGGGCAACATTTCCTCTATTTCTGGACAACCCAAAACTGGGAAATGCGCCACAGAAACCTGCAATTGCTCCAACCAAATAATAATCCCAAAACCATAACCACCGAATAATTTTCCAAACCACCAGAAATAATTCCCCATCAACAGAACTTCCCGAAATACCCGGGAATCCCACAATCAAACCAAACCACACAAAACCCAGCAGACAAAAATCACAGAAATATGCTAACGCAGCTAACCGAAAATACTACGCAGCTAACCGGATTTCCCAAAGGGAAACTGGGGACCGATTCTCATCATGGACTCTACGGGAGGGACGAACTACTGTGATTAACAAGGATTTACCAAATTCCGTTGGCGGGGAGCCGCGGGAAAAAACTTGGGAAAAGCCGAAACGACGTTCGGACAACGGGGTCGCAGATTCTGGACAGCGGGAAACTCCACGGAGCGCTGGACAGCGAGAGAGGGTCCGCAGGAGAGGGGGCTCGCGTGCTGGTGGCGCGGGAGAGGAGCCGCGGGCAGATCTGGCCCGCTGGAAAGCGGCACGGGCGGCGGCAGTTCGCCAGAAGGGGCGCGGACGCGGGGATGGGCGCGGGGCCGCGCTGTTGGCCGGGGAGGTCGACGCTGTCGCGCACCGGAGGGCGGCGCGGGGAGCCGTGCCGGCGGATCTGGCCGGAGAGGTCGGCGGGAGTAGGTCGACCGCGTGCGGGGGGGGGGGGGAGACGCCGCGGATCCGGCCGAAAAAGGGCGCCGGCGTTGGGGATTCGCGCGCGCGGAGAGGGTCTCGCACTGGACGGGGGAGCGCCGACGGGAAGTTCACCGGGGGAGGTCAGGTAGAGGGTTAGGGTTTCGGGAGCTTCTCCAGGGATGGAGATGAGAGCTCAGAGAGAAGAGAGAGAGATTAAGAGAGGAAGAGAGTTTATCTCTTCTGTTCGTGAGTGAGGAAGAGTAATAAGAGAGGGGAGTTAAAAGGGGGAATGGGGTGTTACTCGAGTGAAATAAAGAAGGGAAGAGATAGAGTGAAGGGGAGAGATGGAGAGGTGGGAGGTTATGAGAGTTAAGTGGGGAGTTAGAATAGGAAGGGTTTACCAATTCTGTGTGATGAAGTGCTGGTCCTACGGGACCAGCCAACATTCAATTTTTTTTTTATATTAAAATCAAGATTTAACCAAGTCCAAAGAATAATCAGATTTAAGAAATAGGAAGAATTGGGCTCAGGCCTGGGTCTGGGTTCGAAATCCAAAAATCCATGTTGTTATTATTTTCGAAATCCTTTTTCACTCGTAAATAATTAATAGTAATATTAATAATAATAATTTTTAGAAAACGCTAATGATAATAAATTTTTTTTTGAAATACTAATATTAATACTAAATTACTATTTAATAATTAATTACGAGAATATGGGTTTCACAATCTTCCCTCCTTAGAAAATTTCATCCTCGAAATTAAAGGTAGGGTAGAAAAGCCAAACAGGTACGGGTACTGCGCCCGTAACCCAGGTCCAACTATAAGGATTTCCAAGGCAGTCATGGATGAGACGGTTGAGGGAAAATTTTTTATTTATGATATCATCCATGCAGAAAGAATACAAAAGCGAACCAAAGTACACGAGGTTGATCAGACCATCATGCACCGGTCATGATTAGACAATATATTAGTGGGTGCACCCAATAAAATACCGTCATGATCAAGCTTGATTAAAGAGATAGCTTGCAAAACTAGGCTAATTTAGCAGCATTGGTCAAATTTAGAACGGGGAAAAGAAAAGATAAGGAATAAGAGTTTAAATGATGGCTCAAATTCTGATTTTCTTCTCATCTCTGACTAGGCTTGCAACTGGTTTCTCTGGCACTGAAAGGTTGATTCCAATCTTCATCTCTGAATTATCCAAAATGTGACTCGGATCCGAAATGTAACGTCTGAGCTGTGACGTAGAAGACGTTGCACACTCTTAAGATTAGCTGGTAGAGCTAACTGGTACGCTACTTCCAACTCGTCTTAAACTTCAAATGGCCTGATGTACCTGGCCTCAATTTCTAGCTCCGTCAAAACTGATTGTTCCTCTGATAGGAGAAAACTTCACCAAAAGCAATTTGGTCTTCCCAAGACCTACCAAAATCTAAGACGCAAAATCTCAATACATCTTCAAGCGTCTGGATTGACCTCTCTGCTTGCTCGTCCCGCGGTACTCCATGAATCCGGTAGATGTGCTTCTCGTACAATGCTGCCCACTTCTTAGTGGATAAACCAACTTTGAATGAAACTAAAGTGTGCTGACTTAGTCAGTCGGTTTATAATAATCCAATTGGTGCCCTTCCCTCCTTGGGAACAAGGCAATCCTTACTCAAAGTTTATTGTTATATGCTTCTACTTCCACTCCGAATTGTCCAGCGGCTTCAACAAGCTTGTTGTCCTCTTGCTAAATTCCTCATGTTGACAAATTCACATCTAATCCCATACCTGGAATTGTCCTTCTTTATTCCATAACACCAATCAATTGAGGCATATTCCGATACATCTTATTATCTCCTGAATTTATGGAATACTGCGACTGGTGCATTTCTTTCATCAACTCGTTCCTCCATTTGTCAGCCGATACGTAAAGTCTCGTACCATTCTTCAGAGTTCCACTGCTGTTCGATTTAGAAACCCTCAAATGTTCCTGCCAACACTTGATCTCTAAGCCTGCAAAGTGCCTTGTTTTGAAACTACGATCTCTTGATTTTTGTCCCTCAGCCTCAAACTTCATCAATACTGAATCAGCAGCTCCGTCCTTCTATCTCCAGGTAGTATAATCTCCAGTACAAACTTCTTGACATCTTCTAGTAGGTGCCACTCCTTGATTAAGAACATTGCCACTGGGTATCGACTAAGTGTATCAGCGATTCACATTAGCCCTACCCGGGTGGTATAGCGGGTCGATGTTGGAAATCCTTCATCAGGTTCAGCCATCTTCTTAGTCTAACATTCAGCCCTTTCTGAGTGAAGACATATTTCAGACTTTTGTAATCCGTATATATTTCACTCCTTTTCCATAAAAATCATGCTTCCAAAGCTTCAAAGTAAAGATAATTGCAGCAATTCAAATTAGGTGTGGGATGATTCTTCTCATGAGTCTGTAGTTGCCTACATGTGCAAGCAATTACTTTCCCATGTTGTTGAAAAATGCAGTCCAGTCCTTTTCCAGAGGCATTACTGTAAATTGAGAACCCACCGGTTCCTGCGGGTAGCGCAAGGATTGGTGTAGTGGTAAGTATCTTCTTCAGCTCCTCAATGCCGCCTGGCAAACTTTCGTTCAGATGAACTCTTCATTCTTCCAAGTGAGCTTCGTCATTGGCTCAGTCAATCTTGGCGAAATCCTTCATGAACTTCTGATAGTAGCCGGCCAAGTTCAAGAATCTTCCGAATTGAACTTGGGGTATACCACTTTTCAACAGCAGCTATCTTCCATCGAAATTTCTTCTCTTGACAACATGGCCAAAAATCCACCTTGTCAAAGAAAAATCCACGTTCAGATAACTTACCATAAAACTTCTTTTTCTTCAAAGTTTCCAGAACTTTCCTCAGATGTTCTTCATGCTCTTCTTCAGTCTTCGAATATATCAGAATGTTATCTATGGAGAAGATAAACTGATTCAAATACTCATGAAAATCTCTGTTCATGAGATTCATGAACATAGCAGTAGTATTTGTCAGTCTAACGTCCTGACCAGAGAAAACTACCCATACTTGGTGTTGAATGCCGTCTCGGGAATGTCCTCTTCCCTGACCTTGATCTAATGGTGATCGGGTCAATTCGAAAACTCCTTAACTCCACTCCACTCAAATTGATCAAACAGATCATCAATCCAGAAAAGGTACTTGTTCTTTAGTGTCTGGTAATCCATGCACATCAGTTGTTCCATCCTTCTTGGGCACAAACAAGATAGGTGTTCCCTAAGATGAAGTTCTATCTTGGATAAATCCTAGAGCCTTCATTGATCTGGTCCTTCATCTTCTATGAACTTCGAGTCTGCATCATGCCTTTGTAGGAGGCAAGGTCTACTAGATAGGAAGAGAGTCTCTGGGTTGTGGCCTAACAGGTGTTGCTGGGATAATAGCTCTGGTTTGATGGAAAGATAAGGGGCAATCCTTTACCCGATGTTCAGCAGATCCACATACCAAACATTTCTCCAATCTCTTGCGACAAATATTGGTTTGGTGACCAAGCCTTTTACAGTAGCCACAAACCAATAGTTTCTTACGATATAACTGCTGGATAGGGCTCAAAAAGTCTTCTAGATTTCAGGGGTACCCCTTCGAGGGTGAGGTTCCGCTCCAACTTGGTTTAAGATAGCTAAGGCTACACCATTGACGTTCTTCATGTCTTCTCTCGTGATATTCTTCTGTTCCTGCTGGGCTTCATCTTGAGCTTTCTGGAACTCCAGGATTACTTGAAATAGGGCAACCATTTGGAAGATATTTGCTGGTACTGGTGGAGCAACAAAATGAATACTCCACCTAGGAAATGCAACTCAGTTTGAGATGAGGTAGGAATCGCCAGTGTAGGGAAAACTTTACTGGATGCACTTTGAGGACGGTCAAACAGCCGCGAGGGAAAAAACCCTGGGCTTGGTTGAGGAGATGGGGTATTATCCGGAGATGACACCTCATCGCCAGCAGGATTTGGTCAACGGTCATTCTCTGGATAGTTTAGGATGCAAACATAAGCAAGGTATCCTACCAGTCTATAATCAAACAAAAATATTTATTTATAATATATTTCGGTCCTATGTTGTGACAAATTGATGTTCTAGTGTTCTAATTGTTTCTAGGCATGTTTTCCTAAGTTGTTGTTCAGACCGGCATGGGCCACCACTAAAAACATGTCACGACCCGGTCCCAATTTCTTGGGTCGAATCAGATCATGCCCAGCCTGCACCGTTGTTGAGACGGTAGTAGTAAGCTGTATCACTCATGCAGGTAAATAAAACAACACAGTCTAATTGCCACAACTTTAATAATTCGAATAGTTTAAAACTTTTTACAATAAAATGAAAAATACATCTGAAGTACATTGCTTTCCACAAACATCATGAATTATAAAGAAGAAGAAAAATCTAGGCAACCAGCTCATCAGTCTCGAGATCATCGTCCTCTAGTTGGAACCTCAGAAAATATCGCGGAACAAAGCCTCATCAGTGATACCTAAAATGTTGGTTCTCCAGTCAGGAGGGAGCAAAGTACAATTCATGCTAATCTTGACAATTAATTTAACAATAAAATCATGCACTTTTAAAAAGTTTAAAGATGAACAGTTTTGAAACAATACAGTACAGTGATGTGAATAGGCAATGTATATGACCGGCTTGGGTTACAGTAGTATCTAGCGATACGGTATGGCTTGTCTCCGTGTGAAGAGGGAAAAGCTAATACAGTCAGTTACAGTAATTTGGATGTGGTCATAAACATTACTCTACTCCCCCAGTCCCCAACAGTACAGTCAATACTCCCGAAGGAGTTCGTGTTTGAATAGTGGTTTAAAATTGCAGTGAAGTGATTATTAAATAATTGTAATCAACATAAATGTACTTGCCTTTGTTTTAGAATGACTGGATAGACGAGTCGGTACCGAGGAGGAACGTCAGGTGTAACTTCGAGTTCCTACAGTTGAGAACTCGACTTAGAACCTTGAATAACCAGACTAAGTGTGCTAGTTGCAATCTCTAGTAGTAAATCCTAGTCAGGTTTTAAGTTGTATTAATTTACAGCTAACGATTACGTCGCAACTACGTGCGTTGATTAAACCGATTAATTTGGTTATTTGGAAATAATAACAAGGACCAATTAACTTTGGAAAACTTTGTGTTTTTGTAATATATTTATAAAATTATAGTTTCTTATAGTGATAAATCATGAACTAGTTATTTACTAATATTTTATCCATTTAATTAATTCTTGATTAATTATAAAATTACGCTCTAACTACGATTTATACGTCTAATCAAAATACCACCCAAGATCAACATCCACCCAGAAAAATAAAGTAAAACCTACGCTAAACAATACATGGGCACAGCTAATCATCCTAGAGTTATGGGCTTATGCCCGGTACAATTCTTTTTACATAAAAAAAAAGAGGAAACGATTAAGTTACTAAATAAAATGCAGTAATTAAATAACTATAATAAATAGCTTAACTATTAAATAAAAATATATTAAAATATAAGTTGGAGTCTCAGACTCGGTCCAACATCAAATCTAGCTAATACCTCAACGTCCGGTCGGACCGGTGCGTTTGCATTTCGCCAGGGCCCACAGACCGGTACGGTCGTCGCCCGATAAATCAGTTTAAAATTCATTTCCGAAAACCGATTTTGAAATCAAAATAAATATAGTTTTGTAAAAATATGGGCAGCATTTCCTCTATTTCGGGACAACCCAAAACTGGGAAATGCGCCACAGAAACCTGCAATTGCTCCAACCAAATAATAATCCCAAAACCATAACCACCGAATAATTTTCCAAACCACCAGAAATAATTCCTAATCAACAGAACTTCCCGAAATACCCGGGAATCCCACAATCAAACTAAACCACACAAAACCCAGCAGACAAAAATCACAGAAATATGCTAACGCAGCTAACCGAAAATACTACGCAGCTAACCGGATTTCCCAAAGGGAAACCGGGGACCGATTCTCATCATGGACTCTACGGTAGGGACGAACTACTGTGATTAACAAGGATTTACCAAATTCCGTTGGCGGGGAGCCGCGAGAAAAAACTTGGGAAAAGCCGAAACGACGTTCGGACAACGGGGGTCGCGGATTCTGGACAGCGGGAAACTCCACGGAGCGCTGGACAGCGGGAGAGGGTCCGCGGGAGAGGGGGCTCGCGCGCTGGTGGCGCGGGAGAGAAGCCGCGGGCAGATCTGGCCCGCTGGAAAGCGGCGCGGGCGGCGACAGTTCGCCAGAAGGGGCGCGGACGCGGGGATGGGCGCGGGGCCGCGCTGTTGGCCGGGGTGGTCGGCGCTGTCACGCACCGGAGGGCGGCGCGGGGAGCCGCGCCGGCGGATCTGGCCGGAGAGGTCGACGGGAGTAGGTCGGCCGCGTGCGGGGGGGGGGGGGGAGACGCCGCGGATCCGGCCGGAAAAGGGCGCCGGCGTTGGGGATTCGCGCGCGCGGAGAGGGTCTCGCACTGGACGGGGGAGCGTCGACGAAAAGTTCGCCGGGGGAGGTCGGGTAGAGGGTTAGGGTTTCGGGAGCTTCTCCAGGGATGGAGATGAGAGCTCAGAGAGAAGAGAGAGAGATTAAGAGAGGAAGAGAGTTTATCTCTTCTGTTCGTGAGTGAGGAAGAGTAATAAGAGAGGGGAGTTAAAAAGGGGAATGGGGTGTTACTCGAGTGAAATAAAGAAGGGAAGAGATAGAGTGAAGGGGAGAGATGGAGAGGTGGGAGGTTATGAGAGTTAAGTGGGGAGTTAGAATAGGAAGGGTTTACCAATTCTGTGTGATGGAGTGCTGGTCCTACGGGACCAGCCAACATTCAATTTTTTTTTTTTATTAAAATCAAGATTTAACCAAGTCCAAAGAATAATCAGATTTAAGAAATAGGAAGAATTGGGCTCAGGCCTGGGTCTGGGTTCGAAATCCAAAAATCCATGTTGTTATTATTTTCGAAATCCTTTTTCACTCGTAAATAATTAATAGTAATATTAATAATAATAATTTTTAGAAAACGCTAATGATAATAATATTTTTTTTTGAAATACTAATATTAATACTAAATCACTATTTAATAATTAATTACGAGAATATGGGTTTCACAATACATGTCACGACCCGGTCCCAATTTCTTGGGTCGAATCAGATCATGCCCAGCCTGCACCGTTGTTGAGACGACGGCAGTAAGCTGTATCACTCATGCAGGTAAATAAAACAACACAGTCTAATTGCCACAACTTTAATAATTCGAATAGTTTAAAACTTTTTACAATAAAATGAAAAATACATCTGAAGTACACTGCTTTCCACAAACATCATGAATTATAAAGAAGAAGAAAAATCTAGGCAACCAGCTCATCAGTCTCGAGATCATCGTCCTCTAGTTGGAACCTCAGAAAATATCGCGGAACAAAGCCTCATCAGTGATACCTAAAATGTTGGTTCTCCAGTCAGGAGGGAGCAAAGTACAATTCATGCTAATCTTGACAATTAATTTAACAATAAAATCATGCACTTTTAAACAGTTTGAAGATGAACAGTTTTGAAACAATACAGTACAGTAATGTGAATAGGCAATGTATATGACCGGCTTGGGTTACAGTAGTATCTAGCGATACGGTATGGCTTGTCCCCGTGTGAAGAGGGGAAAGCTAATACAGTCAGTTACAGTAATTTGGATGTGGTCATAAACATTACTCTACTCCCCCAGTCCCCAACAGTACAGTCAATACTCCCGAAGGAGTTCGTGTTTGAATAGTGGTTTAAAATTGCAGTGAAGTGATTATTAAATAATTGTAATCAACATAAATGTACTTGCCTTTGTTTTAGAATGACTGGATAGACGAGTCGGTACCGAGGAGGAACGTCAGGTGTAACTTCGAGTTCCTACAGTTGAGAACTCGACTTAGAACCTTGAATAACCAGACTAAGTGTGCTAGTTGCAATCTCTAGTAGTAAATCCTAGTCAGGTTTTAAGTTGTATTAATTTACAGCTAACGATTACGTCGCAACTACGTGCGTTGATTAAACCGATTAATTTGGTTATTTGGAAATAATAACAAGGACCAATTAACTTTGGAAAACTTTGTGTTTTTGTAATATATTTATAAAATTATAATTTCTTATAGTGATAAATCATGAACTAGTTATTTACTAATATTTTATCCATTTAATTAATTCTTGATTAATTATAAAATTACGCTCTAACTACGATTTATACGTCTAATCAAAATACCACCCAAGATCAACATCCACCCAGAAAAATAAAGTAAAACTTACGCTAAACAATACATGGGCACAGCTAATCATCCTAGAGTTATGGGCTTATGCCCGGTACAATTCTTTTTACATAAAAAAATAAGAGGAAACGATTAAGTTACTAAATAAAATACAGTAATTAAATAACTATAATAAATAGCTTAACTATTAAATAAAAATAATTTAAAATATAAGTTGGAGTCTCAGACTCGGTCCAACATCAAATCTAGCTAATACCTCAACGTCCGGTCGGACCGGTGCGTTTGCATTTCGCCAGGGCCCACAGACCGGTACGGTCGTCGCCCGATAAATCAGTTTAAAATTCATTTCCGAAAACCGATTTTGAAATCAAAATAAATATAGTTTTGTAAAAATTTGGGCAGCATTTCCTCTATTTTGGGACAACCCAAAACTGGGAAATGCGCCACAGAAACCTGCAATTGCTCCAACCAAATAATAATCCCAAAACCATAACCACCGAATAATTTTCCAAACCACCAGAAATAATTCCCAATCAACAGAACATCCCGAAATACCCGGGAATCCCACAATCAAACCAAACCACACAAAACCCAGCAGACAAAAATCACAGAAATATGCTAATGCAGCTAACCGAAAATACTACGCAGCTAATCGGATTTCCCAAAGGGAAACCGGGGACCGATTCTCATCATGGACTCTACGTGAGGGACGAACTACTGTGATTAACAAGGATTTACCAAATTCCGTTGGCGGGAAGCCGCGGGAAAAAACTTGGGGAGAGCCGAAACGACGTTCGGACAACGCTGGATCGGGTACAAACTCCGCGGATCTGGACAGCAGGGTAAACTCTGCGGATCTGGACAGCTTGAGAGGGGTGACGACGGGGTCGGCCACGCGCAGAAAAGGGCACGGAAGAGGGTCCGCGGGAGAGGGGCCGCGGAACGCTGGCTCCGCCGGGGTGGCGGCGTGCGAAAACGGGGCACACGGCCGGGGGCTTCGCTGGAGAAGAAGCCGCGCAGGGGAGGAGGCCGCGGATCTGGGGCTCCGCCGCGGTGGCGGCTTCGCCGGAAGGCGTCGACGGTCGGGGAACAGCGCGGAGATCACGCGCGGGGACGCGGGGAAGGTTTGGCCGGGCGCGGCGAACTCGGGGTAGCCGAATCGTGCCGGAGGGGAAACTCAGCCGCGGATTTGGGGGTTAGGGCTCGGGCGCTTTCTCCAGAGAAGAAATGAAATTTGTGGAAATAAGGGAGAGATGAGAGAATTTATTTCTCTTTCTCCGTTGAGTGAACTCGTGAGAGAGAGAAGTGGGAAGTGGGGAATTAATAAAGGAAAGAGTGGGTTACGTGTGTGTGTGGGAAGTAATTAAAGGGGTGAGTAAATAGAGGGAGATGGAGAGTAGTGGTGGAGTAATTAAGGAGAAGGTGGTTAAATAAAGAGTGGTGGGGGTGTTGGGCTGTGCGTGAATAGTGAGGCGTTGGAGGAGAGGAAAAGGCAGCTTACCAATTCGTGAGGAGAAAAGGGGCAATTGGGTGCTGGTCCTACGGGACCAGCTGACTTAGTTTTCATTTATTATTGTTTCTTCTTTTTTTATTTTTTTTTATTAAAGGAATAACCAAGTCAAAAACCAGGATTTTTAATAGAGAAGGAATTGGGCTCGGGCCTGGGTCTGGGTCCGAAAAACAAAAATTCATGTTATATTTACTTTCGAAATCCTTTTCCATCCAAAAATATTTAATAGTAATATTAACAATAATAATAATTTTGAAATACTAATAATATCATTATTTAATTATTAAATACAAATTATGGGTTTTACAATCTTCCCTCCTTAGAAAATTTCGTCCTCGAAATTAAAGGTAGGGTAGAAAAGACAAACAGGTACGGGTACTGCGGCCATAACTCAGATCCAACCATAAAAATTTCCAAGGCAGTCGTGGATGAGACGGTTTAGTGACAAGTTTTATTTATGATATTATCCACGCAGAAAAATACAAAAGCGAACCAAAGTACACGAGGTTGATCAGACCATCGTGCACCGGTCCTGATTAGACAATATATTAGTGGGTGCACCCAATAAAATACCGTCATGATCAAGCTTGACAAAAAAATAGCTTGCAAAACTAGGCTAATTTAGCAGCATCAGTCAAGTTTAGAACGGGGAAAAGAAAAGATAAGGAATAAGAGTTTAAATGATGGCTCAAATTCTGATTTTTTTCTCATCTCTGACTAGGCTTGCAACTGGTTTCTCTGGCACTGAAAGGTTGATTCCAATCTTCATCTCTGAATTATCCAAAATGTGACTCGGATCCGAAATGTAACGTCTGAGCTGTGACGTAGAAGACGTTGCACACTCTTAAGATTAGCTGGTAGAGCTAACTGGTACGCTACTTCCAACTCGTCTTAAACTTCAAATGGCCTGATGTACCTGGCCTCAATTTCCAGCTCCGTCAAAACTGATTGTTCCTCTGATAGGAGAAAACTTCACCAAAAGCAATTTGGTCTTCCCAAGACCTACCAAAATCCAAGACGCAAAATCTCAATACATCTTCAAGCGTCTGGATTGACCTCTCTGCTTGCTCGTCCCGCGGTACTCCATGAATCCGATAGATGTGCTTCTCGTACAATGCTGCCCACTTCTTAGTGGATAAACCAACTTTGAAGGAAACTAAAGTGTGCTGACTTAGTCAGTCGGTTTATAATAATCCAATTGGTACCCTTCCCTCCTTGGGAACAAGGCAATCCTTACTCAAAGTTCATTGTTATATGCTTCTACTTCCACTCCGAATTGTCCAGCGGCTTCAACAAGCTTGTTGTCCTCTTGCTAAATTCCTCATGTTGACAAATTCACATCTAATCCCATACCTGGAATTGTCCTCTTGCTAAATTCCCCTTGTCGTAACTTTGCATAAAGAAGTGTCCGGTTCCCTTGCCCCAGCTGCGCAGTTGGAACCGATGGTCATCCGACTCCCGAGGTCAAACCAAGAGCCAAAACCCGTCGTGGAGCCGATGGTGTTCCGATTGCCAAAATTCAATCAAAGGCAAACAGAAAATGCGAGGTCCTCTGTGGAGCCGATGGTGATCCGGTTGCCGAAATCCAATCAAAAGCAAACGGGAGATGCAAAGTCCTCTGTCGAGCCGATGGTTATCCGCCTCCCTAAGATGAGACGGCAGCCAAGTGTTGATCCGAGGCCCTCAGGCAAGCCGATGCCACAAGCAGAACCCTTGGTGGTCAAGCTGCCTAAGACATCATCCCGGCCTCCGGTCATACAGGGGGTAGCTGAAGAGGAGACAGAACTCGCAAAATATCTGGTTGCACATGTTGATAGTCCCTCTACCGATGATGTAATTCCTCTCGACAAAATATCTTATTTCATCAATAAAAGGTTGCCGTTGAACTATCCTGAGTGTAATAAGCTTAATCTGATGTATGCTATAGAGCACGGTTTGGACATTAACCTGCACACACAGGTGACAACCGCCTATACCGTGAACAGACTTACTCCTATTAGAGGTGCCTACTTCCTAGTCCCAGGCAGAAGAAAAGGCGATCACACAATCTTCTTCGGCCGAAAAGAAGGTCCTCAACCTTTCATGCCAGAAGAGTTCGATCTCGAACCCGACACCGGAAGGTTGCCGCTCTACCTATACAGTTCCCAAGCTAAGTACTTCATGCAAAATCAAGGGTACGACATAGAGACAACCCCAGGTCTGAATTATGGCAATGGCCGACGATCACCTCTATTGCTGTCAGTCCCGGCTGGGAAACCTCGAGATTATTATAGCAAGTCCAGACACGGTCTCAGTTATGTTACACCAGCAACAACGCCCGAGAGCTCCGATAAGGAATGCGAGTGGCATTCTCACTCATCCGAATTGTATATATACGATTTCGACGATAGCATTGGGTATATATTCAGGCGGACACTGTCTGTCAATATGGTATCTCTCGACGTTCAAGAAGAAGATGAAGATCTGCCTGAGTCTATTGAATTGGAGCCATGGGTCCAACAGTTGGATGCACAGTGGGAGAAGCACTTTGAACTACGAGACCCTCCCACTAAAGATGAGGTCATGCAAGTTGACCTTGGTGATGGATCCTCCTCGAAGCCAATCTTCATCAGTAAAAGCCTGACGGACGATGAGCAGGAGTCGCTATTGCAACTCGTCAGATAATATATCGACGTCTTTGCTTGGAGCTATGAAGATATGCTAGGGCTAAACCCCGAGATCTTACTTCATAAGCTCAATATTCATCCAGACGCAAAATCGATCAAACAACAACAACATCGGTTCTGTCCAGACAACATGAACTCCATCGAAGCGGAAGTAAACAAGCTTATAGCTAGCGGCTTAATCTGCAAGGAGCAACACCCAGACTGGGTAGCTAATATAGTACCCGTTATCAAGAAGAACGGGAAGATTCAAATTTGCATCGACTTTCGTAATCTAAATGCGGCATGTCCTAAGAATGAAATCCCTCTTTCGATCACAGACATAATGATCCATAATACGTGTAGCTTCGAGCGTATGTCCTTTATTGATGGCTTTTCGGGGTACGATCAAATCAAAATATCTCCTGATGATGAGAAGCATACGTCATTTCGAACACCGATCGGCGTGTATTGTTACACAGTCATGCCCTTCGGCCTAAAGAATGCCGATGCTACATATCAACGAGCTATGAGTGTCATCTTCAGAGACCACTTACGCAAGACGGTGGAGTGTTACGTTGACGACATCGCCGTCAAAAGCCGCTCCAAGGTGACCACTTACATGATTTGAAGACAGTGTTCGATCTCATGCGAGCACACAATCTGAAGATGAACCCCACCAAGTCCTTCCTGGGCGTGCCAGCAGAAAATTCTTAGGCTTTGTCATTACTTCCCAGGGCAGTCACATAGACCCCGACAAGATATGGTTGAGGTTTGGAGTACAAGACGACTAGAAATTATGGCACGGATAGTGCAGTGGCGTGCTTTGACTAATGTATTAGCCCTGGTAGAGAAGACCGAGCCATAGTGACGTCCTAACTAGAAAAACTAGGCCAATGTATGACTTAACCTCTATGAATAGTTTAATTATTCATTATTAATATTGTTTGAGGATTAAGTGATACAGTGGTGCCAAACTGGTCCAGACTGGACCGAACCGGACCAAGCCCATGTAGGCGAGTAGTGAGACGAAAGACGTCCATGTAGAAGGTATAGATAAGTGTATATAGGTATTGGTTCATTTTATGGTCTAGTAGGTAACCCTTGTAAATTGAATATTACATATAATGTATTATTTTGCTATTTAAATTATCTTGGATATATATATAAAATAAATATAAGTATGTGTATACATTTCTGGATATATTAATGTATTAGTTGATTGCTTGGGATATTTGTTGTTGTAGTGGTAGGTAGGATAATGGATAATTATAAATATATATACCGTTATATAATTATATACATATAAAATGTGTAAAAATATAAAATGTGTATATAGATATACGATGTGTATGTGTATGTATATAAATATATATATAATATACATGTGTATTTGTATGTAAATATATATATTATAAATACATGTGTAAGTGTATTTATGGTATAGAGAAATTAGGATTTATATATATATACATGAAGCCATGTTTGGGCCTAGGTGTCATAAGACTAGGAGTGGGACAATCTTTTTTGGTTTGAACTATTATTGTGCAGGTTATTTCATTGCTCAGTCTGGCTCGACCTGATCCATTGTCATCCTATCTTTTGGTCTCATTTCCACGTTTAAATTTGGCTGGCTAGTTCATAAAGTCGAACTGAGATTTTATCAAGCTGGAGTCAAGGTTGCATGCTGCTTTGTTCATTTGCAGTTCTCTATATTCTCTTACCTCTTCCAGAGCCCAGCCCGCAGTGCCACTCGGCCCAGGACCCACCGTAGGGAGAACTCAGCAAAACTCAAACCGAGCCCGAGCTGATACACGTCGATATAAACACGAGAAGGAAATCGAGAAGCAATGAACCTAAAACCTAAGCGAACCTACGCCGCCGACGCCATACCCACGCGCACCACCCCTCGTCGTCCTGGGTAGCTTCCCCACGGCCGCACATCGCCGCGAGTGCCGGAGAAAAGCAATTGGCGCGCGGAGGATGACAGCAGACCGATGCAGTAACACCGTATCGACCATCACTTCGAGGTATGATTTCGATCTCGATACTCCACTATTTAACAACCCGTAAATTTCTTTGGAAAGCTAACATAACCGTCTCGAAACCCCAGTAATTAGATTGCATATAGGATGCACGACCAGTCCATGGGATCGACCCGAAGTTCGTCGAAAACCAGTAAAAACAAAACACGAATGATCTGTCATGAGGCCGTATTGGAAGGCGATTCCTAATCGATCGGTTGGGAATTTTAGGAATCTATTTGAAGAGTCTTTTAGACAACCTAACCAGGATCGGAACCCTTCAAATAGATTATTTTATCCTATATTTTAATTATGTTAAAACAGTTCCAAAAATTAAGAAAAATAGGTTTAAAAACAGTTTTTAAAACAATAAAATCCTCCGATACCACGTCCGTCCCGCCATTCTGGGCGACATGGTCGCGAACCGAAGGCATCGAAAGCTGCGTAACGGCTTCGTGGTCGTGTGGGCTTTGACGGAATTCAAATTGGTCGCGTGTGCGCGACGAATTTGATGCGTATCCGTCGAAATTTACCGTATCGTGCACTTTGCAAATTCTCCAATTACTTTGTGCACGATCGTCAGATCGAGACAAAACTTATGCCAACAAGACCGTATCATTTTTCTGGTCCTGTATGCCAAGTTTGGTCCAATTCTGAGACCGTTGATAAAATTACCGTTTTGCGGGCCCCACTGTCCCACTCAACGGGCAATTTTGTGCACGGCCCGCCGGAATCCAACTTTGGACATACGGTTGGGTTCGTATCGAAAAACTGGATCCGTAGACATGTAGTTTGACGACTTTAGAGACCATTGACTCTGGCATACTTTTCGGTGCAAAGCGGGTCCAACGGCGGACATCATTTTTGCCCAAAATTACCGTTTTGCCCCTGTATCCAGAATTGGACTTAAGGACAGGCAATCCTAGCTAATTTGACTATTCTGAGACTGTTGGCATTGTCTGTTTCAGCTTTCGGAGACAGTTGTGATGACTTGGACTTCGTGGCTTATCAGTTACTATATATTTGTTGGATTTGCGTGCAACCCTCAGGCAAGTATACCTTGCCTTTCTACACAGCTTTATTTACATGCACTGTCTATTATTTTATCCAGTTTTTCTCATATTATTGATATGTATCTTTCATATCCTGTTCATATATTGGTATCATTAATTTGTAGCCGTGTTCACAGTTAGCCTTGCGTCTTATTGGTCGTGCCTTGATTGAGTCGTGCCTCCGTGTCTTGAACCTTGAAGCTAACCTGCGAGTCCACGATAGGGACGAGGGTTAGTAGTTATTGGTCCACACCTGCAAGTCCATACTAGGGACGAGGGTGATGCTAGCCTGCGAGTCCACACTAGGGACGAAGGTTAGTGGTATAGGGTTACGCCTGCGAGTCCACACTAGGGACGAGGGTGATGCTAGCCTGCGAGTCCACACTAGGGACGAGGGTTAGTAGTAGAGGCTAGCCTGCGAGTCCACACTAGGGACGAGGGTTAGTAGTTCAAACCTGCGAGTCCATATTAGGGACGAGGGTTTGAGTATTCGTTTCGGTTACCCGTTGACATCTTGACATGAGTTCTCTAGTCCTTGTTCAGCAGTTTATTTTCGTGTAGACAGTGTATAAATTCATGCTTTATTCATTGCACCGTTTTACTTGTTTATTCTGTACTTTTCTCCATGCATAATAAACTGTTAGAAAGGCTCGTTTTTATGTATCTTGCTAGTCCTCTGAGGACCTGATGATCTCTTTAGGTTTAGCGATTGCATGGAGTTAGTTAGCAGAGCAGGATGATAGAGGATTGCAATGTTTGATACAGGTACTTGCTAGTGGTATTTCTTTATTATCCTTTCGTGCTTTATATTCAGTACCATGATATACTCTGTTTATTTATAGACTCATATCATTCTTAGAGTCTAATCGAACAATATGCTAATGGGCTGCAGACCATGACCCATAATTGTTCATTCTTATTTTATATGATTCCTGTGGATTGAGATACAGTTTAGATTAGACATGATACCCATGACCTTGACAGCTTATACGTATTCGAGTTGGGCTGGAGTCCGCTCGATACGTAGCTGGCTTGCTCACGAGCTCGCGTCCGAAAAGCGGGTGCGGGTCGTGACATAGAGAGAGTAGGGTTTCAAGATGAATGGAGGAAGTCAACAGATGAGAATATTCTCGGTCTTTAAAATAACTCAGGAGATAACAATCAATATTGAAATTGAAAATAACCCCTTTAAGAGAATCATGAACTAAACTAATTCTTCTGGTAATAATTGACCTTGAGTTTAAATGATCCAGAAGAATTCTGATTCAAGATTGATTCCGAGAAAGTTAGTCAATTGGAAAGGAGATCAAGGCAAAAGGTTGGATAATGGTTGTAGATATATATTGGGTAGATAAGAATTTATCAGGATTGCTAAGAGAATTCGAAATTCTACATAGCGAACGAATCAAGATTTCAATTAAAGATAGAGAAGTAATGAAGAATTCGAAATTTAGGTTTGATAAAGAAGAAGAAGACCAAAGAATTCAATCTTAATCCAAAAAGATTATGAATCCTAAGGTATACTAGAACCTAAAAATTATGATAAGAAAATAATCTCGAAAGTCATGGGACACTCAAAGGTACAATCAGCCTAATCTAGATAAGGTTTAGGTACAAACACAAACAAGGTATCCTACGAATCTATAAGCAGGCAAAAAAATAGATATTTAAGTAAATAATTTTCGGCACTATAATATAACATGGTGTATATCATCTAAGTGTTCTAGTTGTTTCTAAAGTCTGTTTTCCTAAAGTCTCAACTATCCCTATGTCAAGTTACAAAACTGCGCGATGGTCTAGACTAAGTTGACTGTTTACAGATCTGACCTGCATGGGCCACCACTAAAAGCATGTCACGACCCGGTCCCAATTTCTTGGGTCGAATCAGATCATGCCCAGCCTGCACCGTTGTTAAGACGACGGCAGTAAGCTGTATCAAGCAGTGAAACACATGTAGATAAAATTCTAACGAAATATAAAAATATTTTATTCAATTTGAAAAGCCTAAAATACAACAAACATTAATACATCATTCAATTATTACACTTGTTTTCAAAGGAAAAATAAATACTAATCCAGCTCTTAAGATTCTGAGGTTCCAAGTTCTGCGGGACCAGAGTTAGACATCAGATCCTCGACGACGCAATCACCTAAAAATATTGGTCTCCAGTCAGGAGGGAGCAAAGTACAATTCATGATAATCCAACAATTGAAATAATAATAGAGTTATGCATTTTTAAACAATTTGAAATAAATAGTTCTCCAGCAGTTAAAACATTGTGATGTGAATAGGCAATGAATATGACCGGATTGGGTTGTACAGTTGTATCCTATTGATACGATATGGCTTATCCCCGTGTGTATGAGGGGTAAGCTAACACAGTCAGTATACTACTTTGGATGTGGTCATACTCATTACACTACTCCCCCAGTACCCAACAGTCAATCAGTCAATGCTCTCAGAGAGAGTTCCGTGTTGCATCGTGGTTTAAACTTGCAATAAAACGATTACTAAATAATTGGTAAACTAACACAAATTGTACTTGCCTTGATTATGACTGGATTGAGATGCTGAACCGAAGAAGATGTCAAGTATGTTCTTGAAATCCTATAATTTGATAATTCTATCTTAGAACCAATGTTGAACCATATCTAGGTGTGCTAGTTGAAATCTCTAGAACAGAACCCTAGTCAAATTTTAGTTTTTATTTACAACTCTACTTAGAGCGCGCTTATCGAGGTAAGTTACTATCTTACGAAGAAAAGTTATTTTAACTTTGTATTTGGAAAAACTCATAGTTATTGATTTACTTGGTAAAACTTTGTATTTTGTATTATATATAAAATTAATACTTTTTTTTAAATGAGAAAACGTGAATTTGCAATAAACTTGTAATTTCCTAATTATTTTATTGTGAGAAAATGATATTTAAATTTTATAAAGTAATTATATTATCATTTTACGTTTTACGTCAATCAACCAATCAGAAATAAAATTTACAATATTACAAAACCACAGATAATAAATAAAAGATGGGCTTATGCCCTTACAGACCATTTTACATAAATTGAAATAAGAGAAAAGGTTAGTTAGCTCTAAATAATATCCTACACTTTAATTACTAAAACAAAATAAATAAATTAAAATAAATATTATTAAGAGTCTCAGACTTGGTCCAATCGTCACAAAATTAGCTAATGCCTCAACGTTCGGCATGACCGGTTTCGTTTGCATTTCGCTAGGTCCCACAGACCGGTACGGTCGTCGCCCAAAATCCAGTTTACAAAATATTTCTGAAATCCGATTTAAAATATTCATTTATAAATTTTATAAAAAATTTGGTCAGCATTCCCTCTATATTCAGGATAACCCAAAACTGGAAAAATGTGCCACAATACCAATATATATATATATATATATATATATATATATATATATATATATATATATATATATATATATATATATATATATATATATATATATATCCCAAACCAGGGAAAACCCATAATTTAAATTCCACCACAAGGATTAATAACTCATAAAAAATATGTTTCTGAAGAATACTCAAAAAACCCAAAATTAATCGGAAACCCGAGAATTCACAGAAACAAACCAACATAAAGATTAAACTCTCAAAACCAATCCAACAGAACCTAAATTCTTCAAAATGAAACCAACAGAACTTTCCGAAACTAACTCGAAATTTCCGAGAAGCCACTGGGAAGAAACCACAAAACTATTATTCTCCAAAACGAAACCAATCCACAGTACAAAATTAACTTCAGAATTTTCGAAATCGAAACGTCAAACCGAATCCCGTAACGGGTTCGGGGACCGAAACATCATCGACTCAATAACGGAAATGGAATGGGTCAAAGGAATTATACCTCAGGTGCTCGGCTAGAGCTCTCAGATGTAAATAATAGAGAAATAGAACTCACGGACGGTGAATCGGCTCGAGACAGCGCCTCGCCGGGGTACGGCTGCGCTGGACAGCGGGATCCAGGACCGCGGAAAGCACGGGAATCCCTGGAAACGAACCAGACAGCGGATCGAACAGCAAAACCCAGACCACGGAAACACAAAAATAGCAAATCGGACCCGCGGAGTGCTGCGGAAAGGGGCCGAACGGATGGGGACCACGCGCACGGGGCACCGGCGGACAGGGACAGCAGTGGCGGGGACAGGGGGTCACCCGGGTCGGGCTGGCGCGCACGGCCGCGGGGAAAGCGACGGCCGGGACTGGTCGTCGGTGGGGCGTCGGCCTCGGGAGGGTAGCGTCAGGCAGGGGCGCGGCCTGGGGCGGCTGCGGGCGGCGGTGGACGGCATCGGGCAAGGGATGCTCGGGCACAGAAATTAGGGGAAAGGTTTGGGAGTTTAGAGATGGTGGTGATGGTGAATGGAGGGGATGGAGAGGGTTTTATAGGAGTGGAAGAGAGGAGTTACGGGAAGAGAAGACGAAGAGGCGGCGGTTGATCGAAAGAAGAAGGGAAGAATCGAGCTTCCGTCGGAAAGGGGGAGAGCTCGGCTACTTCGGTTTCTAACCGAAAGAAATTAGAGATAGAGAGAGGCATAGTTAATTATAGATAAAAGTTTTTCTTAAATAAATTCAACTTCTTTATATAGAAAAATTGTAACTCCAAATGTATAACTCCTAAAAATATTTAAAAAGAAGATTTGAACTTGGGGTTGGGTTCGGGTCTGGCCAGACAATTAAAAGTCTAGGAATTTATATTTTTTTTGAAAAATAATAATTTTTAATCTAACTAAAAAAATAATAAACACAATATTAATTAATTAGAAAATACGGGTTTCACATCATGAGGTTCATATCTAACCTCTCAGGATGATGTCAACCATTAACAAAACTCATGAAAAACACATCTCTTTCGTATGGAATAAAGAATGTCAATGCGCCTTTGATGACATGAAGGAATACCTGTTGAATTCGCTAGTTCTGGTATCCCCGGTCACCGGGAAGCCCTTCCTGCTCTATGTATGGACAATGGAACACTCCATCGGTGCCTTGCTAGCGCAGAATAATGATGCGGGGCACGAACAAGCCATCTATTACCTTAGCCGAATGATGGTGGGGCCGGAGCATAGGTACTCCGTCGTAGAGAAGGAATACCTTGCCTTGGTGTTCTCTATTCAGAAAACATGATACTATGTGACAGGGAAGACCATCCATGTTGTCTCACGAGTTAACCCCCTTAGGGTTCTCATGACCAAGCCAGGCACGCTCTGTTCTCGTCTAGTCACCTGGACGATATTATTGTCCTCCTACGACATAGTTTTCGTTCCACATAAGGCTGTCAAAGGTCAAGCCTTGGCCAACTTCTAAGCAGCCCATCCAGGGTCAAAAACAACCAGAATCTATAAAAAAATCCAAACGAAATCGATAATTTAAACATGACTTCACATAATGTCGTTTGGCGAATGTTCTTCGACGGTGCTTCAAGAACGGGGCCCCAAGGTGATATCGTCGCTGGAGTTGGGATAGTATTAATTTCTCCCTCTGGATTGGTAGTCAATCGGGCATACTCTCTCACAGAACTCTATTCAAACAATGTAGCTGAATATAATGCTCTGGTTATCGGGCTCCAACTCGCAAAAGAAGTGGGGGTCGAACACCTAGAAGCGTATGATGACTCGCAGTTGATTGTTAATCAAATCCGAGGCACGTACGAGGTCCACAACGAGGACCTGATTCCTTATCATCAGACGACGATTGCCATCGTAGCAACCTTGGAGGGGTTCTTTATAGAGCATGTTCCTAGGCTTCAAAATATTGAAGTCGACGCCCTAGCAGGCCTCACCGCTTCCTTGGCGGTGCCAAACCATGCTCATCATCTAGTCGACATGATAGGCCATGAGCTGGTCTGTCCCAAAAATAATGTTCAACTAGGTATGAGTTACTCCGCCCAGTTAACCAATGACATACAAGACTGGAGACTCCTGTTCATCGACTTTGTAGTCTACAGAATTCTGCCAGAGAATGTGAAAGAAGCAACTTCAATTAGAAGGCGTTCTCTCAGATTCTTTTATGATACAGAAACAAAAATGCTATATCGACGATCCTACGACGGACTACTGCTGCGCTGCCTATCAAATACAAAAGCCAAAGAAGCCCTATACGAGGCTTACGATGGCGTTTGTGGGGCTCATCAACCTGGCCCAAAGTTGCAGGAGCGTCTCCGTCGGATGAGCTATTATTGGCCTACGATGGTAGCAGATATGGTGAATATGCAAAGAATTATAGGGCTTGTCAGATCCACGCAGACTTCATATATCAGCCATCCGAATTTTTGTACCCAACAGTGGCCTCTTGGCCATTTGAAGCAAGGAGAATGGACATTATTTGACCAATCACCCCACTATTATCTAAGGGACACTGGTTTATACTTGCAATCACCGATTACTTCTCCAAGTGGGTGGAAGCTGTTCCGCTTGTAGAGGTAAAGACATCAAACATGATTAGTTTCATAAAATATCACGTCATCTACCATTTTGGACTGCCCCGGAGAATTATTCATGACAATGGTCCACAGTTCGTAAGTCATGCTTTCTATCGATTTTGTGACAAGAATTGGATTCAGAATATGGCATCAACAGCATACAATCCATCGGCTAATGGTCTGGCTGAAGCTTTTAACAAGACCATAATCAAGCTTCTCAAAAAGTTCGTGTCTTCAAACAAGCACGACAGGAATGAAAAGCTGGGCGAATGCTTATGGGTATACCGTACTATAATTCGGACGGCTACAGGAAATACACCGTTCCCTCTGGTTTACGGGAGCGAGACAGTTCTCCCATTGGAGACCCAGATCCCCTCGCTTCGCATGGCCTTTACTTACCGATTGACGTTGGACAATAATTACTGCCGACGGCTACAAAAACTGGAAGCCTTAGACGAGAAGCATTTGCAAGCTCAACAAAGCATCGAGCTCTATCAAGCACGCATCTCTCGAGCCTTCAATAAGAAAGTTAAGCAAATGACGTTCCAAATAGGCGATCTCGTCTTGGCCGTTCGCAGACCGATAGTCATGACTCACAAAACCGCAGGCAAATTCTAGCGTAAATGGAAGGGCCTATTTGTCATCGAGTCTGTATTCTCCAATGGCGCATATCGGCTCACAAAACAAAATGGAGACTTGCTTATGATGCCCATAAATGGTAAGTTCCTGAAAAAGTACTATGTGTAAAGACATCCTCATACTTCCCCAACTACTAAATCTTCTAGACTGTCGAGTTATGTACACCAGGTACCTCTGAACTTACACTCTACTAGCTCCGAGGGGATTCACATCGCATCTCCCTGGGTGACAAGTCATGTATACTGATACCTTTGAACTTTCACTCTGATGCTTCACCCGGCCGTAGTCCATTAGGTTCTTTTTGTTGTCTCTGTGCAAACTTTCTAGTTTTAATTATCGTATATCACGTCCACATTACCTCTGATATAGATAATCTCCTAACTTAAAACCTGTACCCAATCCGGGATAAAATTACGGTGTTAAGACCACAGAACCTATCACGTCCATATTACCTCTGTTAGATTGTTTCAAATCTATTACCCGTACCACCAGTGCGCAAAAGGATAATAGGTCCCCACAAAAATCATTCGAACCTATTACCCACACCACCAGTGCACAAAAGGGTAATAGGTCCACCAAAAATCATTCAAATCTATTACCCACACTACCAGTGCGCAAAAGGGTAATAGGTCCACCAAGAATCATTTAAATCTATTACCCGCACTACCAGTACGCAAAAGGGTAATAGGTCCAAAAAAATCATTCAAATCTACTACCTGCACCACCAGTGCGGAAAAAGGTAATAGGTCCACCAAAAATCATTCAAATCTATTACCCGTACCACCAGTGTGCAAAAGGGTAATAGGTCCAAAAAAATCATTCGAATCTATTACTCGCACTACCAGTGTGCAAAAGGGTAATAGGTCCACAAAAATCATTCGAATCTATTACTCACACTACCAGTGTGCAAAAGGGTAATAGTTCCACTGAAAATTATTTCGAATCTATTTACTCGCATCACAGATGCACAAAAGGGTAATAGGTCCACAAAAAGTCCCCCAAGTGGGATGTCCTCTGACAATCACAAATGTTGTATTAGGCCCTCTAGTACGAGCATTCCAGATATCATAAGCAAAGAATGAAGATAATGTATCTTTTTATTTCATGAAACATCAACTACATTGGTGAGGCTACATCTTCAGCAAAAACAAAGAGGAGGGAAAATTTACTACTCATCAGCAACACATAGTTGGGTGAGTATTTCCTCTAGCTGTGCTGTTGAGCGTTCGATTTTCTGTTTGGCTCGGCGTTCAGATTCCTGGGTCAACTTTTCAGCATCCTCAAGATGTGCATGAGCCTGCCAGTTGTCCTCCACCTTCTTTAGCGTACCCTCCAGAGCAGCAGAGGCTCGTGTGACCTTATCGGTCTCCTTACAAATTAGCTCTCTCTCTTGACGGATAGCTTGGAGCTCATTCTCCAGAGATACCAGCTTAGCTTAGAGCTGGAGGATTTGCTCGTTAGTTTCGGCAATCGTACGAGTCGTGGCCTCCTCATGAACTAGGCAAGCCTCTCCCTTCCGACTCAGCTTGTCATACTTTAGAGATAACCTCTGGAGGTCTTTATCCAAGGTGGGCTTGGTCGTCTCCAGCACATCCTTCACCCTTTTCACGGCTGTTATGAGGAAGACGCGCTCCTGTTCCACTATAGTGGGCATATCGACTTGCCGTAGTTTTTGCAATTGGATTAGGCGCCGATCAGCCTCTGCCAGTTTGTTCTCCAGAAGATCAGCCGTCCCCTCTCCACCCGGGAGCGTCTTCAGCAGTTCAATCTGACTGTGGACACAATGACGAGCCACGACAAATGACGTTCCCCTCCTCAAAGTAGCTTCAACCCCCTATTTCAGATGGCGGTAGAAGCTATCGACTATGTCCTTTGACGACTCGTCCAGGTTCTCCAAAAAGGACGACGTCGAAGGAATAGCAGCCAATAGAGCTGAAGGTGTCTGGAAAGGATGCGCAGTGGATCTTGATGACCCTGTCAAAAGGGAAACAAACTTCAAGCGATGAGATTCTTGTGCATCGACAATCTCCCCCTCTGCAGCCCGAAGGAGCTGAAGACTGGGCAAAGCGGAGAGTTCAATTTCCGGAAAAGGGGCAGCTTCAACTGACCCCACATCCACCGATGCTGGTACAGGAACCACCGCCTCTACCGTCGGTATTTCTGTCATAGGCAGCTCTGAACTTGACCCAGTGGGGGGCCTCTCGATTTGAAGGGGAGAAGGTACACTTCTTCTTTTTTGTACAAGATTCGCCCCGATGTCTTCCACTATCCCCTCCTCTACGGCCATATCCACCATCGATAATGAAGGAGCATGGCCTACAGATCCAGAACAACCGACAATCAGCTTGACTCGAAGGATATGGAGAAAGAGCGAATGAACCTCCTTGTTGGTAAGAATATGACATAGCTTACCAGGGGAGGGCGGCAGAGACTGTAACTCGTTCAGGACAGTCATAGCTCCTTCCACTGCCCCTATATCCTCCTCAACGGCGGTATCCGAACCATCTGCATCTGCCACTCCAGCCCCGGTTGCCCCGAAAAGAGATATAGCTGGGTCGGTACCGACCAACTGAGACCCTGCAGTCCCAAGATCCGGTTCTGTAAGGCTCGTACCTTCTCTGACCTGGGTGTCCATAGCTGGAGGAATCTCGAAAGCCGCATCAGGCTTCGGTGGGTTTATTTCTTACAACGCCTGCAAAAAAGGAACAATAAGATAATGTCCCAAAAGTAACATGGTGGTCTGTCCGGATGAAATTTACCTTCGGAATGGTTTCGGCATTGCTGCCTCCTTCCGCGACGTCTGGCCCACGGATCCTAATCGCGGTCTGCTTCTGGGAACGAGGCCTGTCGGCGACAGAAGGTCCACGCTTACTTCGCTTATGCGAAAGACTCGACACAGGAGAAGGCAAGTGTGTCGCCGAAGTACTCACAGGGAGTGGTGGATCGTCGTATTTATCCTCCTCTTCCGTATCAGTAGAATCAGAGTCAGAGACTTCGATAGCCTTCGCCTTCCCTGACCTGGTCCTTTTTTTGGGCTTCTCATATTTTTTCTCCAACTAGGTACCGGTAATGAAACTAGTACTTGTATCGAAGTCGCAGGGAGGCCCATTCACGGAGACATGGTGGAGGGCCGCCAGGTATGAGATGCGCCCCGAGTCCCAGTGTCAGGAAGACAGAAGCTGGTTTGGGTACGGACGACACTGTAGTAATGCCAGGCCCGGATGCCATCCAGGATGCCGCCCTCATAACCCAGACAGGGACTGGGGTTGTCCAAAAATAACTGGCAGTACCCGAATTGTCGAGAGTATCGGCTGGATAGGTATGGTTCCAAGAAGACAACGTTGCGGTTGCGGTACACCAGATGTGCAGGGCGGACATTCTATAACCAGCGACACATCTTCTCAGATAGGATCTGGGGCACGACACCGCCATCAAGATAAAAGAGCCTCATTTCCTGGTCGGTGAAAGACGGAACCGACACAAAAAAGGAGTAGCTGTCCACCCGCGCGAGCATAGTTTGGCAGTCGGGCATGGTTGAACAGGTCCAGGGTATGTTATGGTACTGGTAAATGAAGGCATCGTCGGCAGTCGCGTTACCCTCGGGGCCAGGCCGCATCAGAGAGGGGCAGTGCATTAGCAGCCACCCCATCAGATAATGGTAGGGCAACTCGATTTGGTTGAAATCCTTCGTAACGTCATGAGCTATGGCTTTGGCCGTAAAGATATGAGGCCTCGATGAATGCTGCACACCATGGCTGGGAGTGGAGCTAGTCTGCCTCCAAAGACTAGCTTGACAGCAGGGAGGATCAGGTTGCGATTGATTCTCTCAATAGAACCATAACCCCCCAGACCACACAAGTCCTCAACTATATTATCAGAAACCTAGCCAGGATAGCCTTATTGGACAAGAGTTGGGTGTCTTGATAGAAATAACTGAAGGTGTCGGTCTGGCTTCCGAATCTATCACCGGAAGCTTTGCTCCTTTTGGTGCTTTGAACCTGAGCGACCACCTCTTCTTCAGTCTGAGGGCTCCAAAGGGTAACCCGGCCCGAGGCCCCAAGGTTGAACAGATAACTGATCCAAGCCTTGGTGTGGGGAAGGTTTCCTTCAGAGCTGTCATCCCTCTTCTTCTCCATTTGATGACAAGTGCTATGATGACATAGCACTTCCCGGTAAACGATAAGGAACCCGGGGAACCGTTGCTCTAACTCCCTAAACTCCTCATTCATGGGAGTATGCTCCTTATAAACTTCTCCCTAGGGAAACTTGGAGACGTCATGCATCTCGTGGATACCGAGCCCCATCTCTCCAGCAGGTATAAAAAAGGTCCCCGTACGACGTTTGTACATCTTGAGGAGTGCTATGAACAGCCTTGTGTTCATAGGAACACCGTAGCAGGTGCCCTTTATGGCATAGTAGAGGCCGAGCTGTTGCAAAGTATCCTGATACACCGTCAGAATACAGGATATCAAGTTGACCAACGGAGGGGAACGATGCATCCAATTCAGCATCGATAGTCTGCCCATAGGATATGACCCTTTACGAACAATCTGGTTCAAGAAGGTGTCAGCTTCAGAGAACTGGTTATTGGGCCTTATCTCATTTATGAAACTGCCAGGGGATAGTCCGACAATAGAATAACTGACTGACTCCTTGGTCGCGACCGCCGACCGCACCCGTCTATTATAATGGATATTGCCTATGAAGACTCCCTGTCGGTCCTGAGTTATGGGATCCGTCATTCGCCTCTCGATAGGCACCATGTTAAAACCTGATAGGGAGAAATGGCATTCCATCTGAGGAAGGTGAACCGCTATTCCGTTGGAAGAAAAATCCCAACTTTCAGATAGCTCCGGTATGCCTGGGTTCGAGACAGTTAGAGCGTCTCCGAATAAGAATGCTGGCTTCAGATGAGTGTCCCCCAGTTTCTCAGAATTCATCATGCTGAGTAAGTAGAAGAATGATTGGCCCCTGATCTCCCTTAACCGGGCCTCAGGTTGACCTCGGGAAATCTGAGTCGACACATATTCGACTATATGGTCAAATCTCACATCCAAAGCAGACTGGGCATACCCTATCAAGAGCTCCCCCGATGGAGCTATAGGCAAGTTCACTGCAAGGGACAAAGAATAAATATAGTTAGAGGAAAACAAAGTTCATTCTCCAGCTATGTAGCCTAGTCAAACAGAACCTATGCGGCCTAGTTGTGGGGAGCACATGCGGCTCAAATCAAATAAAGCATATGCAACCTAGTCAGGCAGAGTTTATGCGATCCAGTTGTGAGGGGTACGTATGCGGCTTAAAAACATAAGATGCATATACGGCCTAGTCAGGTGGAGCTTATGCGGTACAGTTATGTGATGTACATGCGGCTCAGTCATGAAAGAGCTTATGCGGTTCAGTTATGTGACGTGCATGCGGCTCAGTCATGAGATACTTATGCGGCTCAGTTCTGTAATGCTCATGCAGCTCGGTCATGGGACAACCATGCGGTTCAGTTATGTGGCGCTCATGCGGCTCTGTCAAGAGGCATCCACACGGTTCAGTGACGCTTATGCAGCTCAGTCCATACAGCCCGATTAGACAGAACGCATGCGGTCCAGTGAGATAGGACACACACTGATTATGCCAAAGCACAGAGGCGATACATGACAAGCCTACACATAAAGCATGCGACATGGCCATTCAAATTCAAGCTATCATTCTTTCAGCATCCTTACCCCTAATGGGGGTCTGCACGTCGGGATGAACGGAAGGAGAGTCCGCAGCTCTCGACGGAGAGGCGGGTCCCTTCCCATTGGCCGCAACGTCGGTCAATTTAGAAGCTTTTGGAGCCATGGATGACTGGAACAAAAAGGACGACGAAGATGATGAAGACGAAGGAGAAGATGTTGAAAGAGAAGCTCTTTCTCCACAGTATGGCCCATATTTATATGTCTTCAAAAGAGCGTAAACTGATAGACGCCACTTTGATTCTCGTGTCCATTAAAAGATAATGATGACCCTTGGAATTCTATCCTTTGTAACCGAAAAGGTAGCCCCAAATCCAAAATTGAACCAGAGCATTAAATACAGCAGTGATAGTTGGACAGCCTGGATGAGATCTCCTTGCGGCTTGAAATCTTCCTGCGGCTCAAAATCTCTGTAGAAGCATAGAAAATATGGGGTTCATACGGATCACAACTGACCGCATGAATACCTTAGAATATATTGACCCACATAAAGAAGAGTCGCATGACAGACTCAACATGTCCCCTGCGGCCCATCTTCACCAGACTGATTTTTGAGCCACAGAGAGAATAGTAACTTATGCGGCCAAGCTGATCAATACTTCTGATAAATCTAAAAAACTCTGGCAAGACTGACAGCTTTGACAGCTCTGACAACTCTGACACTTTGACAAAAAGAAGATAAAACATGATTCGACTGGACATGGCCATGCGGCCAAAAGGACTGCGACCCGAGCCGTATAAACTTTATGCGGATCAATCTATGTACTTCATATGGCCAAGGATAACTGCAATCTGAGCCACACGAGCTTTATGAAGCCCAGAATATAAGAACCTATGCGGCTTAAAAGTCCCCAAGCTATATGCGGACTAAGGAAGACTGCCGCATGAGTCTTATGCGGCCCAACATGGCCGAACTCTGAAGGGCTTATGCGGCTCAAAATGACTCTAGCAGACTGATCCTATCTTACGATAAGACACGTGGCAGGCTGACCAAGTCTCAACTACCCAGATTTGCTACAACAAAATCTCAACAACCCCCACCAGCTGGCGGCCGGAGATCGAGTCTTTGTGCGCTGTGAGAGACACGTGGCCACGTGGCCCTTTATGCGGCCCAAAAATCTGCTACTACAGAAAATACTATAAATAGCAGGGTATCACACCCAGGCAAATGGTTGGTAATCCAAGGCTGGTAACCCACGAAGGGCAATTTTTTCAAGAGCAAGGAGTGCATTATATAGTCCAAAAAGTAAGGCAGAGTTGCTACACTTTCTCAAGCCTCTATCGTCACCCCCAAGTGAGTTTGTATAGTGCATTATATAGATTGTTTCCTAGGAATTCTTTCTAGGCTTTCTCTTATACAAGCGAGTTTGTAATCAAGTTCAATTCATCTATAATTTTGTTGTGCTTGATATTTAATGGAAAACACGATGGCGACTATGCTGGGGACATCCTTCTCCTCTGATGAGAAGTTGATGATGCAATCTGACGTATCCAAGCTTGGCTCCATACAGCAAATGCTCGTGGTTCGATTTGACCAACGTGCATTCGAAGAAATGCTCTCTGAAGGGAGCACCAGCCCATCGCAGAAGTGAGCCAACCCAAAGAGAGTCCACAGTATATCGAAGCACAAAACTGTTACGTCCGACCAGGTTTTCGAAGAAGCTCCTTCTGCGGCCCAAGACGGTCATCAAGACTCTTTTGCGGCCTTGCTTCCGACCGTAGATAACCTCATTGCCCCCAAATCCAGCAAACAAAAATACTACGATGTTGAGTTTTTGGGGGCAGAAGGAAAATCCATGCGGACGAGGAAGAGGCCACATAAGAGAGGTGGAAAGATGACTTATGCGGCAGCCAACCCTGGTCGCAGACAGATCGCCCATGCAGCAATAAATTCTGGCCGCAGACAGATTGCCCATGTGGCAGCCAACTCTGGCTGCAGGCAGATCGTCCATGCAGCAGCCAACTCTGGCCGCTGACAGATGGCCCATGCGGCAGCCAGTCCTGGCCATAGACATAGTGTCTCATGCGGCCATGTCAGAAGCTCTATGTTCGACTGTCTCTCATACGGGCCCGACTCCATGTGGCCCATTGAGAATATGGGATGTATCAATCTGGACACTTTTTACTATGCGTTTTCGGGTGCTAAGACAAAGAAGTCTAGGGCAGTGCGGGCCCAACAAGCCCAGTTAACTGTTCAAGTTGCTGACCGTCAGCGGGCACCGTTAATTGTTATACGGGCTCCTGATAAAAATTTGTATAGAACCACCCGTGTCTAGTCCCCCAGGGCTAACGGACAGGGTGGGTCTCAAAAGTCTTCTCTAACGATCGAGAGCAAGTACTTTTACTAGCCTCAGATCAGGGAGCAAACATGATACCTACGCACCCGTGTGCTCGGGATACCCGAGTCCATAAATGGGATGCAAAGGTAGATCAATCCGCTATCGACTTGCGAGAGGCGATTGCTCACTAACGCAAGGAGAATGAAGCAACCTTGGCATGTGATGAGCCTTTCTCGGGACGTCGTTGCACCCAAGTCATCATCAACTGCTGCTGCGACAAGTCAGCAGCACCTGAAGATCAGCAGTCCGTTTTTCAATGACTGTAGCAGCCAGCACCTTTCCAACAACAACTTTAGAAACATGTGCAAATTTCGGGAGACGACAAATTTCCTGTCGCCTCCTGTAATTCAACCCGGAAGGTTCTTTCCAACAAGGAAGGAAAGCAGACAGGCTCTTCCAGCTCGACAATCTCTGCCAGCATTGTAAGGAAACTATCGTCTGGAGGACTACCACCGACAACCACAGGGGGTGTCTACCAAAGCACTCGATCCAAAAAGAAGCTTCCAATACCTGGGGGTTCATCCTTGACCTCCCTGGGGGTAGATGAGGCCGGGGTAGCAGTCCCCTCAAAGTATGCGACAACCCGGTGTTCCAAGAGCGTACACAGGGGGTAGCAATCCACTGGAATTATGCAGCAGACGTGGACGTCCCTGAGGATGACCGCCTTCGCTAAGATGATGTAGCTTCCTGCACAGGGGATAGCACCCCTTTCGAGTCCGAGGAGGAAGACATTTCGACATTCCTCGACGATTTTTCGGTACGAGGGTATGACACAGAGATTACCTCTATTACGATCCCTTCCACCTCTACCCACGTACAGACAGTCTTTATGGCCAACGAGGATCATGAAGCGCCTACTAATCGACAACGCCTAGAAGTACTTGAAGCCATGCTCTTGTCCTTGGTCAAGTCAGTAGACGAAATCAAAGCTGCCTTGCCGACTCAACCAGCAAAGATGCCTGGACAAACAAGCTTGGGACCCGCAATCAACGCGGACTCCAACATGACCCTCCTCCTTTGGGTGACAATCCTCTAGGAGCCACCGCTCCTTCAGCTGCAGATGAAGCCAGGGAAGCAAGGAGGGATGTCCAGGATCTTCGGCAATATTTAATGCCCGAGACTCCTCTCGGGACCTCAGGATATGGCAGCCAAATCCCGTTGCATGGAGAGATATACCTTTTCTACCATGGTACAAGCTGTTTTATATCGATTTATATGACAGGAAGATCACTGCTAGTCGGTACATAACTTATTTCGAGGTCATAACCGACCACTTGCTGTATAGTGACGCCATCCTCACACGATTATTCATCGAAGCATTGGAGGGGATCGCGTTCGACTGGTTTCGCAACCTTCCTGACAACTGCATCTATTCTTTTGACGGCTTCAAGCACATGTTCCTAGAACAATTCTATAAAGTGGAACATGATGTGACAATGTCACCTCTCATGGAAATTGTTCAGGGGAAGAGGGAGATGACAAGGAACTATATCGAGCAGTTTTGCCAAACTACAATGAGATTGCCCCAAGAAAATCCCGAAAGCCCCTTGATTGAAATCTGTCAGAAGAAGTTGCTCCCCGCAATCAGCCTCTAGATGGGTGAAGATCAGTTCAGGGATTGGCCGACCTTCATCATAAGCGCCACTAATACGGAGGCGAAGTTAAAGAAGGCTCGCCAGCTGGGATTACACATCCCAGACGGAGAGGTCAAAAGTAAATGTCCTGGTACCGCCGCCAATAACAACACTAACGGCACCTCCAATAATCGGGACAATAAGGGCAAATATGCCCTGGTTGCCGGTACGACAAAGAAGCCTAAACAAAAGCAGTCAGAAGTTCAGTGGCCCCAGGTTAATTACTCATTCGAAGATAGTCAAGTCTATCTTCGACATGCTTTTGCAAGGGGACATGATCCAACTCCCTTCACCAAGGCGCGAGCCCCGAGCATGGTGTCATTTCAATTAAAGCGGAGGACCCAAAATACTGCCATTTCTACCGCTATGTTCATCATGCCACTCAAGACTGCTTTCAATTAAAGCGGTACATCCAAAATCTTATCGACTCCAAAGCTCTGTCGCTAGACTTTGAATAGGTTATCGTGGCGGCGAACATGGTGTCAATTCAGTTCGACGACTTCCCTTCAACAAGTACTCAGGACGGGGTAATACCTATCTCCCAGGCAACGATGGAAGTTACTAATCTTTCCCCCGTCCGGGACCAGACGACTAGTTTGGTACCTCTTACCACGTCATGAGGAGAGATCATGTGGGTGCACCCAGACTTAGTGCCCGAAGTTACCCAGGCGGTGTCATCTCCAGCCAACTAAAAGGAGGACAGGAAGTCCAGAACCTGCCACACAATTTCAACCGAAGCTGAGAAGGCGGCGGCTGTTGTTACCCGGTCTGGGGCACAAGTCCACCCCACTCCGGGTAATTCAGTTGAAGACCCTCAACCGGCAATGCTGCCCGCCACTGATGTTCTGGGGCCATCTCAGCCTCCATCGGCAGACATGTCCAAGCCGAAGGAAACCCGCTTCGACAGGCCGCTCCGTAAAGATGCACCTCAAGGGCTGGAGAGACCTTACAATTTTGACATATTAGCACAACTGGCTAATACGTCGGCAAATTTGTCGTTATATGAGCTTCTAAGGATCTCCAAGGATCTTCGTGTCACATTGAGCGAAGTGCTCCAGAATGCTGACGCTTACTTAGCCCAGGTCAAACCTACAGGGGAAGACTCGTCGGCAGATCTCTAGGGCAGCAACAGTGTGGATACAATACCCAACATCGTATTCACCCCATAGGACATGTAAAATCCCTAAATTTTTACTATATTTTTTATTATTATTAAATTTGGTACTGATTTAAATTTTTATAATCGTACGTCGCATAGTTGTATTGTACGTTGCGCGTAAAATTTTATTTTCATAATTGCTCGACGAGTGCGAATATGTACGAGCGTACATATTTTTAGAAAAGTATTTTTTTTATTTTTTTGGTTTCAAAATAATATATGTAATAATTATTTTAGCTATCATACCAACATTTCCAAGTTCGTTATTTATTTATTTTATTTATAAAAAGTCTTTCGTAAAAATAGTTATTAATAATAAATGATATTCTTCATGCATACATATATATTTCATAAATATTTATTAAGTTTATTTGTAAATAATATTGTATTTTCGAAATTTTTATTATAGTATTTTTGGAAAATATATTTTGAAATTTTATGGCAAATCTTGATTTGATTTTATGGATTGATTTAAATAGTAAATTAATATCTATAATTGAATTTAATTTATCTTATTTGATTTTAAACTAAGGATGGAATTCAATTATATTTAAATTGATTTAGATTTGGATAGTAATTTTGATTTGATTTAAATTAAGTGGTAAATTATCTAAAAGGGGATTTAAATCTTTTTCCTAGTCCTTATCCTAATGGGATTCCTACCTCCTATAAAAGGAGAGGTACTTGTCCTCTTTTTCCATGAATTCTCCACAACCATCCACAAAATTTCATAACCCAAATTTGTGCATCGTGTTCGTGTTCCCTATCCCTATCCACTATGTGTTTTATTGTACAAATATATTTTCTCCACCTTGGGTCCAACAGATCCGAACCTCCGTCTCCGTCGTGTCGGACACATCCGATACGACACATCCAAACTCAACCCTAAACCTATTGCTGTCTGCAAATCCCTATCGCCTCCGTCACTAGGAGCACTACCCCTCATCGACCCCTGTCCTCCCCAAATCTTCTCTATGCCACCAACGCCCATCATCACCACCCGTCTTCACCACCAGCAAGACCACAAAAACCCTCCACCACGTCTTACCGACCGTTCCGACCCCGTCCACCAAACCATCGCGTAAGCCAACACCGACCCAAAACCTAGCAGGCAAGTCCTTGCGACCAAACCCCAGACCCCAGTACCTCCTTCCACCACCACCATTAATCACCCTTCCGTCATCACCACCGACATCACCATCTTTATCAACATGCCCGCAGCCACCAACGCCACCACAGTGGCACGACCACCCGTCGCAGACTGCCCCGACACCACCTTTTCCACCCAACCATCACCGCATTAGCCTCCACCCCTGGAACACGCGTCACCACCATGACGATGTCCCCATCACCACCAGACATCACCCTCTACATCGGAGCAGCCATCGCCGGCGCTCCACTCCGAGCCCCGACCTCCCGCTCCTCTCTCCCTCTTTCTAAATATCTTTCTCTCTCCACATTTGTTTTTTTTGAGAGAAAAGTACCGAATGTCTTCATTTTTATTTTTTATGTTTTGTTACTTAATCATTATTATTATTATTATTATTATTATTATTATTATTATTACTATCATTATTATTATTATTACTATTAATATTATTATTATTAGTATCATCATTATTATTATTGTTACTATTTTTATTATTACTACTAATTAAGTGTTTGTAGGAAAATGGTAATTGAGTTGTTATTTTGTTATTAATATTTTTTAAATATCAAGTATATAGCTACATGTATATATGTATTATTACAAGCATTAATGTTGCTAATTATTTCTATTATTATTATTATTAAAATTAATATTTACTTTGAAAACTATTTATTAGTATTTTCTAAATTATGTTATAACAAAATTTTGTGTTGTGCTAATACTTATTTTCCAAATTGGGTTTATGAGCCCTAAAATATTGTTATTTTGTCTTCTATTAGTATATGGCTTTTTAGTCTAAAAATTATATTTGATAAATATTAGTTTTTGTCGTAAATTGTTTTCCTATATTTTTCAAGTAACTATTTGTATTTCTGAATACAAGAAAAATATAGTCTTAACTATAATTGATTTTCAAATTTGGTTTTTAAATAAAAGTATTTATAAAAATAGTTATAGCTATTTTATTATACCAAATTCTTCGAATATTTATTCTTGTCCATGACTAAATCAATTCCTTCCTACCTTCTTACAAATCTCGAACCTCCCTATACCATCCCTAGCTAACTTGACTGTCCCGGACCAAATGGAACTGTCCGTGCCACCATCAGAGCTCACCTTGCATAGTTGTTACACCGAAGTCGCAGTTCGTGCCATATCGATCATTGCAGCACCTCAGGCGTCCCACTAGGTAAGACACCTTGCCATTTGCTGTTTATTTATTTTAGCTCATATTTCATGCATTATTCATTATTTTCTTTATGCAAAATAAACTGTGGTACATGGCATAACCTGTTAGAATTTACTGTTCATTTATATTTCCTGCTATGTATTATTTTTCTTACACATTAAACCTAGATTTAAGGACCACCTTTGTGTGTTGCATTCATTGGCCTTGACATGTTGTACCACGAAGTTGTGTGTCGTATGTAGAACACGGACATGCGTGATTGGCTGGCCACCAGTATATACAAGCCGTGCGATAGGAATAACCGCTAATAGAATTGCATGCTAGTTTGACTTAGCGGTTATAGAGGTTTTCTGTTGTAGATACAACAGAGTAGGCATTAGGCGGGGAGGACAACTCCTTAGCGTATGGGCTTCGATGCACTTTCCCTTGTGACCCGAAAGCTCCGCTGGAGATACGGGGTTAATGACCCATGATTACTGACGGCCACTGACGTTCTACGGAGCGTTATGCTCTTACTGATTAGGCCTCTGGTTCCCCAAGAGGGAGGACCATGCCGATCCTATTTAGCCAGGGCCCATGCGCATGAAGGATTGTTCTTAACTACATTTTACTTAGAACGGTTAGGCTACCTTATCCGTTAGGTATGAGTACTTTTGGTTTGGGTACTTGTATCTGACCGTGGCTTGGAACAATAACTTGTTGCGGATTAGTTTGTCACATCTTGTCCTTGTTTGTTTGTAGGTGTGACTTACTACTCCGATGAGAAGGTATTGAACCTTGTTGGGGTCTGGATACCATATTGGATTTATAGCATGGAAAGATACGTCACCGTAAATTAGTTTACAATCTCCTGTCCTTGTTTGGTTGGATGGATGGTAAGCTAGTTCAATAGGTGTGTATTGGACCATGTTATAATTCAATTGACTTATTTATTTGAGCAATATTTATTCAGTTTATATGGCATGATATTATGTGTCTTATTACGTCCCTCTGAGGACCTGGTTATCCTGTCAGGTGTGTGATCTTGTCTTTCGCAGGTGTTATAGCCGGGGCCATGATCATCTATATTTCTTCGAGGATGATTGCACTTTGATCGTCTTCGCTTCGCTCGCCAAAATTATTCTTTTGTACATCATGTATTTCTTTTCATAGTTGGTAGTGGATTTGTCTCCGCCCAACTACATGTGCCAATGACAATTCATTATCATTATATGATATCTTTTATTTATTTATTTTGTGTGGATGAGATTAGTTATGGTTCTACTGTATTTTACAGCTTACGTATATTTATTATACGGCTGGCATGTCTACGTTCCTAGTCCTACGTATTTTGGGACTGGGGCGTTACATATTTATGTGGTGGCCCATGCAGGTTAAGATAAATTATTTGGTTACTTTACCATGCCAAGCAAGCCTGCGAATAGGATTAGAAGTCTAGGATGTCATCCACATACTTGACCCCTTTCCTCGATTCCATATTCGAACTATCGTTCGACTCATCGACTACATCTTGCTTGATTCCTTCCATCATAATTATTATCTTCCCTTCGTGTTTTGCTAGAGGTTAGACATGTGACCCCTACTAGTTAGACATTGTCCTAGAACACCATTAGTTTAAATTTTAAGTTGGGTAGAATACCTTGTGACTTAGCAATCCTTTTTTCCTTGCGACCTATATTAGCAAATCTACTTAGATTCTAGAATTTAGAGGACCCTAACCCATCTAGTCAACCAAGGACTTGGACAAGAAGACTATAGGATGACTGTATAGAGACCAACACAGGATATGACTTAGAATCATTCTGCTTTCTTTCAATCTTAATCTCTCGTGCCTATGTTTTTACCATCTTGACTAATGATGCTAATGTAGCCTAGTTTTGCAAGCTTATTCCTTTATCGAGCTTGTTCAAGACATATGTTATTTGGGTCGCACCTACTAACATATTGCCTAATCAGAACCGGTGCATGATGATCTGATCAACCGAGTGCACTTTGGTTCAATTTTTATCGTTCGTTCTACGTGGATGGGGACATAGCTAAACTTGCCCTCTAGAGTCCCATCCGCGACTGCCTTGGCAACTTCTTTTGAATTATTCGGTCGCCTTCGAACCACGTATTCGTATTTGATAGCGCGTCCTTCGAACTCTATATTGCGTTCGCCTTCACCTATTTTAGAAGGACAAAAACATTGTACTAAAACTTCCTCTAGCCTTCCTATCGATTGTGACCATTATCAATCGATGTTGCTATATCTTCATCCTAAACTACTCGTCCTTTTCTCGGCCCTATATTTACTATCATGACCTTCTAATTGCTTAATTTAGGAGTAAATCAAATTTGTTCTCTTAATCGTGCTCTCAACCTACTCTCAAGAAATCATATCTTCTAGGTCTCTAATTTATTTTCTCGTGATACCATACAATTCCTTATTGTAGGATATCTTGATTAAACTTTAACCCTTGATCATTTCCCCTCTTGCATTAATTAGCCACATCCTTAATTATTTTCGTAATTACCTAAATTATGATTTCCTAATACATCTTGTGTTGAATGTTGTGAATTGATTTTTCCTCATCACTATCCCTTTGTGCCTTCTCACCCCCTACTACTTTTTAATTTCGAGGACAAAATTCTTTTATGTTGGATAGGATGTAAAATCCTTAAATTTCTACTATAATTTTTATTATTATTAAATTTGGTACTGATTTAAATTTTTATAATCGTACGTCGCGTAGTTGTATTGTACGTCGCGCACGAAATTTTATTTTCGTAATTGCTCGACGAGTGCGAATATGTGAGAGCGTACATATTTTTAGAAAAATATTTTTCTATTTTTATGGTTTCAAAATAATATATGTAATAATTATTTTAGCTATCATACCAACATTTTCAAGTTCGTTATTTTATTTATTTTATTGATAAAAAGTCTTTCGTAAAAATAGTTATTAATAATAAATAAATTCTTCGTGCATACATATATATTTCATAAATATTTATTAAGTTTATTTGTAAATAATAATGTATTTTTGAAATTATTATTATAGTTTTGGAAAACATATTTTGAAATTTTATGGCAAATCTTGATTTGATTTTATGGATTGATTTAGATAGTAAATTAATATCTATAATTGAATTTGATTTATCTTATTTGATTTTAAACTAAGGATGGAATTCACTTATATTTAAATTAATTTAGATTTAGATGGTAATTTTGATTTGATTTAAATTAAGTGGTAAATTATCTTTTTAAATCTTTTTCCTAGTACTTATCCTAATGGGATTCCCACCTCCTATAAAAGGTGAGGTACTTGCCCTCTTTTTCTATGAATTCTCCACAACTATCCACAAAATTTCATAACTCAAGTTTGTGCATCGTGTCCGTGTTCCCTACCCCTATCCACTATGTGTTTTATTGTACAAATACATTTTCTCCACCCCGTGTCCGATAGATCCGAACCTCCGTCCCCATCGCCTCACCAGGAGCACTACCCCTTACCGACCCCTGTCCTCTCTAAATCTCCTCTATGCCACCACCGTCCATCATCGCCACCCGTCTTCGCCACCAGTAAGACCACAAAAACCCTCCGCCATGTCTTGGTGACCGTTTCGACCCTGTCTACCAAACCACTGCGTCAGCCAACATCGACCCAAAACCTAGCAGACAAGTCCCTGCGATCAAACCCCAGACCACCAGTACCACCTTCTACTACCACCATTAAGCACCCCGCCGTCATCACCACCGGCATCACCATCTTCATCACCATGCCCGCAGCCGCCAACGCCACCACAGTGGCACGGCCACCCGTCGCAGACTGCCCCGACACCACCCTGTCCACCCAACCATCACCGCCTTTGCCTCTACCCTTGGAACACCTGTCGCCACCACGACGATGTCCCTATCACCACCAGCCATCACCATCACACCCTGATCCGACCAGCCGAGCCATCCGACAAAACCCTACAACCAACACCAACCTAAACTCCGACCAAACCCTGCCACCGCCATAGCCTGACCCCGCCACCGCAGCACATCGCTGTGAAACCCGTATTTTTAGTTTACTTCTAATTTTTTTTTTGCTAAATAAAATTTTGTTAGCAATAAATTTTTTCTTTAGAATAATGTTAGATGTTAATAATATTTATTTAAGAGTAAATTATTTTCCAAATAGTTAAACTTGGATTTTTGGCATGTCAGCCCGGACTTGAACCCAAATTTGAACATAAAATATTTTTATAAATTGTACAAAAATTTTCTAAATAATATTTCCTTTAAAAATATTTTTAGTTGTCTAAAATTTTCCTAGCCCAAAGCCTTTAAATTTTATTGAAACCCATTGCTTTGGCCATTAGTTTCAATCCTGGCCCAAACTCATTATTTTTCTAAGTCCAATTGGACCTAACCCAAGCCAATTATAGGCTAACCTATAAATCTTGAATGGGTTTCAAACCCATTCGTATGTCTCAACCCATTAAGTCTATACTTACTCTTGGTATTGAATGACATATATTAAGTGTCTGATGAAGAAAACATTCAATAGCCTTTTCATTCTTCTTTAGTGTTGGGTGCTGTGAGTGGCCTTTGTGAACCGAAGAAGTTTTCTTCTTCTTCCCCACCCGTTGACCCCCTCGCCTTCCATAACCGGCCGACCATCAAGCCATGGTGGCTCTCCATCTTCTTAAATGGTAACCTTCACTACCTATTTCCTATAAAAGGGGCTTTTCCTCATTATTTTTTTTTCCACACCATCACCATCTTCTTCATCCTCTTTCCAAATCAACTATTTTTCGGCGATCCCCTTCTCGATCCTCCCCGGCGAACCATTGGCCGAGTTTTCCCGAGGCCGACGCCCCTTTCCAGCGCGACCGAGCCGCTTCCCGGCGCTCCCGTCGACCCGAACGGCCCCGCGTCACCGCCGCCCGCGCCCGACCGGCGACCGCCGCCGTCCACCGCCGGCACCCCGCGTGGCCTTCGTCCGTCGACCCTTTGCTCGCCCCTGTCCATGTCCAGCACTGTCCGTTTTGCCGTTCGGTTCCGCGACCCAAATTCGGGATTTCCTTCGACTTCGGTTTTGGGTATAATTTCTGGAACTCTATTTTCCTTTCTGTCGATGATGAATTTTCTGGTCCCCGAATCCAGCAGGATTTCGGTTTTTCGACAACGTAAATTCTACGTTGCAATTTCTGTTTTTTTCGGAATTTTCGGAGAATCGGGTGTCTGAGAACCTTTTCGAAAGGAACTCTGGAGAATGATTATTTCTCTGGGTTTTCCTATTCGTAGGCTAATTCTCGGAGTTTCCGAAGGAAATTTGGAAATTACCCGTATTCGGATTTTCGGGAAAGTTCTGTTGATTTTCCATGGTTTGATATTTGGTTGTCTTTTAGTGGGGTATGTGTTCTGTTGTGTTTAGTTGCGGAATTGGGTTTTTAAACATTGTTTCTGTTGGAAATTTCCTTTGGTTGTCACTCCTGGACTATGAGTTAGTAGTGATGGTTGATTGGAAAATATTATTTTGAGGAAAATATATTAAAGTGGGAGTTTTGAGAATTATTTTGCAGGTATCGGACGCGTTCCCAGTTTTTGGGTTATCCCGAAAACAGAGGGAATGCTGCCGAAATTTTCGGAAAATTTATTAAAAGATTTTAAAATGATTTTTCTGATAAATATTATTTTAATAATATTTTTGGGCGATGACCATATTGGTCAATAGGCCCCAGCGAAATGCAAACGCATCGGTTCGTCCGGACGTTGAGGCAGAGTAGCTGTATTCGAATCCCGAAGTACAAATCTCGACCAATTGAAATTCAAGGCAAGTATGGTTGTGTTAATTTCAGTTTAATTAATATTAGAATATTGCATATTAAATACACAATTGTTACACGTACTCTCTCCTAGAGTAACACATTGAATCATTGCATCGGGATAATGGGGAGTAGTGTAGTTATCTATGATCAAAGCCCAATAGTAAATGAATGTGCGAGCTTACACCTCTTCACACGGGGTTAGGCCGGACCGTATCAATAGGATACAAGTGAATCATCCTAAACCGGTCATAGATACTGCATACTCAAATCACAATTGTTTTATAGTTAAAAATCATTGTTTCCAAAGTTATTTTAATATTTCAATTTTCTATTCATTATGCAAATTGTTATTTTCATAATTGTACTTGCTCCTTTCCTGACTGGATTCCCCACACCCAATAGGTCCTATTGATGACTCAGAGCTACAGATTAGTAGCTATTACGACCCAGAGCTGTATCCTGCTATGCTTCCAGAGGAGGTTCCTGATGTTGATGATGACACTTCTGCTTAGATGGAGATTTGTTGTCTTTATTTAAATTAATGTTATTTTAAAAGTGGTGAACTCTTTTGTAATGAACAAGTTTATTTTTATCGTTAAATAAAATGTTGTGGCAATTATAAATTCAAGTGTTGTTGATTGTACCTACATATGGAATACAGCTTACTGCCGCCGTCTCAACAACGGTGCAGGCTGGGCATGATCCGAGTCGACCCAAGAAATTGGGATCGGGTCGTGACATGTTTTTAGTGGTGGCCCATGCAGGTCAACTAAATCAACAATTTAGGAAAACTAGAAACAATTAGGAACACTAGAACATCAAAATTGCCACAACATAGGACCGATTTATATATGATAAATATTTTTATAGACTGGTAGGTTACCTTGCTTATGCTTGCATCCTAAACCTTCCAGAGAATGACCACTGACAAAACCAACTCTGCTGGCGATGTGGTATCATCTCCGGATCGAACCCCGCCTCTTCAGTCAAGTCAGAGCTTTTCACCCAACCAGCTGATTGATCATCCTCACCAATCATCCAGTGAAGTTTTCCCCACACTGGCAAATCCTACCTCTCCTCTAACTGGGTTACTTTTCTTTGAGGAAGTACCCACTCATGTTGCTTCACCAGTACCAGAGAACACCTCTCAGATGGTTGCTCTATTTCAAGAAATCCTAGAGTATCAGAAGATTCAAGCTGAACAGATAGATATCTCGAGAGAAGTCATGAAGAATATCAACGACGCAACCTTAGCCATTTTAAACCAAGTTGGAGCGGAACCTCGTCCTAGGAGGGATACCCATGAGAATAGAAGATATTTGGGCCCTGTCCGACAACCATATTGCAAGAAGCTTTTGGCTTGTGCCTACTGTAAGAGACCTGGTCACCAAGCCAACATTTGTCGCAAGAGATTAAGGCAATGTTTGGTGTGTGGATCTGCTGAACATCAAGTTAAGGACTGCCTCTTATCTTATCATCGTATCGGAGCGTCTATTATGCCACAACCTCAGGACTCTATCCAACAGACCGTAGGAAGGGATGAAGCAGAATCAAGGATCATAGAAGAGGAAGAAAATGGAGATGCCCAAGCAAGAACCAGAACCATGAAGAATAGTACTTAGGACTGCTGAGTAGTATTATCTATTAAGAAGCTGTAACAAGATGTCCCTAGATCAATTATGAGAGTTTTGTTGTAATTCTCTTATATGAATAAAAATCTTAGTTACATCTTCATGATAGAAGTTTTCCCTAATAGTTTCTGGATTACCCTATGCATAGAAATATTCCATTAACCTAGTACCTAGCTCCTTCCCTATGACTAAGTGATACTATAGAATCGACCTGAAGGAAGCCAAGGAAATGAAGGATTAGATCAATGGACTAAAGGTGTTGGGTTTCATATAAGACGGAGCTTCACTCTAAGAAGCATCAGTCTTGTTTGTATCCAAGAAGGATAAAACAATATGGATGAGAGTAGACTATCAGGGCACTGAAGAATTACTTTTTCTCGACTGATGATCTATCCAAGTTGAGTGAACTTAAGGGTTTTCGGAGATTAACTTAAGAACTGACTACCATCAGATTAAGATCATGAAGGAGTACATTCTCAAGACGACATTCAACACCAAATACTGGTAATTGAATTTTTGGATCATGTCTCTTGGAATGATGAATACTCATGTTGTGTTCATGAATCTCATGAACAGAGTCTTTTTATGAGTAATTGAATCAGTTTGTTGTCTTTTCTTTAGATAACAAAAATCTGATATACTCAAGGACTGAAGAAGAACATGAAGAGCATCTGAGAAATTTCTAGGAACTTTGAAGAAGTTTTTGGTAAGCTATCAAGACATGAATTTTCTTAGACAATGTGGTTTTTGCCATAATGTCACAAGAGAAGAAAATTTGATAGACTCTAGATAGATAGCCGCTGTGGAGAAGTCGTATATCTAAGTTCAATGGTTTCTTGGACTTGATGGGATACTACTGGAATCTGTGTAGGAATTCGCCAAGATTGCTGAGTCGATGATGAAGCTGACTCGAAAGAATGAAGAGTTTGTCTGGACGCATTTAAGAAGCTGTAGAAGAAGCTTACCAATCCTTGCGCTACCCGCAGGATCCGGTGGTTTCACCATCTACAGAGATGTCTCAGGAAAAAGACTGGGTTGTATTCTTCAACAACATGGGAAAATAATTGTCTACATATCTAGGCAATTACGGACTCATGAGAAGAACTATCCCACACATAATTCGAAACTTGTTGTAAGTATCCTTGCTTTAAGGCTATGGAATTATTATGGAAAGGGAGTAAAATTATATACGGACTATAAAAGTCTGAAATATATTTCTACTCAGAAAGAGCGGAATATTGGGTAAACGAAGACGATTGAAGCTGATATCGATGGTTTGACCAAGAAGCGGCACCTAGACATCAGGAAGTTGGGCTGGAGAGCATACTGTCTGAAGATAGAAGGATGGAACTAGATGCTGATTCAGTGTCAATAAAGCTGCAAGTGAGCTCGAGTCTGAAGAACAAAGTCAAGAAGACGCAGTTTCAAGACAAGGCACTTGTAAACTTAGAGATCAAGTGTTGGCAGGAACATTTGGGAGTTTCTCTATTGCCAACGATGGAACACATAAATGGATTTTGTGTTAGGATTACTTTGTTCCTAAGGAGGGAAGATCACCAATTGGATTTTGTGGACTGACTGACCAAGTCAGTTCATTATGAAGTTGCTTTATTCACGAAAGAGTTGGCGGCAATGTGCAAGAGACACATCTACCGGATTCATGAAGTTCCAACTGACAGACAATCAAAGAAGTCAATCTAGACGTTTGAAGACATGCTGAAGAATCTTGCCTCCTGGAATCTGGAGGATCTTGGAAAGATCAATTATCTTTGGTAGAGTTTTCTTACAATAAATACCCAGTTAGCATCAGTACAACATCATTGAAGTTTTGGATGTAGTTTTCGTACATAACTTGCATAGGACGATGTAGAAGAAAGAATACTGTTAGATCCAGAGAGAGTAACTGGCGCAGCAGAGGAAGTGAAGATGATCAGAGACAAGCTATGATAGACAGAAGCACTGGGCAGACAACAGTTGTCAACCACTGGAATTTGTAGAAGAAGGCAGTGTCAGAGAAACCAGTAACAAGCATAGTCAGAGGTGAGATAAAGATCAGGCAAAGTTGAATCATTATTCCTATTTCTTTCCATACTCATCTGTTTCATTTTCAAATTTGACATTATGCTTGTTAGCCTAGTTTTGCGAGCTATTCCTTTTTCAAGCTTGATCATGACATTATCTTATTGGAGGCCTCCATTAATATATTGTCTAATCAGAACCGGTGTAATGATGGTCTGATCAACCTCATACACTTTGGTTCGCTTTATATTTTATTTTGTCCCTAAATTGTCTCATCCATGATTACCTTTAAAAATTCTTATTGTTTGAACCTGAATTGAACACCATACTCGTGTCTAATTGAATTGTGGGAATCCTGTCCTACCTGTCCTTAAATTTCGAGGACGAAATTTTCTAAGGAGGGAAGGTTGTGAAACCCGTATTTTTAGTTTACTTCTAATTTTTTTTTTGCTAAATAAAATTTTGTTAGCAATAAATTTTTTCTTTAGAATAATGTTAGATGTTAATAATATTTATTTAAGAGTAAATTATTTTCCAAATAGTTAAACTTGGATTTTTGGCATGTCAGCCCGGACTTGAACCCAAATTTGAACATAAAATATTTTTATAAATTGTACAAAAATTTTCTAAATAATATTTCCTTTAAAAATATTTTTAGTTGTCTAAAATTTTCCTAGCCCAAAGCCTTTAAATTTTATTGAAACCCATTGCTTTGGCCATTAGTTTCAATCCTGGCCCAAACTCATTATTTTTCTAAGTCCAATTGGACCTAACCCAAGCCAATTATAGGCTAACCTATAAATCTTGAATGGGTTTCAAACCCATTCGTATGTCTCAACCCATTAAGTCTATACTTACTCTTGGTATTGAATGACATATATTAAGTGTCTGATGAAGAAAACATTCAATAGCCTTTTCATTCTTCTTTAGTGTTGGGTGCTGTGAGTGGCCTTTGTGAACCGAAGAAGTTTTCTTCTTCTTCCCCACCCGTTGACCCCCTCGCCTTCCATAACCGGCCGACCATCAAGCCATGGTGGCTCTCCATCTTCTTAAATGGTAACCTTCACTACCTATTTCCTATAAAAGGGGCTTTTCCCCATCATTTTTTTTCCACACCATCACCATCTTCTTCATCCTCTTTCCAAATCAACTATTTTCCGGCGATCCCCTTCTCGATCCTCCCCGGCGAACCACTGGCCGAGTTTTTCCGAGGCCGACGCCCCTTTCCAGCGCGATCGAGCCGCTTCCCGGCGCTCCCGTCGACCCGAGCGGCCCCGCGTCACCGCCGCCCGCGCCCGACCGGCGACCGCCGCCGTCCACCGCCGGCACCCCGCGTGGCCTTCGTCCGTCGACCCTTTGCTCGCCCCTGTCCATGTCCAGCACTGTCCGTTTTGCCGTTCGGTTCCGCGACCCAAATTCGGGATTTCCTTCGACTTCGGTTTTGGGTATAATTTCTGGAACTCTATTTTCCTTTCTGTCGATGATGAATTTTCTGGTCCCCGAATCCAGCAGGATTTCGGTTTTTCGACAACGTAAATTCTACGTTGCAATTTCTGTTTTTTTCGGAATTTTCGGAGAATCGGGTGTCTGAGAACCTTTTCGAAAGGAACTCTGGAGAATGATTATTTCTCTGGGTTTTCCTATTCGTAGGCTAATTCTCGGAGTTTCCGAAGGAAATTTAGAAATTACCCGTATTCGGATTTTCGGGAAAGTTCTGTTGATTTTCCATGGTTTGATATTTGGTTGTCTTTTAGTGGGGTATGTGTTCTGTTGTGTTTAGTTGCGGAATTGGGTTTTTAAACATTGTTTCTGTTGGAAATTTCCTTTGGTTGTCACTCCTGGACTATGAGTTAGTAGTGATGGTTGATTGGAAAATATTATTTTGAGGAAAATATATTAAAGTGGGAGTTTTGAGAATTATTTTGCAGGTATCGGACGCGTTCCCAGTTTTTGGGTTATCCCGAAAACAGAGGGAATGCTGCCGAAATTTTCGGAAAATTTATTAAAAGATTTTAAAATGATTTTTCTGATAAATATTATTTTAATAATATTTTTGGGCGATGACCATATTGGTCAATAGGCCCCAGCGAAATGCAAACGCACCGGTTCGTCCGGACGTTGAGGCAGAGTAGCTGTATTTGAAGATTGGACCAGTTCTGAGACATTCTAATAATTTACAAATTTAGTTAAAATTTTATTATTTAATTTTTAGGTGATTTAAAAGGACTAACCCATTTTTCTCTTATTTAAATTCATGTATTAATTTGTAAGGGCATAAGCCTATTCTTTATCTTCTGCAAAAGTTGTAATCAGTAGGAGCAATAAATTTGTGATTTCTGGGATTGAGTAAACGCGTAGAATTAATCAATATTATTATTAATTATTAATTAATAATTCACGATTTTCTCATTTTAAGAAAAGAAATTATATTTTTACATATAATTATAAAACACTAAATTTTTCCCAATAAGTTGATAAAATACCACGTTTTATATTCAATTGAAAATTACAAGTTTTTCCGAAAAACCTAAATTGAATTTCTAAATTCAAACTCATTAGTAAACGTTGTGATAGTTAGCTAATAACTAAAATAGACTAGGAAAGACAAATAGAGATTGCAACTAGATTTTTCTGGTATTTGTATTTCTGAGATAAAGTTCCCCGGAATGTAGGATTTCAAGGAAGAACGTGACCTTTCGAATCCCGAAGTACAAATCTCGACCAATTGAAATTCAAGGCAAGTATGGTTGTGTTAATTTCAGTTTAATTAATATTAGAATATTGCATATTAAATACACAATTGTTATACGTACTCTCTCCTAGAGTAACACATTGAATCATTGCATCGGGATAATGGGGAGTAGTGTAGTTATCTATGATCAAAGCCCAATAGTAAATGAATGTGCGAGCTTACACCTCTTCACACGGGGTTAGGCCGGACCGTATCAATAGGATACAAGTGAATCATCCTAAACCGGTCATAGATACTGCATACTCAAATCACAATTGTTTTATAGTTGAAAATCATTGTTTCCAAAGTTATTTTAATATTTCAATTTTCTATTCATTATGCAAATTGTTATTTTCATAATTGTACTTGCTCCTTTCCTGACTGGATTCCCCACACCCAATAGGTCCTATTGATGACTCAGAGCTACAGATTAGTAGCTATTACGACCCAGAGCTGTATCCTGCTATGCTTCCAGAGGAGGTTCCTGATGTTGATGATGACACTTCTGCTTAGATGGAGATTTGTTGTCTTTATTTAAATTAATGTTATTTTAAAAGTGGTGAACTCTTTTGTAATGAACAAGTTTATTTTTATCGTTAAATAAAATGTTGTGGCAATTATAAATTCAAGTGTTGTTGATTGTACCTGCATATGGAATACAGCTTACTGCCGCCGTCTCAACAACGGTGCAGGCTGGGCATGATCCGAGTCGACCCAAGAAATTGGGATCGGGTCGTGACAATCGCTGTCGCCACCAATCACCACCAACAGAAACCCCATCGTCGACAGCCACCAAAATCACCCAAGAAAAACCCGAGTTTAAAACCATAACTCACCTCCGCCTCCTCCATGGCCGGTGAGCTCTGTCGTGCCGAAAAGACTCCGCTATAGCTTTGACCACCCCCTGCCGCCCATGTCCGCCGTGACCACCCTGGCCGACTGCCCTAGCAGTGCACCGCACAGCCCGAAAACCCTCCCGATCTATGCTCCTCCACCTGTCCGACCGCCATCCGCCGCCCTGCGTCAGCCCCACGCCGGGCCGACCCTCTCCGACGAAGCCCTCGTCGTGCGCCGGCTAATCGACCACTCCGCCGCGTCCCGGCGCCTCCCACCGCCCGTACAACCTGTCCGCCATGGCTCCACCCTCGCCGTGCCGCTCCGCTTCCTCCGCCCGCACCCCTCTGTCCACCGGAGCAGCCATCGCCGGCGCTCCACTCCGAGCCCCGACCTCCCGCTCCCTCTCCCTCTTTTTAGATATCTTTCTCTCTCCACATTTGTTTTTTTTTAGAGAAGAGTACTGAATGTCTTCATTTTTATTTTTTATGTTATTTTTTTTTGTTAATCATCATTTAAAAAATTTTTTGCTTGTATTTTCAGATGCACAAAAGGAAAATAGGTACAAAAAAGTCCTCCAGTAGGATGTCCTTTATCAAACACAAATACTGTATTAGGCCCCCTAGTACAAGCACCACAAATACCAAAAACAAAGAATGGAGCGAATGCATTCTGTTTATTCAAAATTAGTTACATTCGTTACATCTCAAAAAAAGGGAGGCGGAAGAAAAGGCTACTACTCATCAGCAACACACAGTTAGGCAAGAATGTCTTCCAACTGCGCAGTTGAGCGCTCAATTCTCAGTCTGGCTCGGTGTTCAGCATCCTGGGTTATCCTTTCCGCATCCTCAAGATGTGCACGAGCTTGCCAATTTTCCTCTAATTTCTTCAGTGCACCCTCTAGAGCGGCAGAGGCTCGTGTGACCTCATCAGTCTCCTTGCAGATCTTCTCTTTTTCCTGGCGAGTGGCTTGGAGCTCAGTCTACAGAGATGTCAGCCTGGCCTGGAGCTGGAGAAGCAGCTCGTTCGTTTCGGTTATAGTATGAATGGTGGTCTCCTTACGAGTCAAGCAAATATCTCCCTCTCGGCTTAGCTTGTCATATTTAAGAGACAGCTTATGGAGGTCCTTCTCCAAGGTGGGCTTGGTCGTCTCCTGTACAGCCTTCACCTTTTCCACGACCTTTATAAGGAAAGCACGCTCCTGCTCCACTACAGCAGACGTATCGACTTGCCGTAGTTTTCGCAAATAGATTAGGCGCTGATCAGTCTCTGCCATTTTATGTTCCAAAAGAACGGCCGCCCCTTCTTTACCTGGAAGCATCTTCAGTAGGTTAATCTGGCCTTGGGCACAATGACGGGACACGACAAATGAAGTCCCTCGACTATGATGACGGTAGAAGCTCTCGACTATATCCCTCGACGATTCGTCTAGATTCTCCAAAGAGGACGGCGTCGAGGAACATCAGCCAAGGAAGCTGAAGGTGTGTAAGAAGAAGACATACCGGAGCTTGACGACCCTGTCAAAAGAGAAACAAACTCCGAGCGACGAGATTCTCGTACGACAACAATCTCCTCTTCCGCAGCCCAAAGGAGCTGAAGACTAGGCAGAGTGGAGAGTTCAATCTCCGGAAAAGAGGCAGCCTCAACCGATCCCGCATCCACCAAAGAAGTTGAAGGAGCCGGGACTTCTATGCTCGATGTGGTGGATGGACCCTCAACCTGAGCGGGAAGAGGAGAGGGACACTTCTTGCTGGTACCAGGTCAGTCCCTGGATCCTCTCTATCCTTTCTTCTGCGGCCATATCCACCCTCAGTAGCGGAGAGGCAGATCCTATAGGTCCAGAACAACCGACAATCAGCTTGAACCGAAGAAGATGGAGTTCAAGCAAAAAAATCTCCTCATTTGTAAGAATGTGACATAGCTTACCAGAGATAGGGGTGAAGATTGGGACTCAATCGCAGTAGTCTCAGCTCCTTCTGCCGCCTCCACATCTCCCGTGAGATCAACAACGGTACCCAAACCCTCCATGCCTGCCTCCTTAGCCCCTGTTGCTCCGGACAAGGACGTAATTATATCAGCACCAATTTGTGAGTACCCCACAGTTCTAGGGTCAGATCCCGGAGCATGAAATGCACAGGCAGCATCTGATGATTGAAGGTTTGCTTCCACCGATGCCTGCAAAGGAGAGCCTTCAGATACCATTCCGAGGACAATATTGGGGGTTTTCGTGAAATAATTTACCCTCGTGTTGACTCCAGTATTACTACCCATTTCCTCGACGGCAGGCCCATAGAACCTAGCCGCAACTCGTTTCTGGGAACGAGGCCTCATAATGACAGGAGGTTCAGGCCTGCTTTGTCTACACAGAGGATTCGATATAGGGGAAGGCACGCGCATCGCCAAAGGGCTTACAGTGGGCTGGAGATCTTCGAAGTTATCTTCCTCCTCCTCCGTGCTGTCGGACTCAGAATCAGAATTCCCCTTTCTCGTCCTCTTGTGTGAGTCGCTCGGTCGTTCCTCCAATTTTGTACCGACAATAAAACTGGTACGGGAATCAAAGTCGTTGGAAGCGCATTCACGGACACATAAAGAAGGGCCGCCTTATACGCAATGATTGTAACACCCAGTTTTCCAAATGAGGATAATTTTGAAATTTTGTAATTATAATTATTATTTATTGATATTTATTTTATATTATAATTTTGGTGATTTTTAACACTACAAGAAAATATGGTTTCTATGACATGTAATGTTGTCACAGAAGTTATGAAACTGGTCACAACACATCTTCTGTGACGAGTACAGTGACGACTTACTTTCGTAGCCTATACCTCCGTAGCTAAAAGTATAAGTGACGACCAAAAGTCGTTGTCACAAAAAGTTCTCTACTGTGACAAGAATATGTTGTCAGTGATAGTAAACTTTCTGTGACAATAATGCGTCACTAAAAAATATTATAAGTGACACACGATATTGTCACAAATAGCATTTTATGGTAATTAAAAATAAATATATATTATTTTGACAAAAAAATAAAAATTATTTTCGTGACAACGTTTGATATCACAAAACAATTTTAGTAACACTTTTATTGTTGTCACAATAAACGTATATGTTTAGTGACAAGTACATATCATCATTGTAAACACTAACACTTTTATTGTTGTCACTATATACTTATATGTTTAGTGAATGCAAATGTTGTCACCGTAGTGTACACTTTATATGTTTTGTGGCAAATCAATATTGTCACTAGTATTTTTTTTGTCATTGTCATTATACATTGAAAAACAAGAACACACAATACAATATCACACAATTCTTGTAGAAGAGGGTATGCATGATTGTGCTCATCTTCCAAGAACACATCATTGACTTTCCAATGTAAACTACAACTAACATTCACAAATTCTAAAAGACCTTTATACAGACGACTAACTCTAAAGTAATTATAGACAACAACAACAACATAAAACGTAATTATATCAATCCTCAAAAAGTAATTTTATTGCTCCACAAAATTTAGTACATATAACATGGAGATAAGTAATATTGAGCACTTATAAAATAAAGAGTATCCAAACTGGCTGGTACATAAAACCTAGAGTAATCTATAAATATAAACTGATGATCAATGGCATATGCAGCTCATGTCTTGGTGATGATCAATCTTTAATGACCTGCATAAATTAATAAAGAGATTGTTTAGAATATTTCGTAAGTGTATATATATATATATATATATATATATATATATATATATATATATATATATATATATATATATATATATATATATATATATATATATATATATGAAAAAAATTGTCAATAAAACTTGATCATTCATGTCATGCATTAAAATTTGATCCACTTTAATGCATCAAAAATAATTAACCAAAACCAATTTCACAAATAATAAAACTTTAATGTATCAACAATAATATATATTAAAATATCTCAAATCCATAAGAACAACAATAACGTCCATTACATAACAAAATCTATTACATAACAAATGAAATTCCTACTAGTACTACTTAGCGCCCATGTCTTTCTAGCATCAAACTCGAACCTAATCCGCATTAATCGATCTATACAAAAAAAGATGAGAATTAATATTACGGCTAAACATGTATGCTAAACACAAAAAAATGAGAATAAATTGAAATTTGTTATACTAAACATGTATGCTAGACAGAGACACAATGTCAAATGTGTTTGTGGATTACCAACTGGAATGAAATCCACTTGCAGTTGAGAGAACAAAAACAAAGTAAAAAACTTTAATACAATCTAACAAATATTATTGTATATATATGCCTTCCTAGCTATTAAATAAGTTCATGTAGTGGATCAGTTGCAACTAGAGTTCAACTATTATAGAATATATAGAACAGAACTGGAGGTTCTATAATGTAGTATTCTAGCTTGAAATAATTTGTGAGAAACGAAAGCTACAACTGAAAGATAGTAATTATAGTTTTAAGTATCTTTCAGGTAACACGCCAAATTTCTTCATATATGAAAAAAAAAAATTGACGCTGCAAAGAATTGGCCGAAGAAATGTCTACAACAAGTGTAAGTTTACAATATATAAGGAAGATTAAAAGTGTATCAGAGTTGTAAACAACCGAGCAGTAAACAAAGAAGCCCAGAAAACAACCAAGCACTAAAATTTCAAAAAATAAGTCAATATATGATAAAAGAGTGTCAGAGTTGTAAAATTCCCCCAAAAAATATTGGCTTGAGAAAAAATTGAGTAAAACTGAACTGATACTCATAATATCACTGATACCAAATGAAACATTCAACTCAACATAGCCAAAAAATTGATACTACTCACAGTTGATAACATAAGAACTGTCTAGGATGATTAAAAGTTTATGTACCTCCCCCGAAATCAATGGCTGGGACTGCCAAGATCAAAATCCAGAGTGTAGTCATACTCAATTGTCAGAATAACCGAGGCCATAAATTTCAAGAACAGGAAAAGGTACCTACATGAAGTGGAGATAAAATTTAGAGAACGACACATTCAAGAAAATACCAAATAACAAAATAATGCACTATGAAAATGGAACAAAAACAAAGAAGATTGAATTTTTGTAAATTGTCTTAGTGAAAATCTATCAGAAGAACAAAAACAAAACCAATGGTACACCTGTCTTGTATCTAAACTAGATATGTATCAGTTCAAATGTCAGTGAACCATCATCTCATTGCTGCAAATAGCATTCCATTTTTTCATCTTACTATTCAGTCTCATGTTGGTTATTCCAGTTCAAAAATGATTTAGTTTTTTTTTATGTAGAAACCATTTCATGCCACTTGAAATTTAAGAAAGGGATGCGATAAGCTCCTGCTACTTCGAAGGGCTGTCAGTTCTATCACTGCTTTAGATTAATTTAAAAAGAATTTTGAAGTCAATGAAAAATTAACAACGCATCTTCCAAAGTAATCACTAAATTGCTTGTAGCAATGTTTTATGCCTTTCCAACTTCGAGGTAAGCCTGCCTTTTCCAGAATAACATGGTTTGGTCTCAATTCAGATATGTATGTACCCCTTCTTGGCCCCTAATTATCTCAGAAAACTTGTAGACAAGTTTACTCCTTCCTTTTTTTTAGTTTCCTTTTGCTTCTCTTTAATCTTTATATGTCTGGCCCCAAATATGAAATTTGATTCATCCCGAAATGGCTGCTTTAAGATCTTGGCTATGGACCTACAATAATTTGTTGAGTGTGCATCAACTCTAATGAGGGGTGTTTTCCCATAATTGGTCACCTTGTAAGGATTCTGATCAGGTGCAAATTTTTCCTCACCTTTGTTTACATGGATATAAAGATGCTTCCACAGGTTGGATCTTAGCGTGTGTTACTTTAATGGTTGTGTTTTGAAGAAAATGAACCCATTTATAATCCTATATTTCTATAAATATTCTATGATATTTTGCTTCTATATAAAATTTAGCTCATGAATATTAGTTTACTCTTGACTGGATATCAATGATGTGCAAATAATTATCCAGCTTATAATCCATATTTCTACAAACATTCTATGGTATTTTATATGGATTGCTGATGACAAGGGGCTCAGGACAAGTGCAGGTTTCAAAAGTTCCTAATTCTTCAAGAAAACTGAATAAGTTGGCCTAGAGTTGGATATGGAGAATAACAACATACGTATTTGACCATAAAAAAAACATATCCAGTGCACATAGGAGATGCTCAACTAACACAACATCTTCATTCGGAATGTCGTTCGAGCTTCTGCTTACGCAGGCTTTAGGGTGTGTTTGGTAGGAGGGAAAAGTGGGAGGAAGGAAAATAGAGGGAAAAGTGGAAGGAAGGATACATTTTCTCTTGTTTGGTATAAAAAGAAAATTACTATAATTGGGGTTGGCTATGAAGCACAAGAAAGCTCCATAAAAATTTGACAAATTACTATAATCGGCTGCCAAAAGAAGACAACCCTCTGTTTTGGTAGCAATTTCTTAGCTAAATTAGTTGTGAGTATGAGAGAGTCATGCCAAAATCTAGGCGGCCAGTTGGCTCGGTCGGTAGTACACCTAGCTTTTGGATATGCAGTTTAAGCTCATGCAATCAAGGAGCACCCTCCGAAATCCCCTAGATTATAAAGAGTCTAAACAATGAGGTAAAATGATACAATTTGTTGTCGGGCATTCATCCCTTTGACACATCAAGTCAAAGAGTGAAAAGGAATGACACCTCTAATATTATCTAAAAAGCATGACGAAAACAAATGTATGACGGAACGGATAGAAGTTGGTGCGAATGTCAAGAAGGAACAGGCTTATAGATTGCTCAAGGAAGAGGCAACTCCCAAACTTCATTATCTTCAAATCCCTCTACAGAAGCAATACCAGAAACATTAAGAAGCAAAATGGTAAAAGGAAGTTCACGAGAGTCAGCTAAAGGTTTACAGATCATGGTCATGTCAATAAGCGGTCTGAATCAGCAGTAACTTCACAGTGGAAGTATGTGCGTGGTTTCAGCTAGCATCTCAGGGTACTCCAGATTTTCAATCATATCCATGAAGTGAATTTTGCTTCAGAGCTAATAGTTTCTTCAAAGGAAAAGGCAAGGATAGTTGGGCAACAAATAAAACAGCTATAAGACCTATTTCTGCCTCTGATAATACTAATAGAAGACAAGGGATGGGTACAAATTTAGATGCTCAGTAAAATACATGAGTGATAAAATCCAGATTGGGCTGATATAATTTCTTTCAGACATGGGAATTAATACACAGTAGCTATCACAAGCAGGGGAAACCATATTTATCCCTAAATTTTTAAATTTTGACAACTACAATTCCTAATCCCGAGACTATAAAATAATATACAAATTCATCAATATCCTACTTTTACTTGTACTTTTTCTAAGAATGTGTATAAGGAACACATTCTACATTTATGGTACCCAAGCCAAAATTAATGGCTCTAGGCACCACACCAACTTGTGAAGTAATTGAGGAACAGTATTTTAAAAATAGACAAGCTTACTAATGTATAAGGAGTTGCTAGAAATTCATTACATTATAAGCAGTCATGTTTATTTTAACATTCAGCATAATCAACTAGATGGACAAGGCAGAGCAATTACGGTTTCTCTAAGCCACACGATAGCAGGAACCATATTAGACATAGTCTTTCTTGTCAATAACTTTTCCGTTGGAATAATAAAACAATTTAACCCTCAACCCTCGCCACAACTATGGAGTTTTGGTGTAATAGCAGCGGCTTCGACATGGTAACATAACAACCCAGGTTCAATTTCTTTTGGTGCACTATCTAAGCAGATATTTAAGACATTATACCATAGAGCGAATATGGCTCTCAACCCACAAGATGACGGGCATTTGACCTGTGGTGGTGTATTGGAATAATATAAATATTTGTTCCTCAAACCTTCACAACTCTGGAATTTAGTGCAAGTGGCAGGAACTTTAAAACTTACCCGATACTTAAATTAAGAAGCAACCTATAAGTATAAACTATTCAATTCACTAAGTGACATGAAGGGAACAATTATCTTAGAATACACTTTCCATTTCATATGATACAATAGGATATATATATATCATCCGAGACGGTGTATCAGCCGAAACAGGAATAATTGGATCAAACATGATCTAAACGGCCAAACCAGACTTTTAAGTGGCTTCAACTGGTTTAGATTGATGGTTTTCCAATCCTACCCTACAACTCTAAAATTTGATGTGAATACTCATCTAACCTTTAAAACCCTTTTCAACTTTCTTCGTTCAAAACATTCTCCTCAACCGAGTGAATACATCTCTATTAATTCCGGCGTCCTGCATCGGCTTCTAGCATCTCCAATGACGACATCCAACATTTTCAACAATGATACCTAGTATCTCTGGAAAGCTTTAAAGACCCAGACAACTGATCTTCTTGAAATAGTTTGTTTTTGTTTTTAAGTAATCTTTTTTATTGATTTCTTGAGCCTCTATGTTTTTTTTTCTTTTGGTAGGATTTTCTACCCGTGTGTTTTAGGATTTAAAAGCTATACATTGTCTAGAAATTAGAATGTGCATCATCACCTTTTTTAATGTCAAGTGAGTTGTCAATTCACTGATTGGTAGTAATTAATTTCTTATTTATGTAACGGTTCGACATTCATGAATAATATCACCATGTCATGCTAGTGTTACAGTTTGTGTTTAGTTATCGACTCTATGATGAACTTGCTACTTAATGTTGGATGATTCTTGATTGTTGCTCACTATGTTAAGATGTTTATCTATATATGATTAATATTAACTTTCATTAAAATTTCCTGTAGAACAATGTATCTCGATATTGTACAAAACATGATACGGTAACAAATATATACACTATAAGTATATCTATTTGACAACCGATCATATAGTCGCCAACAAATTGTGCCAACATCAGATTAGATATATGGAAAAAATCAATTAGATTAATAACCTAAAAAGGAATCCCAATTATTAGATTAATCGCCTAGTTATGGAATCCTATTGGTTAGACTATGGTAAGTAAGCTATGGTGTATGGACACAAATACGACAGGATACGAGCACGGTAACGAGGACACGCCATTGGTTACGGCATGTCCTAGTGTATTTAAGAGTGCGTGTGTCCTACCATATACATGTTTGACACGATGCGACGCTAAGCTATGGTGTAAGTTAACAATACGACATAACACGAGGAAGATTGTACAGTGTACACATCAAACACAAGTAGGACCATCATATCTGTAAAAATATGGGAAAATTAAAAGAAAATCTCCAGAACAAGTCATATGGCTATGGAATAAGCTACAATAGTCCTGCTCTATTTTGGAATGCATGTGTCATGTCCGATACGTGTCCTATATGATACCACCGATACATCTCATTTTTGGAGTTTCTATTAAATATATTATTTAAATCGAGCATAAAATCTAGAGAGACAAAATAAACTATGGAAACCAAGCATATGAAATCTAACCATCCAGAAAATTAAATTAAATAAATAAATAAAAACGGGAAGATTTATGAAATGCCCAAAAACTAAAAAAGTTATATGTAAAACCCACCGCTAAAAAAACTTTCATCGCGTGCCCAGAATTAGAGAAACTTATCCAAAGCGGGTTCCAAATGACCCTTTTGCCCTTCCTTTTAATTTATTGGAAACACCCACAAAACTGCTCTTAAAAAAAGTTTCAATACTCCATCTTCTTCCATACGCTGCTCACTTTCGAATCTAGGTTTTCTCCTCAAAAATCTTCAAAAACTCGTCGAAAAATTTTGGAAAGACCGGGACGAACGACAAAAGTGCTAAAACGGAGGTCCAAACATCATTTTTTTGCGAATCTAAAATTTCGGAAGGCCGTCTAACGATGAAGCTGTTACTTTTAGTCTCCTCGACGATACGCTCATTTTGCGACAAACGGGACCTCGTTTCGACCTCCCAGTCAAAAGTTATGGCCCTCCAAAGTTTCAGCTAACCATAAAATGCAGGAGAATGGCATTCTCCGTCTTAATTTACACGGAGAATGACCATTCTCCGTCTTAATTAGGACGGAGAATGACATTCTCCGTCTTAATTTACACGGAGAATGGTCATTCCAGTGTTAAAACGCAGGAGAATGACCATTCTCCGTGTTAGAAACACGGAGAATGTCATTCTCCGTGTTAAATGAAACGGAGAATGTCATTCTCCGTGTTAAATAAAACGGAGAATGACATTCTCCGTCCTAATTAAGACGGAGAATGGCCATTCTCCGTGCTAAATTAAACGGAGAATGACCATTCTCCGTCTTAATTAGGACGGAGAATGCTATTTTCCGTGTAATTTATCACGGAGAATGGTCATTCTAGTGTTAAAACGCAGGAGAATGACCATTCTCCGTGTTAGAAACACGGAGAATGCCATTCTCCGTGTTAATTAGGACGGAGAATGCCATTCTCCGTCTTAAATAAAACGGAGAATGCCATTCTCCGTCCTAATTAAGACGGAGAATGACATTCTCGGTCCTAATTAAGACGGAAACGGAGAATGTCATTCTCCGTGTTAATTAGGACGGAGAATGGCATTCTCCGTCTTAAATAAAACGGAGAATGGCATTCTCCGTCCTAATTAAGACGGAGAATGGCCGTCCTAATTAAGACGGAGAATGGTCATTTCCAGTGTTAAAACGTGTAATTTAGTTTTTTCAGGAATAAAGAGTTTCGTTCTTCTTTCAAAGCGATGATAATTCTTATGAAAAAGAAGAAGAAAGATTTCTCTCCACAATTGAAGATCTGAGTTCAAATGTCTCCACGATGAAGATGATGATGATGGTGATGATGATGACGAGCGATGATCTGAGTTCGACTGAAGAAAAACACACCGAACTACGAACGATCTTTGCGATCTCTGCTGAATATGAGAGCAATGGAATTCAGATTTCCCGTGAAGAAGAAGAAGACGAAAATCGCAATCAAGATCTAAGTTTTTTGAATTCAAATACATATAGATGACCAATTCGCGCGGAGGGGTAGTTTCGGTATTATAAAAATAGCAGTTTCTAGCGGGTGGCATCTAAAAAGGAATTTTGGAATATTTAACGTGAAAATACTTAATTCTGGGTATTTCATAAAACTTATCCAGCGGGTGGGCATTTCATAAAAGCCCACCCCGAAATTGGGTTTCTCAACAATTTCCAGAATAAAAACAGTCATAAATATGTAGAATCTGTAGAGAATATAGATCAATTACTATTTTATCATAAATCGGCCTAAAATGGGGAAAAATCTAGAACAAGCATAAGTATGTAAATAAGTAACGTTCCTAAAAAAGAAAATCCAAGCCGTGTTCGTGTCCGTGTCCGTGTCCGTGTCCGTGTCGTGTGGCTAACACGACGTAGACACTCCAAACTCCATGTTGCGTAACCGATAGATCGATCAAGAAAAAGAACACAACGGAGCTTGAAATTTTCAAAAAAGTAAACGAAAAAATGGAGAGGAGAAACTGACAACGACAACTCCGAGTACGGACACGGAGAGGACGGCACGTCCGCCGCCGAATCGGGACCGGGTGACGCGGACGACGGCGGGGGTGGCGGCGGAGACCCACGTGCCCCTCGACCGCCTCTTCCCATTCGGTAGCGGGTGCAGAATCCCCGTGGCTGTCGGCGACGGCCGGGGGAAGTTGAAGAAGCGGTAGTAGTCCGCTCCCACTTCGCTTTCTTCCGTGTCGGACACGGATCCGCTGACGCTGCTCTTGCCATTTTCTTTCTTTCTTTCTGCTGCTGTTTGGAATAATGAAGTTGTTTGTTACTTCATTGTAGTCTAGATATATACTTGTGGAAAGGGAAAACAAAGGAAACTGTGTTTTCTTTTCGGCCTCATTTGGGGAACGATTGCTGCAATCATAGGATAAAAAAATTTGTAGGGTTCGATATCATTCAAAGAGAAAAAAAATTAGTAACAGGGGAGAATCCATACCTCTTTTTCAATTAGAAAAAAATTAGTAGCGGGGGAGAATCCATACCTCTTTTTCAATTTTTTTTAGGAAAAGAGTGTTGTTGAGAGGCGCCCCTTCAGAAAAAAGGGAGAATATGCTAGGGCTCCGTGGGTTTTAAAGCGGGAAAGCGGGGAGCGAAATTTGACAACAAAAATTTTCGTGGAGAGAAAAGGATGTACGTGGAAAAGGAGGGTGGGAGCAGATTGTACTTATGGCTATTTTAGTATCCATATATAGGATAGTATATTAATTCTAAATTCAATTAGAAATTGTGAATATTTGATGTAATTATTTCTCTTTTTATATGCAAAACATGTTACAATTGGATTAATTAGGATTGTGATATTTGACATGAATATTTTTGGTATGGTTAAATCTGGTTACAATTTAAATATTAATGTCAAAATAGTATCAAAATCAGAATATTTTGTTTATTTAACTTTTTTAAAATTACTTTAAGTTTTTGTTACAAGAAATAAATTTCTTCTTTGTGACTAATACTTTTGTGTGACATACAATTATTTTATAACTAAAAGATACTTTTAAGTGACATCAATAAAATTTAAATATTGTGGCTAATACTTTTATGTGACAATAATATTTTCTTGTAACTATAAAGACACCTTAGGTGACAAGTATTTTCACTTGTCACACATAACTTGTCTTTGACATAAGCCTAAAATTAAAATTTTATTTCTGTGACAACATTAAGTGACGACCAATAAAAACATGGTTACTAAATGATTTAATTGTGTGATGGAAAACAACCGTTGTCACATATTCAAATTATGAGTGACAACAAAAATTATTTGTCACAAAAATATTCCTTTCAGTGACAAGTTTGACACTTGTCACAGATTACTTGTCATGGAAACCTAAATTTCTTGTAGTGTAATCATTTCTAAACTATTTAAAAATTGCTTTAAGTCATGACTTGTGATTTTGATGTGCTGCCAGTGAAATCCTAGAGACTGCATGACCTAGAGCCTAACCATGTCATTATGATACTTTAATTATCATTTTTAGCCTAAGGGTAATTTGGTCATTTTGGCTTATTTGAATTTTTAATTAATTTAATGAATTGGTGAATTCTAGTTTGACTTTGACTTGTTGAGACCTAGTGGACTAGCCTAGAACCTAACCCTAGCTATGGTAACCCTAGTCTAACTTGAGTTAACCTATTTTAGTCATTAAAGAATAGTTTTAGAATGAGGGGATTTGGTTTAGCGAATTTAAGTCATGGCTTGTGGTTTAATGAAATGACTTATGGCTTAATGATTTTATTGATCATGACTTGGCCCATGGCCCATAACTAGAAGCCCTAACCCTAACCAAACCCTAAGTGACCAGCCACATAGGGATCCCCACCCTATATAAACACTTATTTATTAGGGCTTGCCTCCTTTTTATTATTTCAACACATTGGAAAAGAGAGGTTTTGTCCCCCTTCCGAAAATCCCCATAAATCCATTTTAATTCCTTTTTAATCCTAGTTTTTTAGCATTAGAACCTAATACTCTCCTATTTTTTGATTTTGGGGTTTAATCCCAACTTTGGGACAATTTGGGAGCATTTGGCTAGCAAGGAAGAATCCTCCATTTGAAACTTTTCCTTACAATTTGCACCTATAGGTAAAACTCCTCAAATTGATTTAAATTTCTATTTTCTTTGCATTTAGGGCTAGATCTAGGAGTCCCCTAGCTATCCCTAAAGTTTGGGCCAAATTCGTGTCAGTTTCGTGTCCGTATCGGACACGTATCCATTTGATGGGCTAGGTGTTTGATGTAATGCCTCAACCAACATTTTGTTCTAATTTTTGAAATGTTTTTGAATAGAATCCTAGATCTAGGGTTTACTTATTAATTTTTGTGTTTTTTCCTAATTTTAGCTTCGTGTCGTGTCCATACGGGGACACGAACACGCTGACCGCGCGGTGTGCACTGTGTCCTGCATCACGGGGTCAATAACTCCCGACACAGGACACATAGATACACCATTTTTGGCGAGGGGCTTGGGGCATCATCTGCCAGCATCCTTCCAAAAGATGGGAGCTTGCGGTGGCGTGTGCGAGGAGAAATCCTCCCCACACTGGCCACGCAGCCTGCCGTTGTGCGTACAGGAACTCCCCTGATACGGGGTCGGACATGCTGACACACGTGTCTAGGACACAGTGCAGGCTGTCCTAGGGGTAGCCCTACCCCTGGCGCACGTGTATACAAGGCCACGTGTCACCACGTGGCCTGTGTCATGCGCGGGACACGCGTGCATGCGTGCACGACGCTGCGTGCAGTCCAGTGCACGTGTGCGTGTCTGTGAGTGTTTGTGTGTTCTGGACACTCTCGTGTCCACTTGGTTGGACACGAATGCATTGTTTGACACGTGCACATGTGTGAAATGTATTACCAACCACTTAATTGGTGTTTTAACATGATTTGGTTTTCGAATTAGGTCTTCCCTATTTCAACTGATACGTAGTGTACCGTTTGTAAATTCTGAAATTAATCCCTGTGTAAACTGATTTCTCAATGTTAAATTGCCATATTGATTCTTACACATGTGTATTATACTATTATAATATTGATTGTTGGCTGTGTAGGATTTTTAGAGTTTGACTTAGATATTGGATTGTTGAATTGATACAAAACTGTCAACTGATGCAATTTTCAGGACTTAAGATCCTGAACTTTGCATTCCCTTTCAATAACTGAATTTGCTGTTTAATTACCCTATTTGATTCATCTGTATGTGTAGTACATTACTGAAATCTTGGTTATTGACAGGTGTTAGGTTTTGGGATTTCAAAAAAGACTTTGAATGGTTGAACTGTCATTGCTTACTATCAATTCCTGAGATTAACCCACTGTCAATGCACTGTTTTGAAATGTTTGAATTCCTGAAATTTAAATGTGTTTCAACTATAATTCTCATGATTATTGCTACATTATTAACCCCCTATAAGTCTGAGTTTAGCTGCATGTTAGATTTAGTTGTTAACAATGAATTTGGGATTCAATTAGCTTAGGGACTGTTATGTGCAACTGTCAATGTACAATGTTAAATAAAAACTGTCATTGGACTGTGATTCCTGAGATTATGTATATTTCTCTGATTTTCTAACTCACTGATTTGTGTGACACTATGCACTGTTATACACAACTATCACTTGACACATTTCACCCACTGTCACATTCATTTGCTATTTTCTGAGAATTCACACACACACAACCTATTTAACACACTGATTTCACACATTGGTCATTGTTCTCAAATTCCTGAGAACCTGAGATGGGTTCAGGATCTTCAAAACCTGAACTGAGATTAATTGGAATGAAGTGAACCTGAAAACTGAACCAGTAAACTGGTTTTGATTTCTAATATTGAATGTCTTTAACTGAAATGGAAACTGAGTTTCATATGTAAAATTGGGTATTTGTGTGAGGGTCATCTCAGTTTCTGAGATGTGGCTTGAATTGGGTAGGTCTTGGTTGGCCTTGGCTTGAGTTAGCAGAGCAGCATGCATTAGCAGCAAAAGGCATTGCCTTGGCCTCATTAGCTTAGCTGCAGCAAATGCACATTGCTTTGGCAGCATGCCTGCTTGTCTTGGTTGGTCGCAGTAGCTTGTTTAGACATGTGTAGGCCTTACCTGGCAGCAGTAGGCATGTGGCCACATGTAGGAAGTTATGTATCAGTAAAGGGACTGAGCAATAAGTGTCATGAGTGAGTAACTTGTATGTGTGGCTAATGGAATGTGAGAGATTTGAGGGTGTATGGATATATAAATAAGGGTATTGATGTGAGGGTGTATGTGATTGTATATGTGGCTAAGGTTATGGGTATAGTTATATATAGGTATATATGGTGTAATGTATATAAATATATATTGTATTATATATAGTGCCATGTAGGCTAGTAGCTATATGAGATATAGTCATATATATGGTACGTATATGATATATAGGTTAGGCCTATATATATGTTATGTTTTGAGAGGAGATATATATATATATATATATATGTATAGACATATGTTATAGGTTAGCTTGTCTTTATATATATATATACCATATGTATATATGTTAAAGTGATTTGGTATCCTAGCCCTTGGTTTGAGATAGCTTATAGAGTTAACCCTATATAGTTGACCAATAACCTAGTTGACTCTTTAACCTAGATTGGACTAATTGACCTAATTTGACTAGACTGTTGACCAAAAGTCAACATTAAGTCTATATATGACAAATTGACCTAGTTGACCAAGTTGACTTTGACCCAGAGTTGACCAACTTGACTTTGACCTAGATTGGCCTAGAAATCATGTAGTTGCATTGTAGCTTTCATTTACCTTATTTTAAACATATTATAATCCATATTACTCTGTTTAGGGCATTGTGACTTGGGTGCAGACATCTGATATTACACTACTCTTTTCAGAGTAGCAGGCGAGTACATTCTCTGATAGTTCTTCCATTTACTTGTCGTTTACTATATTTCAGTTGTAGCTAGTTCTATCTGATTCTCTGTTTCAAACACGATTTGATATTGCTGGATCTATTTCATGCGACACTCACTTATTTATGTCTGGCCTCTATTTTTGGAACCACCTACTGGAACCACCCTGGAATCATTTACTGGAACCACCCTGGAATCATTTACTGGAACCATTCGTGTACTGGCTGGACTTATACCTATTTCGTATCGGATTATGAATTCACTTGTACTTGCTGGGCGGGGAAATATTAGAATAGGCATGTGAACATACCCAAATACTGGAACCACTCCCTTGGAATTATACTGGAATGATAGCCATCCCACACTTGGCCGAGTGTGCGGTGTGCCGTATTACCTACAGCCGTTAACATGTCGATCCCGATATTTTAAAACACACTGTTAGAGTATAGGCTGGACTCACCCTGGAACCTTTGATCACTGACTGGACTCACCTCATACCGGACTCATCTTGTACTGTAATCACCTGGTATCAGATTCATGTTGTCTGGATTTACTTGGATTTTGCACTTGTTTACATTTACATTCTAGACTTATATTATGTTGCTCTATTTCAGCTAGTTTCTATTTACAGTCTTTATTGCTATGATTCTTCTATTGTTTTACTTGCCTTACTTTCCTTGTATCTTAACTGTTTCTCTATACCATCACCTGTATACAAACTACCATGTTCATCAATAAAACTGTCTATAAGTGCTTTATAGTTCTCTGTCATTTACTTGGGATTTCTTGATGAATTGTACTCGTTCCTGTCCTGACTGGACCTGTTGAAAATTTTACAGATGATTGCCCTGAGGACACATGCCCTACGTATTATGGACCATGAGAAGGCTTAGCTACCTATGGCCCCGACACTCAGGAGTGATCGGGAGTTTAGCTAGTTGTCTTGTTTTAGCTTTCATGTTTTAGAACTTGAGTTGTATTTAAGTTGAGATATGATGTTTTGAGATTGTTGGAGATTATGTTATTTTAGTAGTTAGTTTTATTGTTGTATTTAGTCTTAGTTTCTATCTTCTATGTTATCATATCGTGCTTAGACTGTGATTGAGATTACATTATATCTATACTCGTCCTCCGTTCGGAGTTGAGATTTTGACAAGTACATTATATAATTGCGTGAGTTGTTGGTTAGATAGCGACCTAGAACAGCGTTCTACCGCCGACACTGCGGCGTAGGCTGTGCGTTGTTACGTGCTCGTACCCTCACAGTGGGTGCGGGTCGTGACATGTTTTTAGTGGTGGCCCATGCAGGTCGAGTTTATGTAGTGGTATTCGAACTAGAGTATCACTACATCCTGCGATAGGAACTAAGGAATAGGCTTTAGCAGAGAGGTTACTCAATCACATTTAGGACTACTTGAGAGATTCCTGGACGACCCTTGAGAATCTCATTATGAACTTCGAATTGAAAATCCTTTTCCTCTTGTTTTGATTCACCCTCACTCCTTGATGTTTAAAGGATTTTAGACTATTAACTTCCTTCATCATTACCCTTACTTATAATTTGTCTATCTTATGTTGCTAATTTAGCACCAGTTTTGCAAGCTTATCTTTTTCGAGCTTGATCATGACATATTTTATTGGGGGATGGCACCCACTAACATATTGTCTAATCAGAACCGGTGCATGATGGTCTGATCAACCTATTGCACTTTGGTTCGCTTTTTATATGTTATTCTATGTGGAGGAAGACATAGTTAAATTTGCCCTAGAGTCTCATCCACGACAGCTTTGGCAATTCCCTTTTGAATTATTTCCATCGCCTATGAACCACGTATTGTACTTAATAGCATCGTCTTTGAACTCTTTATTGTTTTACCTTTCGTATATTTCAGAAAGAAAAGGCACTGTACTTGATAGATCAACCTAAGGTATCATATTTAGTTTCCCTATCCAAAGGAGGAAATTGACTTATTTCTATATCCTTGCATCATCCCCTAAATTCTAATTCCTTGATCGTGACCAGTCGACCGGGTCATCCTCCTTATCATCCAGTGTTTGGAGTCTTATTCAATTGAATTAATTCAATTGTGACATGGATATCAAATCTTGGATACTCGTGCTCAGACTTCAATGGCCTGGTTCTTCATCTTGCCCAAACTTCAATTTATCCTAAAATTGATCAACTTAGATCGTGTCGGGACTAAATCTTCTTTTATATATTATATTATTGGATTTCAATGCTATTGACACTCATGCCTTAAACTTTCGATTTTGATCATCTTTGGAATGATAATCCTTCATAATTAATTTCTAGTTGTCTTTACCAGTTTCATGTAGGATGGTAGACTGTCCCACACCTTAATGATTTGTTGCTTCCTTATCTTTCCAGCAGAACACCCTATATTGCTTGCATGTTGATACCATGGGACTGTTGATCTAAAATGACTAGTCCATATAGATGAGACCTTCAACTGCTATGGTTGACCATGACTCTATATATTATTCTTCAAATTGTATGAGTTAGAAATTGCTTAAAGACTTTGATTGTGGGTGGTTGACCTAGAAGGAGTACGACCGACTTAAATTTCGAGGACGAAATTTCTCTAAGGGGGTAGGATTGTAACACCCAGTTTTTCAGATGAGGGTAATTTTGAAATTTTGTAATTATAATTATTATTTATTAATATTTATTTTATATTATGATTTTGGTGATTTTTAATCATTTCTAAACTATTTAAAAACTGTTTTAAGTCATGACTTGTGATTTTGATGTGCTGCCAGTGAAACCCTAGAGACTGCATGACCTAGAGCCTAACCATGTCATTAGGATGATTTAATTATCATTTTTAGCCTAAGGGTAATTTGGTCATTTTGGCTTATTTGAATTTTTAATTAATTTAATGAATTGGTGAATTCTAGTTTGACTTTGACTTGTTGAGACCTAGTAGACTAGCCTAGAACCTAACCCTAGCTATGGTAACCCTAGTCTAACTTGAGTTAACCTATTTTAGTTATTAGAGAATAGTTTTAGAATGAGGGGATTTGGTTTAGTGAATTTAAGTCATGGCTTGTGGTTTCATGAAATGACTTATGGCTTAATGATTTTATTGATCATGACTTGGCCCATGGCCCATAACTAGAAGCCCTAACCCTAACCAAACCCTAAGTGACCAGCCACATAGGGATCTCCACCCTATATAAACACTTATTTATTAGGGCTTGCCTCCTTTTTATTATTTCAACACATTGGAAAAGAGAGGTATTGTCCCCTTCCAAAAATCTCCAAAAATCCATTTTAATTCCTTTTTAATCCTAGTTTCTTGCATTACAACCTAATACTCTCCTATTTTCTAATTTTGGGGTTTAATCCCAGCTTTGGGATAATTTGGGAGCATTTGGCTAGCAAGTAAGAATCCCCCATTTGAAACTTTTCCTTGTAATTTGTACCTATAGGTAAAACTCTTTAAATTGAATTAAATTTCTGTTTTCTTTGCATTTAGGGCTAGATCTAGGAGTCCCCTAGCTGTCCCCGAAGTTTGGGCCGAATTCGTGTCAGTTTCGTGTCCGTATCGGACACGTATCCATTTGATAGGCTAGGTGTTTTATGTAATGCCTCAACCAACATTTTGTTCTGACTTTTGAAATGTTTTTGAATAGAATCCTAGATCTAGGGTTTGCTTATTGATTTTTATGTTTTTTTCCCTAATTTTAGCTTCGTGTCGTGTCCACACGGGGACACGAACACGCTGATCGCGTGGTGTGCACTGTGTCCTATATCACGGGGTCAATAACTCCCGACACAGGACACGTGGACTCGCCATTTTTGGCGAGGGACTTGGGGCATCATCTGCCAGCATCCTTGCAAAAGATGGGAGCTTGCGGTGGCGTGTGCGAGGAGAAATCCTCCCCGTACTGGCCACGCGGCCTGCCGTTGCGCGCGCAGGAACTCCCCTGATACGGGGTCGGACACGCTGACACACGTGTCTAGGACACGGTGCAGGCTGTCCTAGGGGTAGCCCTACCCCTGGTGCATGTGTATGCAAGGCCACGTGTCACCACGTAGCCTGTGTCACGCGCGGGACACGCGTGCATGCGTGCACGACGCTGCGTGCAGTCCAGTGCACGTGTGCGTGTCTGTGAGTGTTTGTGTGTTCTGGACACGCTCGTGTCCACTTGGTTGGACACGAATGCATTGTTTGACACGTGCACATGTGTGAAATGTATTACCAACCTCTTAATTGGTGTTTTAACTTGATTTTGATTTCGAATTAGGTCTTCCCTATTTCAACTGATACGTAGTGTACTATTTTGTAAATTCTGAAATTAATCCCTGTGTAAACTGATTTCTCAATGTTAAATTGCCATGTTGATTCTTACACATGTGTATTATACTATTATAATGTTGATTGTTGGCTGTGTAGGATTTTTAGAGTTCGAATTATATATTGGATTGTTGAATTGATACGAAACTGTCAACTGATGTAATTTTCAGGACTTAAGATCCTGAACTTTGTATTCCCTTTCAATAACTGAATTTGTTGTTTAATTACCCTGTTTGATTCATCTACATGTGTAGTACATTACTGAAATCTTGGTTATTGATAGGTGTTAGGTTTTGGGATTTCAAAAAAGACTTTGAATGGTTGAACTGTCATTGCTTACTGTCAATTCCTGAGATTAACCCACTGTCAATGCACTGTTTTGAAATGTTTGAATTCCTGAAATTTAAATATGTTTCAACTATAATTCCCATGATTATTGCTATATTATTAACCTCCTATAAGTCTGAGTTTAGGTGCATGTTAGATTTAGTTGTTAACAATGAATTTGGGATTCAATTAGCTTAGGGACTGTTATGTGCAACTGTCATTGTGCAATGTTAAATGAAAACTGTCATTGGACTATGATTCCTGAGATTATGTATATTTCTCTGATTTCTTAACTCACTGATTTGTGTGACAATATGTACTGTTATACACAACTATCACTTGACACATTTCACCCACTGTCACATTTATTTGCTGTTTTCTGAGAATTCACACACACACAACCTATTTAACACACTGATTTCACACATTGGTCATTGTTCTCAAATTCCTGAGAACCTGAGATGGGTTCAGGATCTTCAAAACCTGAACTGAGAATAACTGGAATGAAGTGAACCTGAAAACTGAACCAGTGAACTGGTTTTGATTTGTAATACTGAATATCTTTAACTGAAATGGAAACTGAGTTTCATATGTAAAATTGGGTATTTGTGTGAGGGTCATCTCAGTTTCTGAGATGTGGCTTGAATTGGGTAGGTCTTGGTTGGCCTTGGCTTGAGTCAGCAGAGCAGCATGCAGTAGCAGCAAAAGGCATTGCCTTGGCCTCATTATCTTAGCTGCAGTAAATGCACATTGCTTTGGCAGCATGCCTGCTTGTCTTGGTTGGTCGCGGTAGCTTGTTTAGACATGTATAGGCCTTACCTGGCAGCAGTTGGCATGTGGCCGCATGTAGGAAGTTATGTATCAGTGAAGGGACTGAGCAATGAGTGTCATGAGTGAGTAACTTGTATGTGTGGCTAATGGAATGTGAGAGATTTGAGGGTGTATGGATATATATAAATAAGGGTATTGATGTGAGGGTGTATGTGATTGTATATGTGGCTAAGGTTATGGGTATAGTTATATATAGGTATACATGGTGTAATGTATATAAATATATATTGTATTATATATAGTGCCATGTAGGCTAGTAGCTATATGAGATATAGTTATATATATGGTACGTATATGATATATAGGTTAGGCCTATATATATGTTATGTTTTGAGAGGAGATATATATATGTATAGACATATGTTATAGGTTAGCTTCTCTTTATATATATACCATATGTATATATGTTAAAGTGAGTTGGTATCCTAGCCCTTGGTTTGAGATAGCTTATAGAGTTAACCCTATACAGTTGACCAATAACCTAGTTGACTCTTTAACCTAGATTGGACTAATTGACCTAATTTGACTAGACTGTTGACCAAAAGTCAACATTAAGTCTATATATGACAAATTGACCTAGTTGACCAAGTTGACTTTGACCTAGATTGGCCTAGAAATCATGTAGTTGCATTGTAGCTTTCATTTACCTTGTTTTAAACATATTATAATCCATATTACTCTGTTTAGGGCATTGTGACTCGGGTGCAGACATCTGATATTACACTACTCTTTTCAGAGTAGCAGGTGAGTACATTCTCTGATAGTTCTTCCATTTACTTGTCGTTTACTATATTTCAGTTGTAGCTAGTTCTATCTGATTCTCTGTTTCAAACACGATTTGATATTGCTGGATCCATTTCATGCGACACTCACTTATTTATGTCTGGCCTCTATTTCTGGAACCACCCTGGAATCATTTACTGGAACCACCCTGGAATCATTTACTGGAACCATTCTTGTACTGGCTGGACTTATACATATTTCGTGTCGGATTATGGATTCACTTGTACTTGCTAGGTGAGGAAATATTGGAATAGGCATGTGAACATTCCCAAATACTGGAACCACTCCCTTAGAATTATACTGGAACGATAGCCATCCCACACTTGGCCGAGTGTGCGGTGTGCCGTATTATCTATAGCCGTTCACATGTCGATCCCGATATTTTAAAACACACTGTTAGAGTATAGGTTGGACTCACCCTGGAACCTTTGATCACCGACTAGACTCACCTCATACCGGACTCATCTTGTACTGGAATCACCTGGTATCAGATTCATGTTGTCTGTATTTACTTGGGTTTTGCACTTGTTTACATTTACATTCTGGACTTATATCATGTTGCTCTAGTTCAGCTAGTTTCTATTTACAGTCTTTATTGCTATGATTCTTCTCTTGTTTTACTTACCTTACTTTCCTTGTATCTTAACTGTTTCTCTATACCATCACCTGTATACAAACTACCATGTTCATCAATAAAACTGTCTATAACTTCTTTATAGTTCTTTGTCATTTACTTGGGATTTCTTGATGAATTGTACTCGTTCCTGTCCTGACTGGACCTGTTGAAAATTTTACAGATGATTGCCCTGAGAACACATGCCCTACGTATTATGGACCATGAGACGGCTTAGCTATCTATGGCCCTGACACTCAGGAGTAATCGGGAGTTTAGCTAGTTGTCTTGTTTTAGCTTTCATGTTTTAGAACTTGAGTTGTATTTAAGTTGAGATATGATGTTTTGAGATTGTTGGAGATTATGTTATTTTAGTAGTTAGTTTTATTGTTGTATTTAGTCTTAGTTTCTATCTTCTGTGTTATCATATCGTGCTTAGACTATGATTGAGATTACATTATATATATACTCGTCCTCCGTTCGGAGTTGAGATTTTGACAAGTATATTATATAATTGCGTGAGTTGTTGGTTAGATAGCGACCTAGAACAACGTTCTATCGCCGACATTACAGCGTAGGCTGGGCATTGTTACGTGCTCGTACCCTCACAGTGGGTGCGGGTCGTGACAATATGCCTCGAAGTCCCGACGTCTGGAAGGATAAAGCTGGTCTGCGTATAGATCATCGAATAATAGTGCCAGGCCCGAATACCATCCAAGACGCTTCTCTCGAAACCCAGGCAAGGATTAGGATTATCCAAATATAACTGGCTATACCCAAATTGCCGAGAATATCGGTTGGGTAAGTACGGCTATAAGTATATAACATTGCGGTTGCGATACACCAGATGAGAGGGACGGATGCTCTGCAGCCAGCGAAACTGCTTTTCAGATAGGGCCTGGGGTGCAACAACACTATCAAGGTGAACGCATCCCATCTCTTCCTCAGTAAAAGTCAGAACCAACATAAAAAAAGAATATCTATCCATCCGTGCAAGAGCAGCTCGACAATCAAGGAAAGTGGTATAGGTCCAGGGCATGACACGATAATGATAGATAAAGGCATCTTCACTTGTCGCATTATCCTCTGGGCCAGGTCGCATTAGAGAGGGGCAATGCATCAGCAGCCACCCCATTAAATAATGATACGGCAGCTCGATTCTGTTGAAGGGTTTCGTAAGTTCACGGGCGAGGACTTTCGACATAAAAATACGAAGACCCCGATGGATGCTTCATACCATAGCTGGAAGCAGAGCCAACTTGCCTCCAAAGACCAGCTTTACCGTCGGAAGTATTAAGTTGCGGCTGATCCTCTCAATCGAACCGAAGCCCGTCGAGACGACACAAACCCTTAGCCATATCATCAGGTATCCGGCCAGGATGGCCTTAGCAGACAGAGGCTGGGTATCATGATAGAAATAGTTAAAAGTATCGCTCAGGCTCCCAAACCTGTCACCAGCAGCTCGGGCCCTCTTGGTGCTTTGCACTTGAGCACCCACTTGTTCCAGAGATTGGGGACTCCTAACAGCAACCCGACCAGAGGCGCTAAGGTTAAAATGATAACCAATCTAAGCCTTGGTATGAGGAAGGTTCCCTTTCGAACTATCATCCTTTTTCTTGGGTATTTGTTGACAGGTGCTATGGTGACATAGCACTTCCTGATATATGGCAAGGAATCCAGGGAACCGCCGCTCTAATTCCTCAAACTCTTTGTTTGTCGGGGTACACTCCTCATAAGCTTCATCTTCCCAGGACAATTTGGACACATCATGCATCTCGTGAAGAGTAAGCCCCATCTCTCCCCCGTGAGTAAAGAAGGTTCTAGTCCGACAGTTGTACATCTCGAGAAATGCCATAAATAACTTTGGGTTCATAAACAAGCCATAGAAGGAGCCCCTAATGGCGTAATAGAGGCCGATCCGTCGTAGGGTGTCTTCATACTCTGCCAAGATCCAAGAAGTCATATTGACCCATAGAGAACGATGCTGCCAGTTCAGTAACGAAAATCTCCTTGCAGGATATGACCCTTTGTGAGCAATCTGATTCAAAAAATTATCAGCCTCGGAGAATAGCATGTTAGGCTTCAGTTCGTTGATGAGACTGCCATGAGCCAATCCAATGACGGAGTAGCTCAATGTTTCCCTTACTGCAACCACTGACCGCGTAGGGTTATTAAAACGGATATGGCCCCCAAAGATCCCCCATTGATCCAGAGTTAGAGAACCTGGCATCTTCCTCTCAAAGGGCACCATATTGAAATATGATAGGGGAAAGTGGTGCTCCATTAGGGGTATATGAATCGCTTCCACCTGAAAATAGAAGTCCCAGCTCTCAGATGTCTCTATGATGCTCGGGTCTAAAATAATTAGGGCATCCCCAAACAAAAACATAGGCTTCAGATGAATGGCATTCAGTTGCCCAGAGTTCATCATGCTAAGTAAAAAGAAGAAGGATTGCTTTCAGATCTCCCTCAATTTGTCTTCAGGTTGACCTCAGGTGATCTGAGTTGATACATCTTAGACTATCTGATCAAATCTCACACCCAACGCAGATTGGGCATATCCTATCAAAAGTTCCCTCGATGGAGCTATGGGCAAGGTCATTGCAAAGGACAAAGCGAAAAAGTAGTTAGAAGAAAACAAAGTTCATTTTTTCCAGCTATGTGGCCTAGCCAAACATGATCTATACGGCCTAGTTATGAAGGATGTGCATGCGGCTTAAGAACATGAGATGCATTCCTGTTAGGCGGCACTCATGCGGCTCAATCATGAGGCACTTATACAGTTCTGTTATGCAGTACACATGCGACATTTATACGGTCCAAGTTATACAGTCCTCATGCAGCCCTGTCAGGAGGTACTTATGCAGCCTAGTTAGGCGGTACTTATGCGGATCAGTCTTGAGTCACATATGCGGTTCAATTATGCATGCGGATGGATCAAGGAAATACTTATGCGGTTCAGTTATGAAATACTTATGCGGCCTGGACAGGGTCAATTATATAGCGCTCATGTGGCCTAGTCACGAGGCACCCATGAGGGTCAATAACGCTTATGCGGCTCAGCCCATGCGGTCCTATCATATATGCGGTCTAATGAAATATGGCATACATCGATCATGTCTGACGCACAAAGGCGATGCATAACTGGCCGGCGCATAAAACATGCAATATGGTCATTCAAAAATTAAAGTCGCCGTCCTTACCCTTGATAGGGGCGTGCACGTCAGGATGAATAGAAGGAGAATCCGCAGCTCTCGACGGAGAGGCGGGTCCCTTCCCTTTGGCCACAGCATCAGCCGACTTGGAAGCTTTTGGAGCCATGGCTAAACAGAAAAGTACGACAGGGACAATGAAGACGAAGGAGAAGAAGGTGAATGAGAAAAATCTTTTCCTCCGAATGACCCATATTTATAAGGTTTTTCGAAAGAGTGCCGTTTCGATTCTCGAGCCCATTAAAGATAATAATGACGTTTGGGGATTTTTATCCTTAGTAACTGTCAGCTTTATCTCAAAAAAGAGCCCAAATTAAAAATCAAATCAAGGCATTAAATACAGCAGTGACAGTTGGCAGACAAGATCTCCCTGCGACACAAGATCTGCCTGCAGCCCAAAAAATGTCCCTGCGGCTCAAAATGTCCCTGCGGTACGATGTCTCTCCTGACTCGAAGATTTTTTCTACGGCTTGATATATGTCCATGCTTCTTATTCAAAGTATTCGAAATTTGTAATTTGAAAACTTTGAAGGGGGTCTTGTAGAAGCATATAAAATATGGGATTTATACGGATCACAACTGACCGCATGACTACCCTAGAACAGATTAACCTGCATAAAGAAGAGCCGCATGACAGACTCAGCATGCTCCCCGCGGCCCATCTTCACCAGACTGATTTTTGAGCCGCAGAGAGAATAGTTACTTATGCGGCCAAGCCGACCACTCCTTCTGATAAAGCTGACAAACTCTGACAAGACTGACAGCTCTGACACCTCTGACAACTCTGATACTTTGACAAAAAGAAGATAAGACATGATTAGACTGGACATGGCCATGCGGCCAAAAGGACTACGACCCGAGACGCATGAACTTTATGCGGCTCAATCTATATACTTCATGCGGCCAAGGGTAACTGTAATCTGAGCCACATGAGCTTTATGTGGCCCAGAATATAAGAACCTATGCGGCTCAAAAGTCCCCAAGCTACATGCGGACTAAGGAAGACTGCCGCATGAGTCTTATGCGGCCCAGCATGGCCGAACTCTGAAGGACTTATGCGGCTCATAATGACTCAAGCAGACTGATCATATCTTGCGATAAGATACGTGGTAGGCTGACCAAGTCTCAACCACCCAGATTTGCTATAACAAAATCTTAATAACCCCCACCAGCTGGCGGCCCGAGATCGAGTCTTTGTGCGCTGTGAGAGACACGTGGCCACGTGGCCCTTTATGCGGCCCAAAAAACACTATAAATAGCAGGGTATCACACCCAGGCAAAAGGTTGGCAATCCAAGGCTGGTAACCCACGAAGTGCAATTTTTTTAAGAGCAAGGAGCGCGTTAGATAGTCCAAGGAGTAATGCAGAGTTGCTACACTTTCCCGAGCCTCTATCATCACCCCCAGAATCAAAACTAAACAATTGTACTTAGATTGTTTCCCAGGATTTCTTTCTAGGCTTTCTCTTGTACAAGCGAGTTTGCAATCAAGTTTAATTCATCTATAATTTTGTTGTGTTTGATATTTAATGGCAAACAATCTCCCTGCGGCTTGAAATCTTTCTGCGACTCGAAATCTCCCTGCTGCTCAAAATTTTCCTGCGGCTCGAAGTCTCTCCATGGCTCGAAGCCTCCTGCGGCTTGACATATCTCCAGGTTTCTTATTCAAATATTCCAAATTTGCAATTTAAAAACTTTAAAGGGGGTCTTGTAGAAGCATGGAAAATATAGGATTTATGCAGATCACATTTACAAAGCTAACCGTATGAGAACTTTGGGCCAAGTTGGTCCGCAGAAGGAAAAACCGCATGACAGACTCGGCGGTCCAGAATTCTCCTACGGCCCATCATTACTCTCTCCGATTATATTAATAAGTGACCAAACTGATTTGGGCTGTAGAAGGAAGAGCTATTTATGCGGCCATGCTGATCAGCCGTAGAAGCCCCTCTGACAAAGCTGACAACTCTGACAAAGTTGACAATTCTGACACACCCTGACAAAAAGATGAAGATAAGAAGTGACCTTTCGAAAAAGATAAAAAAGTGTCATGTCACCAGACATAGGGCCCACGTGCCTGAACCTGGGGCCCACATATCTGAGAGTTTATGCAGTTCGAAGCATTGTCCGCAGGGGTGTCATGCTGCTAAGGGGGACTGCAACCTGAGCCGCATGAGCCTTATGCGGCTCAGAATGCAGGACCTATACGGCCCAAAAGTCTCTAAACTTCATGCGGCTAAGAGAGACAGCAACTTGAGCCGCATAAGCCTTATGCGGCCCAGAATACAGGATCTATGCGGCCCAAAAGTCTCTAAGCTTTATGCAGACTGGTGGCACTGCTGGTGGGACACGTGTCTAAGGGAGACTACGACCTGAGCCGCATGAGTCTATGCGGCCCAGCATGGCCGAGCACTAAAAAACCTGTGGCCCAAAATGACCCAAGCAGATTGATTCTATTCTGCAATAGGACACGTGACAAATTGACCAAGTCTCAACCACCCAGATTTGCTGTAAAGAAATCTCAATAAATCACCAGTTGTCAACCAAAGACCGAGTCTTCGTGCGCTATTGTCACGATCCGCTACCCAAATTGTTAGTCCGGGCCGAGTCATGTCAAGCCTACACTTGAGATAAAGCGTAGTAAGCTGTTCTAAAGATAATTAAGATAAGACCAAATTGTGCTAACAGTTCTATATGTAATAATGAGTCATAAATGTTCCAAACACAAAATTCGTTTTGTATATAAATAAGTTCCGAGTACATGGCTAAAATGTAAAACTGGATACATGTCCAGTTACAAAATACATAGTCTAATACATGACTACTCTCAAAAGTCCCAAGTAAATAAACAAACTAGACGAGTTTTCCCGCAGGTACATCCTCGTAAGGTAAAGTCTGATCCTCGATGGCAACCCCATAATAAGAATCACAAAGCAACTCCTCCTCGGTAAGTATACCTACAACGTTATCCTGTCAGGATGGAAGCAAGTACTGATTCTAGCAAACTAAATATACGAAACATGAAATGAACATGAGTGTAATAAACAGGAATCATGTCATATCATAATCTATCATGGCAAGGATATATATGTCATGGAGACAGATGTATATGTAATATTTAAAACTGTAGCAGGTACGTGATCGTCAATAGGTGTACAATGTGCAGGGGCACATAATAAAATATACTTTCGTACAAGTGATACGGCGATAGATATACATACGCACAAATACAGCTTTGAGATAAAGGCCTACGACGCAGTAACATGTAAAATGAAACTTTGCTCGGTACGATAGAGGGGGCATGATCACGTACTCAACTATCAGTTTCTCTATAACCCAAATTATAAACATGTGAGATATACGAGGACAGTATAAAATATGGTGGATACTGAGAGCAGTATAAAGCATGTGAAACATGTAGAGAGATATGGCTTGCAGTATAGATATCGGTATTTAACATGGTTTATACACAATTCATTATATGCTGTAAATAAAGTTTGTAGAGGTACTTGCCTTTAGCAAAGTAAGGTAGTGAAAGAAATGCTATAGATGTCTGGTGACTCGTCACTGTAGAAATAATATATAAACTTAGTTTTCATACTAAGTTAAACACTAAGATACTAGTCGTGCGACACGACTTTTTGATCGGACACCTAGCCAAATGATAACTTTAGCATAGGAGACCAATATGGGGTGACACAATACCCAAACTAACTTTCTAGGACCTTTACACTAGTGTAGGGTGAGGTCCAATACTATAATAACTCAAATCAACACAAAAATATTGTAAGTCGTAACTCTTCAATAAATAAATCAAATTGTACACTGTGTTCCAATAATTTTTGAGATAGACAAAATGCTCAATTATATATAAAGTAAAGTACCAAGATGATCCTTGTTAATTATAGAAATTTATACTATTTTTTCTGGAATTTATAAACCCTCATAGATATTTATTAAAAATCAGCAAACATATGTATCCTGAAAATGTATTTTATTTTCCTATTTTTATAAAATGCCAAAGGTACTTATTAAATGCTGAAATAATTATATTAAATTATCTAAATTAAAGTATTTATATAATAAAATAACTTGTGAAATATAAAACACAATAATTTTTAAAATAATATATTAAAGTATTTTAATAATATATATTAAAGGGGCAAAATATACAAGTCATAAAATTATATAATAAAATAACTTGTGAATTTATATATAATAACATTTTGTACAAGAATTGTATTTGAAATATATATACATATACAATAAATACATTTATATATATACATAAATATATAGATATATATATATATATATATATATATATATATATATATATATATATATATATATATATATATAAAATATATATATATATATAATAAATATATACATATAATAAATATATAATATATATATATTATATATATATATATATATATATATATATATATATTTTATATATATATATATATATATATATATATATATAATATAATAAAATAAAAAATATATATATAATATAATAAAATAAAATAAAAAAATGAAACAAAATAAAATAAAACACAAAAGGGGGGCTCGAACTCGGCCCGCTAGGACTGGGGTGGGTCTGAGCGTCACTCGGCTGACCAGGGGGCCAACTCGAGCTTGCTGGTCGGGTTAGGGCTTAGGTTAATGTTATAGTGAAATAGATTTAACAGGTTGGAAAACAAACCAAACCCGATAACCAACCCATTAGCCCAAATTCTGTGTCTTCGTGTCCTGACAGTTAGGGACACGAAGACATACGAGTCCTGTGTCCAAAGTGTGCACGACACGCATGATACGAGTTTTTCGTGTCCACATGCACCACTGGGTTCCTTGTCACGAGGCGAGTTCACACACGCGAATACGAGACACGACTCGACACACAGAAGAAAAGACACGTACGTGTCCATCGAGCGATGGCTTAGGGGGTGATAGCGGCGGCTGTAGGCGTCGGGGTTAGTGGCGAAGGGGGGGCGCTTGGTTCGTCTCGCTGAAGCGAACAAGGTGGTGGTGGTGGATCACGATGGCGGTGGCTGTAGCGGTGGCGCTGGCAAAGGGCGAACTCCGGCGAGCTCGTCGGAGAAGAAGGGGGCTATGGCGGTGGCTAGGGCGGTCGGGGTGGTGAATGGGGTTAGGGTTTCGGGTCAGGGGCCTATTTATAGGGTCGGGTTGGTCTTAGATTAGGGTTTCGATTATGGTTTAGGGTTAGGGTTAGGGTTTAGTCGCCGGAGATGATGACGGCCGAATGCGGTAATCGGGTGCCATTTTGCAGAAACCCCTCATGGATTTGAAAATTACAAATGAGCCCACCGCCTTTCAATGTGCAAATTCCAATTTGCACAAATACCCCTCCGCTATGCTCTGTGCAAATATAATTTGCACAGATAATTCAAATATTGCATACTGGCTTTGAAACAATTTAATTAATTACAAAAAGCATTTAAAACATTTTAATAAATTGTAAATTAATATTTTAGGCTTTAGAATTATTTTAAAAATTATTTAAAAATTCTAGAAAATTCCTAATAATTATAATAATTTATTTTAAGGATGAAAATGCTATTTAAAATTATAAAAATAATATTTTAAAATCTAGGGGCTTACAAATCTTCCCTCCTTGAAAAATTTTATCCTCGAAATTCACAAGGATAGAAGACTCAACAAACATTTAATATAACAAGCAATGCAAACAAATGACTAAGGCCACTATTTAAGACTAACCTCTATGGTATCAAGCGGGAACGGGTGGTTCCCTCGCGGCTGTTGGGTCGAACAAGTAAGGATATCTCTCACTCATGTCCGACTCCCTCTCCCAAGTAGATTTCCCCGGAGAGTGACGGCTCCAAGCTACTCGTACCAAGGGTATAACTTTGTTCCTCAGCCTCTTCTCCCTCCTGTCCAATATCTCTACTGGCTGCTCAGTAACTGCAAGGCTCGTTCCGATCTCCAACTCTGAATGATCTAGCACATGGCTGGGGTCTGGAATGTATCTCCTCAGCAGAGACACATGAAAGACATCGTGAACTCCTGCTAAGTTGGGTGGAAGTGCAACCCTATAAGCTACCTCTCTGATCCTGCTAAGTATCTCGAACGGTCCAATGTATCTGGGGCTCAACTTGCCGCCTCGTCCGAACCGGATCGTCTCTCTAGTAGGTGATATCTTTACCAGCACCATATCTCCGTCAGCGAACTCCATCGGCCTGCGACTAGTATCGGCCCAGTGTTTCTGCCTATCCTGAGCGACTCTGAGCCTGTCTCTGATCATCCCGACCTTCTCTTCCGCATTCGTGATCATCTCTGGCCCAAGCATAAATCTATCCCCAACATCATCCCAAAAGAGCGGTGTACAGCATCGTCGTCCATATAGTACCTTAAAAGGGGACATACTGATGCTGGCTTGGTAGCTATTGTTGTATAAAAACTCTACCAAGTGTAGATGGCTCTCCCATGATCCACCAAAGTTCAGCACACAAGTCATCAACATGTCCTCTAGCATCTGTATCGTCCTCTCGGACTGTTCATCTGTCTGTGGATGGTACGCTGTACTGAACTTGAGTCGACTGCCCAACTCTTCCTGCAAGCTCCTCCAGTAGTGGTACGTGAATCTGCTATCCTGGTCCGATACGATGCTCACTTGTACTCCGTGCAAGCGAACTATCTGCTGCATGTATAGCTCCACCAACTTCTCTGTAGAGAGCCCTACCTTGAAGGGTATGAAGTGCGCACACTTCGTCAGCCTGTCAACGATGACCCAAATGGCATCCTTCCCTCCTTGGGAACGAAGAAGCCCTGAGACGAAGTCCATCGTAATATGTTCCCACTTTCAATTGGGAATAGGTAACGGTTGCAATAAACCAGCTGGCCTCTGACGTTCCGTCTTGACCAACTGGCAAACTAGGCATCTCGAAATGAAACGTGATACATCTATCTTTATCCCGTGCCACCAAAGATGTTCCCGCAAGTCATGATACATCTTGTTGGCACCAGGGTGAATAGAATATCGCAATCGGTGCACCTCCTGCAAGACTGTCTCTATCAGCTCTCCCTTCGGCACGCATAACCGGCTGCCATGCCTCAAGGATCCATCCTCTGCTACGGTGAAGTCATCCAGCAATCCAGCTAAAGCCTGGGCCCTGAGTCGCGGAGGCTCTCATCTATAGACTGTGCCTCCTTGATCTGCTCCATCAAACCTGACTGAATGCCTAGCACCATCATCTGTATCACTGATCATGGCCGAACTATCTCTATACCGAGCTTCTCTAGGTCTTCCCGTAAATGTCGATCTATCATCAAATACCATGCCACCAGATTCCTGTTCAGTGCATCTGCCACCACATTTGCCTTCTCGGGGTGATACTATAAATCGATGTCGAAGTCCTTCATCAACTCCAACCATCGTCTTTGCCTCATGTTCAGCTCCTTCTGAGTGAACACATACTTCAAGGTCTTGTGGTCAGTAAAGATTTTCACTCGCTCTCCATATAAGTAGTGTTTCTATAACTTGAGTGCAAAGATCACCGAAGCTAACTCTAGGTCGTGGGTAGGATAGTTTCGCTCATGAGTCCATAATTGCCTAGATGCATAAGCAATCACTTTCCTATGCTGCTGTAGGACACATCCTAGACCCTTTCCTGAAGCGTCGCTGTATATGGTGAAAGCTCCAGATCCCGAAGGTAATGTCAGAACTGGAGCGGTCGTCAGCCTCCTCTTCAGCTCATTAAATGCTGCCTGGCAGTCCTCTGACCAGATGTACTCTGCGTCCTTCCGTGTCAGTTTCGTCATGGGTTCAGCTATCCTAGCAAAGTCCTGGACGAACTTCCTATAATAGCTTGCTAATCCCAAGAAGCTCCTGATCTCTGAAACTGACATCGGAGCCTTCTATGTCTCAACGGCCGCAATCTTCCTGGGATCTACTGAGATCCCCTCTCCAGTGACTACATGACCGAGAAACTCCACTCGGTCTAAAAAAAACTCATACTTCGACAATTTGTCATACAACCTCTCCTGTCTCAGAATCCCCAAAACTGTCAGCAAGTGCTCTACATGCTCCTCCGACGTCTTCGAGTATATCAGGATGTCGTCGATAAATACTACGACGAAATTATCGAGATACTGGTGAAATGTCTTATTCATCAAGTTCATAAAGATAGTTGGCGCATTTGTGAGACCAAATGGCATCACCAAAAACTCGTACTGTCCATACTTCGTATTGAACGTCGTCTTTTAGATGTCTGCAGCCCTGACTTTCACCTGGTGGTAACCGGATCTCAAATCTATCCTGGAAAACACCTTCGCTCCACTCAACTGGTTGAACAAATCATCTATCCTGGACAGAGAATATTTGTTCTTAATGGTGATGGTATTCAACGCCCTGTAGTCAATGCAACCGAACTGTACCATCCATCTTTGGTACAAAGAGTACTGGCGCTCCCCATGGAGAAGCACTAGATCGAATGAAACCCTTTTTCAACAGGTCATCAATCTGCTCCTTCATCTCTACGACCTCCTTGGGGTTCACTCTATAGCAAGCCCGGGATACTGGTGATGAACCCGGTACTAAATCTATAGTGAACTCCACATCTCTGTCAGACGGAAGTCCTGGAAGATCCTCTGGAAATACATCCATAAACTCCCTAATGATAGGATGTGGCGGTGCTAACTCCCCAACTGTCGCACAACAGTTCGACTCTAGGCTGATCTCCAGCCCTATCCTCCTGACACTGAATGGTGCTGTGCCTGGGGGACTGAACAAAATACTTCCCTCATGGCAGTCTATAGCTGCGTGAGCATAGCTAAGCCAGTCCATCCCTAATATGATATCATACCTGGGGAGTGGCATCACAAAGAAACGTCCCCTAAACTCTCTCCCAGCTATAGTAATAGAGCATCTATAGATAGCCCTAATGGGCACTGGTCCGCCTTCCGTCATTACTCTACTCATCTCCTCGGTAGGTGTAGCTACTAAGTGGTGTTTATGTATAAATTCTAATGACAGAAAGCTATGCGATACACCGGAATCAAACAAGCATAGAGCTAGAAAAGTATGCAAATAAACATGACTCGTGATGACGTCAGCCAAATAATCTGGCTCCGAAACCTGCTCCGATTCTGCCTCAAGAGCCAGACTATAAACCTTCCCCTGGGGTCCCTTCTGTTGCTGCAGATGTTGCCCAAACCTCTGCTGCTGAGTCGGGAGCGGCGGTCCTCTAGATGGTGGTCCGGCACCTGGTAACCTCGTGGCTGGGCAGTCCCGAAGCTGATGGGTGGTAGACCCACAAGCTAAACACTGTCCCAACCTCTTTTTGCAGATGGAAAAGTCATGCCCTGGCCTCCTACAGAATGAACACATAGGTCCCCTCTGTTGCCGAGGTCCCGTGGCTCTAGCTGGTGGGATTGGATGATGTGGTGTGGGAGGACGGTATGTCTGCTGGTGCGGCGCTGGTGCTCTCGGCTGGAAAGCCTGATGCTTGGAAGGTCCCTCGTGGTGTACGGGAGCCGGCCTTTTGCAAGACTGAAGACGCTCCTCTATGCTCCGGGCCAACTCTAGGCTCTGGTAGTAGTCAGTTGTCCCGTTCGCTACTATGAGAATGCCAATGCCTGGAACTAGACCATGGCAAAACCTACGCGTCATCTCCTCTGGGTCTACAACCAGACTTGGAGCGAAACGACTCAATCGACTAAACTCTGCTGCATATTCGTCTACAGAACGGTTTCCCTGCTGGATGTTCTAGAATCGTAGCCCCATGGCTACCCTAGCGGTGGTCGAGAAGAACTTCTTCTTGAACTGGATCTTAAACTGGTCCCAAGTGGCTCTCCCTCTCGCGAATAGCGGCTCATTCCTGAACCAAACTCCTGCCATGTCTGTCAGCAGAAATCCCGCTGCCTCGACCTGGAGGTCACCCGGCAACCTAGCTCCAAGGAGCTTCCTCTCTACCGAGTCTAGCCAGTCATCTGCTACTACGATGCCCTCGGTCCCCATGAACTCCTTGGGGTTCAAACCCATTAAGTCCTTGATGTTCCCCGCTCTCTGTCGTGGCTCTACCGGTGGTGGGACTACGGTATGCTCCTCAAAACGCTCCATGCTCTGGCGGAGTAAGGTGTTCTGCTCCTGATGGGTCGTTAGGAACCCCTAGATCAGAGTGAGCAGTTGGTTCCCGTCGAGAGTGATGGAAGCCTGGGCAGGTATAGTAATAGGTGGTGGTGGGAGTATCGGGTCCTGCTGGGACTGTAAGGTGGAAGGTGGTGGAGGCATCTGGGTTGGTGGATTTGTTGAGTGGGAGAGTATGGTAGGTGGAGGTGGAGGTGCATCGGTCAACTGGTCAACCGACTGGATAGGAAGTGTGCTATTTTCAGGTATGGCATACTGGGATGAGCGAGTGAGCCCCATCTAATAATAAAAGAACTTATAAGGACTTTTTTAAGTAAACAATCATAAACAAGAAAGTCTAATTTTATAATAACGAGCATATGATGTGATGCGTTTCCTATGTTGCAATCCTAGTAATTATCTAGGTGTTCTAAGCGTCATTCCTAGTGTTGTCTAGTTACCTTAAGTTCCTAATTGCAGGCATGCTTGGTACAATGACGTAACCAAACAATTTAGTCTTGACCTGCATGGGCCTCCACTAAAAACATGTCACGATCCGCTACCCAAATTGTTGGGCCGGGCCGAGTTATGTCCAGCCTACGCTTGAGATAAAGCGTACTAAGCTGTTCTAAAGATAATTAAGATAAGACCAAAGTGTGCTAACAGTTCTATATGTAATAATGAGTCAGAAATGTTCCAAACACAAAAGTCGTTTTGTATATAAATAAGTTCTGAGTACATGGCTAAAATTTAAAACTGGATACAGGTCCAGTTACAAAATACATAGTCTAATACATGACTACTCTCACAAGTCCCAAGTAAATAAACAAACTAGATGAGTTTCCCCGCAGGTACATCCTCGTAAGGTAAAGTCTGATCCTCGATAGCAACCCCATAATAAGAATCACAAAGCAACTCCTCCTCGGTAAGTATACCTACAACGTTATCCTGTTAGGATGGGAGCAAGTACTGATTCTAGCAAACTAAATATACGAAACATGAAATGAACATGAGTGTCATAAACAGGAATCATGTCATATCATAATCTATCATGGCAAGGATACATATGTCATGGAGACAGATGTATATGTAAAGTTTAAAACTGTAGCAGCTACGTGATCGTCAATAGGTGTACAATATGCAGGGGCATATAATGAAATATACTTCCGTACAAGCGATATGGCGATAGATGTACATACGAACAAATACAGCTTTGAGATAAAGGCCTACGGTGCAGTAACATGTAAAATAAAACTTTGCTCGGTACGATAGAGGAGGCATGATCACGTACTCAACTATCAGTTTCTCCATAACCCAGATTCTAAACTTGTGAGAGAAACGAGGACAGTATAAAATATGGTAGATACTGAGAGCATTATAAAGCATGTGAAACATGTAGAAAGATATGGCTTGCAGTTTAGATATCGGTATTTAACATGGTTTATACACAATTCATTATATGTTGTAAATAAAGTTTGTAGAGGTACTTGCCTTTAGCAAAGCAAGGTAGTGAAAAAAATGCTATAGATGTCTGGTGACTCGTCACTGTAGAAATAATACATAAACTTAGTTTTCATACTAAGCTAAACACTAAGACACTAGTCGTACGACACGACTTTATGACTGGACACCTAGCCAAATACTGACTTTAGCATAGGAGACCAATGTGGAATGACACAATATCTAAACTAACTTTCTAGGGCCTTTACACTAGTGTAGGGTGAGGTCCAATACTACAATAACTCAAATCAACACAAAACATTGTAAGTCGTAACTATTCAATAAATAAATCAAACTGTACACTGTGTTTCAACAATTTTTGAGATAAACAAAAAGCTCAATTATACATAAAATAAAGTACTAAGATGATCCTTGTTAATTATAGAGATTTATACTAATTTTTTTTGGAATTTATAAACCCTCATAGATATTTATTAAAAATCAGCAAACATACGTATCCTGAAAATGAGTTCTATTTTCCTATTTTTATAAAATGCCAAAATAATTATTAAATTCTGGAAAATTATATTAAATTAGCTAAATTAACATAGTAATTAAATACAATTTTCCTCATATTTTTAAAGAAATTAAAATATATATAAAAATTCAAAAACAGCAAGTAATAATTTCTGGAAAATAATTTATTAATTATTTACTATTTTATCCACGTATACGAAATTGAACCGAAGTCCAGATACGGGACCCAAAGTCATGAATTAAGTCCAATATGACTTGCACAGACTTTGAATGTAATAGACACATTTGGGCCCAAAACCCATGCTAGGTTTGGACACCAAATGGCCATGATTAATAAAACACAGTAATTTAAAAATATATATATTAAAGTATTTTAATAATATATATTAAAGTGGTAAAATATACAAGTCATAAAATTATATAATAAAATAACTTGTAAATTTATATATAATAACATTTTGTACAAAAATTATATTTGAAATATATATACATATACAACAAATATATACATATATATATATATATATATATATATATATATATATATATATATATATATAATAAGGGGAAAAAAAATATATATATATATATAATAAGGGAGGTAGAGTAAAAATATATATATATATATATATATATATATATATATATATATATATATATATATATATATATATATATATATATATATATATATATATATATAATAAGGGAGGTAGGGTGCCACCTCACGGGGGAGTGTCTACTTGTCACCCCCCCATGCTATCATCATGCACATGGGTACATGATGATAGCATGTGGGGGTGACAAGTAGACACCCTCCATAGGGTGGCACCTCACCTCCCTTATCCTCTATATATATATATATATATATATATATATATATATATATATATATATATATATATATATATATATATATATTAATACAGTAAAAATAAAAATAAAAAATAAAAATATATATTAATACAGTATATATATTATATATATAACAGTATATATAATAATATATATACACATAAATACATATACATACACACACACACACACACATACACACACACACACACACACACATATATATATATAAAATAAAACAAAACAAAACAAAACACAAAAGGGGGGCTCGAACTCGGCCCGCTGGGACATCTATATATATATATATATATATATATATATATATATATATATATATATATATATATATATATATATATATATATACATGTCCCAGCGGGCCGAGTTCGAGCCCCCCTTTTGTGTTTTGTTTTGTTTTAAAAAAAAAAATATATATATATATATATATATATATATATATATATATATATAATATATAAAAAATATATATATATAAAATAAAACAAAACAAAACAAAACACAAAAGGGGGGCTCGAACTCAGCCCGCTGGGACATGGGTGGGTCTGAGCGCCACTCGGCTGACCAGGGGGCCGGCTCGAGCTTGCTGGTCGGGTTAGGGCTTAGGTTAATGTTATAGTGAAATAGATTTAACGGGTTGGAAAATAAACCAAACTTGATAACCAACCCATTCGCCCAAGTTCTGTGTCATCGTGTCCTGACAGTTAGGGACACGAAGACACACGAGTCCTGTGTCCAAAGTGTGCACGACACGAGTTTTTCGTGTCCACATGCACCACTGGGTTCCTTGTCACGAGGCGAGTTCACACACGCGAATACGAGATACGATTCGACACACAGAAGAAAAGATACGTACGTGTCCGTCGAGCGGTGGCTTTCGGGGGTGCTAGCGGCGCCTGTAGGCGTCGGGGTCGGTGGCAAAAGGTGGCGCTGGGTTCGTCTCGCTGAGGCAAAAAAGTTGGTGGTGGTGGATCACGACGGCGGTGGCTGTAGCGGTGGCGCTGGCAAAGGGCAAACTCCGGCGAGCTCGTCGGAGAAGAAGGGGGCTATGGCGGTGGCTAGGGCGGTCGGGGTGGTGAATGAGGTTAGGGTTTCGGGTCGGGGGCCTATTTATAGGGCCGAGTTGGTCTTAGATTAGGGTTTTGATTAGGATTTAGGGTTTAGGGTTAGGGTTTAGTCGCCGGAGATGATGACGGCCGAAGGCGGTGATCGGGGTGCCATTTTACAGAAACCCCCCCATGGATTTGAAAATTACAAATGAGCCCTCCGCCTTTCAATGTGCAAATTCCAATTTGCACAAATACCCCTCCGCTATGATTTGTGCGAATATAATTTGCACAGATAATTCAAATATTGCATACTGGCTTTGAAACAATTTAATTAATTACAAAAAGTATTTAAAATATTTTAATAAATTACAAATTGATATTTTTGGCTTTAAAATCATTTTAAAAATTATTTAAAAATTCTAGAAAATTCCTAATAATTATAATAATTTATTTTAAGGATAAAAAATGCTATCTAAAATTATAAAAATAATATTTTAAAATCTAGGGGCTTACAACTGTTACAACCACGTGGCCATCTATGCGGCCCAAAATATGCTTCATCCCGAAATCATTATAAATAACAGGGTACCACACCCATGCAAGAGGCTGGCAATTTTTTTAAGTGATAGTCCAAGGAGTAAGGCCGAGTTCCTACACTTCTTCTGAGCCTCCACCGTCACCCCCTGAATCAAAACAAATTGTACTTAGATTGTTTCCTAGGATTTCTTTCTAGGCTCCCTGTTGTACTTTCAAAGTTTGCAATCAATATAGTTCCTCTGTAGTTCTTGTGTTGATAATCAATGGCAAAAAATATCAAACTATTTAACAACATATCAAATATCTAACAAAATACTAACCTCTACTATCTAACTAACACTCATACTAACAAATACTACCTAACAATAATACATATATATATATATATATATATATATATATATATATATATATATATATATATACTCGATAAAAAAAAAAAAAAAAAAAAAAAAAAAAAAAAAAAAAATACTCGATAACCTATGATACCTACATTCACTTAATATCCATACTACATAGGCTCATAGGTTACACAAAATACCTATGTTGTATAGTCACTCTTCTACTTAAAACCAATACTGTACCAATTGGACCTTTACTAAATTTTAGGATTAAAGTATGTTGTAGCCCTTCGTATTAGCTTTCCGAAACTTCAAACGGATCACATTTTCGTGTTCGGAAGCTCCATGAATCGCGAAAACACCGAAACGCGTTCGTCTTTCGTACAGCTGACACTCAAACAATTCTAAAGAAAGTTCTAGAATATATTTGACCGATTAATATATATATTTGGAAAGCTAACTTTGATACAATGTTTTAAAAAATGGGAGATTAATCGAAGTTCTAAGCTAAAAGTTATGATATTTCTAAGTTGCTATGGCTATTAAAAACGTGGATGAATATTGTGACGAATTTGGATTGTTTGGACAAAAGAAACACATCTCACTCTCCACACCACTAAAGACACATATCAAACCACACTCCCCTCTCCTCTAACACAAGCACACCACTAACAACATATCCACACACATCTAAATATATGAAATATATCTAATATACCTATTATATATATACAAAACAGTCCATTATATAAAAAGACACTAAAATGACAAGTTGAGGCTAAAAATATGACATGTAGACTAAACCACTTAGATCTAGCCATGGGTATCCAAATGAAACTCATTCTAACCATCCTAACTAACATCAATCCATACTCTAACATGTCTAAAACTGAAAGTAAAACACAATTAAACCCATTAGACATTAAACCAAACACATGAGGTATCCTAATTTGAGATCTAATAAGTAGGACACAAGACACAATTCTAACTTGCTCTAGAGAGCTCTAAATGGCCTCAAACTTGAATCTAAAGGGGGTACATGCATGGGGTGGATCCTATGGATTCAAAACTAACTATTATGCATCGAAAATCAATTTGGAGGGTTGGTTTTACCTATTGGGAGTGAGATCCCAATGATACTCTCAAGGACACGGCTCCGATACGAAGATCCTTCCAAAATGGACACTCCTCCTTGCACTTTGATCCAAATCTTTGCTAGCACCCTCCCTTGATAGTATGAGAAGGTTGGATGGAAGTTTTGGTGGAGGAATGAAGAGATTTGGAGATCAAATCAAAGAGGGAAGCTCTCTAATTTGGAAAAGAACACTTTGTGAAGGAAAAGAGGTAAGATAGAATGAAATAAAAGGAAGGGAGGCTAACCTACCTATAGTGGCTGCCATCATTGCCCAATTTGGGCCTTGGGGGAAAGCCCAATAAGGCCCCTACTAATCTCCCTTGGTTAATTTTAAGTTAGGTTCAAGTTTGGGATCAAGAGGGTTAAATTTAAGCCTCTAACTTAACCAATCTAACAAGTAGGATTAGTCTAAACTTACTAACTTAATTAGTGGGGTTCGTGGGCCATGACTAACTAATCTTGGGGTCCCTTCTAGAGTCTAAACTACCCGGGTCACTAACACAAGTCGGAACGAAACGAAACTCAAACCCGACTAAACAAATTTCGTAAAATTAATATTAAAATATAAAAATTCCCAAAATCACAATACATCAATTTAAATATTATTAAAATAATCTAAATTTTATCAATTAATCAAAATCCTAAATAATTCAAAAGTCACAAAATGACCAAAATACCCTTAGCCTAAAAAGTGGTAATTAGCTAATCTAATTACATGGGTTAGGCCTCCATGGTCATGGTTAGTCTCTAGGCTAAGCAACTCTAAGGTTACACTAGCCAAAGAATAAAATCATAAAACACTAATTTAACAATATTAAAATAATCAAAATTCACCAATAAATCAATAACATTCTTTTATTAAATAATCAATTTTATAAAAGTTCGAAATTATCCTCATTTTAGAAAAATGGTGGTTACAAATCTACCCTCCTTATAAAAATTTTGTCCTCGAAATTAAGATAGTCGTACTCCTTCTACGTTAAACCCCCAACAATCAAGGTCAAGAAAACTATATCTAAAATACGCAAATTGTGGTCCTACTGGTCGTGATATCACGGTCATGATCAGGGTCACTATACTATCTATCACAGCACAAAACATCCTGACATGTACTAATGGAATCACACAACAAGATGGAAAGAAGAACAGGAAAGACAGACATGCTAACCCGTCACCCGTAGCGTCGGTTTACTCGATTGTCAGTACAAAAGCCCTGCCCCTCTAGGGTATATCCCTCTGATGGTGCGGGACACGATGCTGCGCTACAGGTGTCCAAGCTCCCTCTACCTAATCTATGATACTCAAGTAACATCCGCACTGATATTTCATTCCATCATACTAGGGTACCATCTATTTGGTATCTATTCTGAATCTGATAATCGTATCCATCTATCCAGAACCATGTTACCAGAATTCTCGTTACACCAGTAAGTACAACAATGATAATCCATAGAGTCCGCAACTAAGGTACATACCTCTAGAATCATGGTATTTAAAATTCTTGTATTGCCGCTAGCTTGGTTGCAAAAACTTTAATTTCTCACACCCAAAAAATACATCCAAAATCAGACTCTATCTCATCGCCAAACCATCTAATATGGCTGTAGAAGACTCTAGATTCCATGACTGAGGCAACCTAGCCCATAATGTTATCTTGGTAGAAAATCAAGTCAATAATGAATACCAAGAATCAAATTCAACAACGAACAAGGAAAGGTAGACAGAAACTGTCGAAATCGAATTTCGAGATAGTTCATAATGAGATCCTCAAGGGTTATCCCAGGAATCTTCTCAAGTAGTCCTAACTGCGATTGAGTAACTCTCTATACTGCCTATCCTAAATCCTAGCAGCAGGCTCGTAGCAGCACTCTAAGTCGAGCACCACTACAAAATCGTACTAGTTGCGACTCTGACTTGCATGGGCTACCACAAAAACGTGTCACGACCCACACCCGATTAAGGAGCACGAAAACGTGGGTACGTCCAGCCTACGCCGCAGTGTCGGCAATAAAACATTGTATAGGTCATCTATAACATCTAACATCTAACAACAAGATATATAAACCTGTCATCTCTGCACAAAGGCATCTCTACTATATAATCTCAATCACAAGTCTAAGAAAGATGGAGCATGATATGGAATCAGATAAAAGGAAGAAACTGAATATAAATAGAGTTATCAGACCACACAAAATAGATGTTTAACAAAAATAAATACATGTCCTGAATATAAATAAGTCTCAACTAACAATCGGAATAATCCGATACAAACTGAAAGCTATAAAGTACTAAGCTATAACTAAGCACACTCTACTGGACTAGGTCCTTCTCTGGCTGCTGTGTACCACCCTCATAAGCCTCATAGAAGGTAGGACAGTCATCTATATCATCTTTAATATTTGTCAACATATCCAGTCAGGATGGAACGAGCACATCATCTCTAACAGTTCAAAATAATTGACAAGCGCTATGAGTATGAAATAATAATAAAATTCTTGATGATCAAGTTATAGAGGTAATGTATAATAAAAAGACAAGTGTATAAAGAACATATGAGAACATGCAAATATGTAATAATGGTAAACTTGTCATACAAGGTATGTAATAGACAACTTAGAGGATTTGTGTTTTGACCAGTGATTTAAAATACCAATTTGTCATGTGAACGGCTAGAGGGAGATATCCAACAAACTATACACCTATGTGTGTGGCCGCTATTATTCATGCAAGATCAACGGGATAGAAAGGGTAAGTTCACATGTCTTCTAGGTATTTTCCCGCCCGACTAGTACATATGGAATCCAGGTTCTTCGACACACATTTTATTGTTCATGATAGATGCATTAGTCATGATTTACATTATTCTTGATAGTCATGAAACTATGTATCTCCAGTCAAGGAAACCATAAAATACCAATCCGTGAGTCCATCGTGTCAGAATCCAGAAAGAACACTAGTATAATATGTATCACAGGATATATCAACATAATAAAACTATCAGAGAATATACTCGCCTGATATCCTGAATGACTGATATGAATAGATGTCTGAACTGATGTCACAGAGTCCTAATTAGAACAATACATTTTATAAAGAGTTCAATTTGAAATGATAGAAATTTATAATACAATCTACATGTTTCTAAGTCAATCTAGGTCAAAGTCAACTCTTGGTCAATTCTAAGTCAACTCTGGTCCACCTTAGGTCAAACTAGGAGTCAAGGTTAAGCTTCTAGAGTTTTGGTCAAACTTAGATTAGTGGTCAAGATCTATGATACTTTGGATATATTAATATATATACATACCACATATATTCTTACCCATATAGTACCACCCTAACACATACATATAGATATCATATATCAAGTATATACATATCCTCACTATGAACCATAACATATATCTATATACTCTCATTATATATATATATATATATATATATATATATATATATATATATATATATAAATACATATATATATATATATATATATATATATATATATATATATATATATATATATATATATATATATATATATATATATATATATAACCCAAAAATATATATATATACCTATCTATATAACCCTTCCACAATCTAATATCACCTACTTAAACTCAAACACTTAGACACTAACCCACTAACACTAGGATACCATATCAACCTTGGTCATATTGGCATCCCAATACCAATACCTTGGTTGGAATCCAATACCTTAACTTGGATAAACCTATACCTTACCTTGATATCTTGATACCTTGATACCATACCTTGGTAATAAGATAAACTAATCATTTACCTTGAAGGTAAAGGTAATTCATATTTACCTTAAAATACAAACTTGGTATCATGAGATACCAAGATACCCCTCAAATATCTAATTAACTAACTATCTAATGTACTAACATAACATCTTAACTAATATCTAATATATAACCTATAGAAATTAACTTGCTGACATACCAATATCTAGAACTAACATAACCTACTAACATATCAATATATAACATACTAGATATCTAACATCAAACTATCTAATATCATATCAAATATCTAACAAAATACTAACCTCTACTATCTAACTAACACTCATACTAACAAATATTACCTAACAAAAAAAAAATATATATATATATATATATATATATATATATATATATATATAAAAAATATATATATATATATATATATATATATATATATATATATATATATATATATATATATATATATATATATATATATATATATATATATATATATATATATTACTTAACAAATATTACCTAACAATAATAATAATAATAATAATAATATATATATATATATATATATATATATATATATATATATATATATATATATATATATATATATATATATATATATATAGGTAATATATATATATATATATATATATATATATATATATATATATATATATATATATATATATATATCTAACAAATATATATATATATATATATATATATATATATATATATATATATATATATATATATTTGTTAGATATATATATATATATATATATATATATATATATATATATATATATATATATATATATATATATATATATATATATATATAGACAACCTATGATACCTACATTCACTTAATATCCATACTACATAGGCTCATAGGTTACACAAAATATCTATGTCGTATAGTTACTCTTCTACTTAAAACCAATATTGTACCAACTGGGCCTTCACTAAATTCTAGGATTAAAGTATGTTGTAGCCCTTCGTATTAGCTTTCCGAAACTTCAAACGGATCACATTTTTCGGAAGCTCCCGAAATTACAAAAATACTGAAACACGTTCGTCTTTCGTACAGCTGACCCTCAAACAATTTTAAAGAAAGTTCTAGAATGCATTTGACCTATTAATATATATATATTTGGAAAGCTAACTTTGATACGGTTCTTTTAAAAAAATAGAAGATTAATCGGAGTTCTAAGCTAAAAGTTATGATATTTCTAAGTTGCTATGGCTACTAAAAACGTGGATGATTATTATGACGAATTTGAGTTGTTTGGACAAATGAAACACATCTCACTCTCCACACCACTCAAGACACATATCAAACCATACTCCCCTCTCCTCTAACACAAGCACACCACTAACAACATATCTACACACATCTAAATATATGAAATATATCTAACATACCTATTATATATATACAAAATAGTCTATTATATAAAAAGACATTAAAATGACAAGTTGAGGCTAAAAATATGACATGTAGACTAAACCACTTAGAACTAACCATGGATATCCAAATGAAACTTATTCTAACCATCCTAACTAACATCAATCCATCCTCTAACATGTCTAAAACTGAAATTAAAACACAATTAAACCTATTAGAAATTAAACCAAACACATTAGGTGTCCTAATTTGAGATCTAATAAGTAGGACACAAGACACAATTCTAACTTGCTCTAGAGAGCTCCAAATGGCCTCAAACTTGAATCTAAAGGGGGTACACACATGGGGGTGGATCCTATGGATTCAAAACTAACTAATATGCATAGAAAATCAATTTGGAGGATTGGTTTTGTCACGCCCCGACTCGCCGAATCGGTCGCCATCGCCTTGACTCGATATAAATCGATCCCCACGGGTCGGGACGTGATGCCGTACAAGTCTTTAATGGACTTGCACAAGACAAGGATGTGCAATTGGAAATTCCTTTTTGACTCGATACGTTGAAATTAAACAGTGCAGAGAGTTGAAGACATAGCATAGGAAGAAATTTAGCTTTTCATTCATAAGCTTGCAAAGTATGTGCAAGGTCATTTTTACATTACATATGCCGTTACGGCTATATCTTGAAACACAAAAGAAAAACTTTCGACAAGCTTGCCCTGAAATAATTCTTGTCGTTCCATACATTCACGCCCCTTTATTCATTTGAACAAAGCCTTCGATCTGAGTTGGGCTTCAAAATACTTTAAAATACTTCAAAATAGGAGAGCTTTGTGCCGCCTCCTGTTCTTCAGCTTCAGGTCTAGTCTCGAGCTCCCGCAGCGCGCTCGTTACCTGGGGAATTGGGGGTTAGCACACTTGCTAGTGGATGGGACGAACCCACTTGTCTAAACCGACACTGCTTATTAAGGATTCTAGCATACGAAGTGATCTTTCTATTTAGAACTATATGAATTGCAGTTCATATCGAGGGCACATTTTAAATGATAACACATAACCAATTTAAAGGCATTCTTACCAAGGCCGTGCTCCTTTCCTGCACAAAATATACATGATACTTACCACCTGCACAAGACAATAGGTGAGCATGCAATCTATCCTATATGCGGTCATTGGTGATATCGACACCATGAAGGACGATTACGTATCCTTGCGACGCGCCCTCCAGCCCAGGTAGCGAGCCTAACTAGAGGTCTCTCAATGCCTCGCGTCGAAGCACGATTTTCATAATTTTCTCCTAGGCCGATTCGGTCCCAGGGCCCCGGGTACCGTCTCGAGGAAAGCTCATCTTGTGCACAAGTCGTCCTTGACGATACGAATGTATGAACAGTTTAATATGTATGAAGTAAATTGCATAGCGTAACCATTATCAAGTCACATAATCATTCCTACTCGTACAAGGGTCCTTTTCCCCGAAATCGTACGTTCTGATTTAGCATCCCGTAGGCACCAAATTCTCCGAGGCATGATGTACCGCAACCAAGGTTTTCATCGTTGTGTTTTGTATGGTATGAAATATATTCTATCTCTTTCTTGGAACTTTATCTTTTCTCTACTTAGTGTAAACCTATCGATTCAGAGTTAACTTCTCTAGGTTGATATATTATCCCGAGCTCTTGATCTTAGTGGCAAGCATACATCCCGTTAGCATCATCGATTTGAACGTTGAACTTTAAGAATTTAGTTGGCGGGAAGGAGTAGAAAAGAAGGGGCCGAAGAACCACCCACCTAAGGAGATTGTGCCGAGAGTAGGAGAACGCTTCACGACGGTCAAGCGTCAGTTACACGAACTCCTGCAATGGCACGAGCATCGAATTAGAACCCTTTCTTCAATCCTTCCTTCGAAATTCCCAAAGACACATTCAGAAATTGACGCGAAAGCACACTATCAAATCCACGCAATAATTCGTTCAGAAAGACAAGAAAACCAATAAAACCAACGGCAGACGGGTTGCGTCGCTCTCTTTAGAGTTCCTTCGCCAAGACGCCGCCTACCGCATCTAGGACTTATTACAACAGTAGTCGATCCATTAGTTGAACGATACTCATATCACTCGTCCAAATCGATTTTATTGATGCCATGGTTTTTGTATACCAAACTCGTCGTCGAGTCAGACTAGCCATCTATCTTTCCGACCATGTCTGACTTGGCACGAGCCTATTACATAGTGCTTCGCCCCAACGGGAGCGGGGCACTTCATAATATACCACTAAGAAAAAGTTTTATCCCGAAACTTAAGAACAAGGGTCTGACCTTCGTCGACGAAAAGTGAAGGGTACTTCTCCTTCATCTCCGCCTCTAGTTCCTACGTCGATTCCTCAACGGAATGGTTGCGCCAGAGTATGCAAACCAAGGACATCGATCGGCACCGCAGGATCTTTTCTTTACGGTCCAAAATTTGTACGGGCTCCTCCGAGTATGATAGATCGGCGCGTAGCTCCAACTGATCGAAACTAACCACATGACTTGGGTCATGCACGTACTTTCGAAGTTAGGAGACATGGAGGACGTCGTGCACTTCGGCCAAGGCAGGAGGTAGCGCGATCCGGTAAGCAACGGTCGCCACTCTTTCGAGGATCTCGAAGGACCCTACGAATCTCGGACTCAGCTTGTCTTTTACCCCGAATTGCATGACGCCTCGTATCGGTGTCACCTTCAGAAACACATGGTCCCCAACCAAGAACTCTAATGGTCGTCGACGAGTATCTGCATAACTCTTTTGTCGACTCTGAGCAATACGGAGCCTATCTCGAATCATGCGGACCTTCTCGACGGCTTGTTCGACTAGTTCTGGCCCGAGCACCTGTCGCTCCCCGACTTCGTCCTAGCAAATCGAAGATCGGCACTTCCTCCCGTAAAGTACCTCGTAGGGAGCCATTTGGATGCTCGATTGATAACTGTTGTTGTATGCGAATTCTGCGAGCGGCAAGTGCGTGTCCCAACTAGTCTTAAAATCTATCGCATACAGACGTAGCATATCCTCCAGGATCTGATTCACTCTTTCTGTCTGGCCATCGGTTTGCGGGTGGTACGCGGAGCTACGGTTCAACTTAGTGCCCAACGCCGCCTGTAGACTTGTCCAAAAATGTGATAAGAATCGCCCATTTCTGTCCAAAATAATTGTGGCAGGTACCCCGTGCAGTCTGACGATCTCGTCGAGGTAAATCTGAGCTAACCGATCGATGCTCCATGATGCTTTAATAGCGATGAAATGAGCAGATTTGGTCAAACGATCGATAATGACCCAAATCGCATCATTCCTCTGCGACGTCTTCGGAAAGCCCATGATGAAATCCATAGAGATGTCATTCCACTTCCATACTGGAATGTCGAGGTTCTGTAGCTCCCCGCCTGGTCTTTGATGCTCGGCCTTCACCCGTTGACAAGCCATGCACTGTGACACAAACGTTGCTACGTCTTTCTTCATGTCGTGCCACCAAAAGGTCATACGCAGGTCCTTATACATTTTGGTACTCCCGGGGTGCAACGAGTACTTCGCATAATGGGCCTCCGTCAGAATCTCTTTTTTAAGTTCTGCATGGTCCGGCACGCATATCCTCCCCTTCATCCGCGTCATTCGCCCTCGTCCACCGTAAAGTCGGCGCCTTTCCCGTCGAAATCAGCTTACGCATCTTCTTCAAGAATGGGTCGTCCTCCTGTGCGGTCTTTATTTTGTTGTGCAAGCTCGATTCAAGGTGCAATTGAGCCAATCGTGCTCTACGGTAACGGATTCGGAGTTCGATACCCATCTCTGCCAAGTCTTGCTGTATGTTATGGTTGATAGACAAGCACCCAGCGAACATTCTACTCAGAGCGTCCGCTACGACGTTCCCTTACCTGGCGTGTACTCGATAGTCAGATCATAGTCTTTAATAAGTTCGAGCCAATGCCGCTGTCGTAAGTTCAGGTCCCGTTGAGTGAAGATGTACTTGAGGCTCTTATGGTCCGTATAGATGCTGCAAGGTACGCCATAAAGATAGTGTCGCCATAGCTTCAACGCGAACACAATGGCCACTAACTCCAGATCATGCACAGGATAATTCTTCTCGTGTTGCTTCAATTGTCTCGAAGCAAACGAAATCACCTTATCCCTTTGCATAAGCACGCATCCCAAACCCGTCCGCGATGCATCGCTAAATATTTGAAACCCTTCTGGCCCGTCCGGAAGTGCAAGGATCGGCACTGAGATGAGCCGTTTCTTCAACTCTTAGAAGCTCGATTCGCAGGCGTTGTTCCACTCGAATGCGACTCCCTTCTGGGTGAGACGAGTCAGAGGCGACGCAATTTTGGCAAAATCTTTCAAGAATCTACGGTAGTAGCCTGCCAAGCCGAGGAAACTTCGGATGTCGCCTGCTGAGGTAGGCCGCTTCCATTCGACTATTGCTTCAATCATTCTTGGGTCCACCGTGACACCTTCAGCTGAGACAACGTGCCCAAGGAACGTCACGCTGCTCATCCAGAACTCGTACTTGCTTAGCTTGGCATAAAGTTGGTGCTCATGCAGAGTCTGTAGCATCGTCTTTAAGTGTTCCACGTGCTCGTCCTTGCTCTTCGAATATATGAGAATGTCATCGATGAATACGATGACAAATTTTCTATGAACGGTCGGAACACCCGGTTCATTAGATCCATGAACGCGGCAGGAGCGTTGGTCAAGTCGAAGGGCATGACTAGAAATTCGTAGTGACCATATCGAGTTCGGAAGGAGAACTTCGGCACGTCCTCGGACTTGATCTTTAACTGATGGTAGCCTGAGCGAAGACCAATCTTAGAAAATACCGTCGCCCCTTGCAATTGGTCAAAAAAATCGTCTATCCTCGGAAATGGGTACTTGTTCCGTACCGTGGCTTTGTTAGGTTCTCGATAGTCGATACACAGCCGCATTGACCCATCCTTCTTCCTTACAAACAACACTGGAGCACCCCACGGAGAGACGCTAGGGCGAATATATCCGCGATCTAGCAACTCTTGTAGTTGTGCTTTCAGTTCCTTCAGCTCTGCCGGTGCCATTCGATAAGGTGCTTTAGATATCGGTCGGGTGTCCGGGAAGGTGTCGATGCTGAATTCTATCTCTCGGTCCGGCGGCATCCCTGGAAACTCGTCTAGGAACACATCAGGAAATTCTGCCACGACTTCAGTCTGGGCCGTGCTTGCAATCTCCGTTCTTGTGTCTCTAACTGATGCTAGGTACCCGCTACAGCCGGAATACAACATATGCCTTGTCGAAATAGCCGATATTATTATTGCCGACTTTGATGTTGCTTCGTACGAATATGAGAACTCGGTTTCGCCCGGAAGGCGGAACACAACTCTCTTCTCCACGCACTCGATCGTTGCGTGGCATGCACCCAACCAATCCATGTCGAGGATTATATCGTACTCCTTGACGTCGAGGACGATAACTTCCAAGGATAGATTCCTCCCTCCGATGCATATGTAACCATCCCTACAAATTTGAGTGGCAGACATATCTACTCCCGATGGAGTGCTAACGCTAAGATTTATATCTAAAAGTTGCATAGGTAGTTCATTCTCTTTTACAAAGTCGGCAGATATGAAACTATACGTAGCACCCGAATCGAACAATACTCTAGCAGGCATATTTTTATAGAGTAGTATACCTGTCACGATAGTGTCGGACGCAAATGTTGGCCCATTGGTCATATGGTCAAACTGATTTTAATAATTGATCAAACTCTGTCAGGATATATGAAGCTAGTCAGGATATCTCGGACTCTTGGACATGATCAAGAATGGCTATCTACTCAGTTCAAGACCGAAGCAATGTTTGCCTGTTCGAGTCTGTATTTCTTTGAGCAATGTATTTTTTATTTTATTGAGTCTTGGAATACGTTGTACACCGAGTCGTACTGGCAAATAGGCTATTCCAAAATGATTTCAAAATGTTTTTAAAATGTCCTTAGTTTTGAAAAACATTCGATTAACAAAAGCTTCAAAAAGGTTTTCAAAAAGGCTTTAAAAAATCCCTAAAATCTATTTTTAAAAACCTAACCTAACCCTAATAGAACTCGGCCAGAGTTCAGCCATAGTTCGGTTAGTGGCCGTTTTGATTTTTGAATTCTCTGGAACTTGGTCCTCCTGCAGTTGCGGATTTGATCGAGATTTCCTCATCGAGTTCTGTCCGAATTCTGCCCGAATTCTGCCAGAATTCTGTCTTTGGAATTCCTATAAATAGAGAAGGATTTTGATCATTTTAACTCACTCATTCACTTTCAATCTTCTCTCTATCTAAAGCTTTCAGTCTTCCAAAGAGTTTTCTTAAGCTTTAAATTTCAGATCCCAAGCCAATTACAATCCACTAGTCGATTTGCCAGTGCGGTACGGTCTAGAAGTTTCAGAGTGATTGTAATCAGAGGCTTGATAGAAGATTCAACTCTTCACAATTGAAGTTGGACGAGTTCTTCGTATCAAAGCTCGCGTTGTAGAAGTTGCAAGGACTTCGTAAGAAAACTTGCAGTTTTGCCAATAGTGGATTCAACTGGTAGCAAGAGTTCTACCGACTGGATTAGTCCTTAACATAGGAAAACCAGTATACATCGCTATCTTTGCGTTTGCTTTCTTATCTCTGCCTTTACATTACTTAGTTGTGATTATTATTCTGTGATCTTGCTGCTAACATTTTTTAATTAGCATTATTCCGCTGCCAACTCTATTCACCCCCCCTAGAGTATTGTGCTTTACTATTTCGTTCCTACAATTGGTATCAGAGCGGGTGTTACAGGTAAAGCAAGGTAATATTGTAATTATTTATTCATTTAATTAATTGTTATATAGATCATAGCACAACACATGGCAACTGTAAAATTCACGAGTGAAGGCCAGGCCACAAACAGACCTCCACTGTTTGATGGTACGAACTATACCTATTGGAAAACACGGATGAGTTTCTTCTTGAAATCTCTTGACTTTGATTTATCGTCTATTGTTATTGATGGCTATCAAAAGCCACCTCGTATAAATGTTGATGGAGTTCTAGTTGAAAAACCCCATAACAGATATACAGAGAAGGAAAAGAAAAAGGCCAGTCTTGACGCACGTGCTATTAACGCTTTATTTTGTGCTTTAGACAGAACTGAATTTAACAGGGTGTCTATCTGTACAACTGCTAATGAAGTGTGGAAGCTTCTTGAAGTCACATATGAAGGCACGACTCAAGTCAAAGAATCAAAGGTCAGCAGACTTACTCAAGAGTATGAGGTGTTCAAGATGAAGCCCAACAAAACAGTTACTCAGTTGTTCGAAAGATTCTTGGATATTGTAAATCCTTTGTCCTCCCTAGGCAAAGAGTACAGTAACCATGAAAAGATTTGCAAACTCCTGCGAGCACTTACCAAGAACTGGATTCCAAAGGCTACTGCGATCATTGAAGGGAACGACCTCACAACTATGTCCCTCGAAGTACTCATGGGTAAGCTACTCTCTCATGAACTGGAGCTACAAGATTTTTAAGAGCCTGCACCAAAGGAGAAGACGATCGCTTTCAAGGCTCAGCACAGAAAAGCTGCTGAAGGTGATTCAGACAGCAGTGAATCTGATGCTGAAGATCAAGCACTCCTAGCAAGGAAATTCCAAAGATTCATGAGATATAAGAAGAAAGCCAAAGAAAACAATAGCAGCAAAAACTGGTATCAAGATGATGCTGTCTGCTATGGCTGCAAGAAGAAGGGACACATGAAGAAGGATTGTCCTACAAACTCATCATTAAGCAAGAAGAGCAACAGGTATGAAAAAGGGAACCTGAAGAGATCAACATCTCGGAGATATGTCAACACCAGCATATGGCATGAAAGTGAAGCCAACGACTCAGAAGATGAACAATCAGAAGATACTGCAAACGTATGCTTTATGGCATCCAATCAGGTACCTACTGAACCTGTAGTTGATATATATGATGACTTCACCTTTGAGCAATTAGGAGATGCCTTCAGTGAACTGATAAGTGATTACAGGAAACTGCGTAGCAAATATCAGACCTCTAAGAAGGTACTCAAAGAGTACAAAGAAGAAATAGGAAGACTTACCGACCTACTAGTTGAGGTTAGAAATAATGTTAGTGAGTCTGGTGAGCTTTCCTTTATTAAGCTCTTATTACACGAGACTACCAAGTCATCTGAAGAGAAAGACAAGGTTTTGACCAACTGAAAGAAGAACTTTCTAAAGAGAAAAAAAGTCTTCAAAGTGCACAAATCAGAATGGAAACTCTCACTTCTGATTATACTAAGTTGTATGACACTTCCGAAAGATTGGAAATTAGGTTAGGAAAACAGCCTGAGACTGCTGCTTCCTACCCTAACACGTATCACTTACCGAAAAATCAAAACATTCCCAAACCAAACACTGTCAGACCTAACCCTATCAAACCTTTACCCCAAAAGGTTAAGCCCAAATAGGATTATAGGTATGCTTTCTTCTATACTAGAAAACCTAAACCTACCAACCGTGCACATCACTCAGCTTTCAACACTAAACATGCACAATGTCATTATTGTGGCCTCATTGGTCGTATTTCTTCTGCATGTAGAATCAGAAAGCTTGTTGATTTAAATATTTATGCATGGATACCAAAGGCTAACATTTCAGGACCCTATAAGAAATAGGTACCAAAAGTTCCATCTGCAAACTGTTTTGTAGGTGGAACACCTTTCATATGCTAAAAGAAAATGGATCATCGACAGCGGTTGTTCACGGCATATGACCGGTGATGCTACACTATTTATAATACTGTCGAAGAAAAAAAGGAAGGTTATGTCTCCTTCGGTAACAACTTGAAAAGGTATATCATTGGTATCGGTGATGTTGGTAAGTCTCCCTATCCTGTGATTAAGGATGTCTGTCTGGTTACCGAGTTGAAACATAATCTACTCAGCGTAAGTCATCTAGCTGATCATGGTTATGGCATCAACTTTGGCAAAGACAAATGTACTATAGTTGATAGCTCAACTGGTAGTACTATCTTTGAAGGTATCAGGGAAGACAACATATATGTTTTCTATTTGTTGGAAGAAACTAACATTTCAGGTAGATGCTTAATGGCTAAAAGTGATTAGAGTCATCTGTGGCATATGAGACTCGGTCACGCAAATATGGACACAATCTCAAGATTATCCACAAAGAAGCTAGTACGCAGTTTACCGGACATAACATTCAAGAAGGATTCTGTATGCAGCCAATGTGAAAAGAACAAAGCTACCAGATCCACATTCAAGTCAGTAAACACAGTATGTACTACTAGACCTCTACAATTGCTACATATGGACTTATTTGGTCCTAGCAGAGTTGCTAGCCTCGGAGGTAAGCTATATGCTTTTGTAATTGTAGATGATTACTCTAGATACACGTGGGAATACTTCTTGACACGCAAGAATGATGCATTATCTGAATTTGTCGCCTTTTGCAAGAAAGTACAGAATGAAAAAGGTTATATGATCACTCGTATTAGAAGCGATCATGGTGGCGAATTCGAGAATGCAGAGTTTGAGCAATTTTATGACACACACGATTTTGTACACGAGTTTTTCTGTCCTAGGACTCCACAACAAAATGGAGTTGTGGAACGTAAGAACAGAACTCTATCCGAAATGGCCAGAGTAATGTTAAACCAGTTTAGTCTACCCAAATATTTCTGGGCTGAAGCTGTCAATACAGCTTGTTTTGTTCTCAATAGAGTTCTAATTCGACCCAAATCGAAGAAGACTCCATTTGAGTTATGGTTTGATAGAATTCCATCTGTTTCATATTTTAGAATATTTGGTTGTAAATGCTTTATTCTTAATATAAAAGACAATTTGGGAAAGTTTGACGAAAAGGCCGATGAAGGTATATTTTTAGGTTATACGGCCAAGGGCAAAGGATACAGAGTCTTCAACAAACGAACCATAATCATAGAAGAGTCAATCAACGTCACTTTTGATGAACTGAATCAAATGACTATCGATGACAATGACGAAGATCCAACTGTACCAAGCTCAACAACAGCTGATTCTCAACCAAGCTCGGCACTAGCTGATCCTCCTAGAGAAGATCCAGGAACCAGCTATCTTCAGAGTCTGCCGAAACGATTAAAATTTACGGCTGATCATCCAAAGGATTTGGTAATTGGTAATATTACCAAAGGTTTAAGTACTCGTACATCCAGTAGAGATATTGTTTCTAGTATTGCATTCATTTCACAGTTAGAACCAAAAACTATTGATGATGCATGTAGTGATAGTTTTTGGATAGATGCTATGCAAGAGGAATTAAACCAATTTGAACGGAATCAAGTTTGGAAACTTGTTCCCAAGCCTATTGATCGTCCGGTCACTGACACCCGTTGGGTATTCCGAAATAAACTGAATGAAAATGGTTTAGTGACCCGTAATAAGGCTCGACTCGTAGCTCAAGGATACAATCAGGAAGAAGGTATCGACTACGATGAGACTTATGCCCCAGTTGCGAGATTAAAATCCATTCGCATGTTATGTGTATTTGCATATTTTCATAATTTCAAATTATTTCAAATGGATGTCAAGAGTGCATTTTTAAATGGTTTTATAAAAGAAGAAGTTTTTGTAGCACAACCTCCAAGTTTCACAGATTTTAAAAACCCTGATCATGTTTTCAAGTTGAAGAAAGCTTTATACGGTTTGAAACAAGCCCCTCGTGCTTGGTATGATTGTCTAAGCTCTTTCCTACTTGACAACGGTTTTTCAAAAGGCAAGGTTGACACTACACTTTTTATTAAGTCCTTTATTGGTAAGCTTCTCTTGATACAAGTCTATGTTGATGATATTATATTTGGATCTACTGATGAATCTCTGTGTCAAGAATTTTCTAAGTGTATACAGAAGGAGTTTGAGATGAGCATGATGGGAGAGCTGAAATTCTTTCTCGGACTACAAATCAAACAAACTGACAATGGGACATTCATAAATCAAGTCAAGTACACAAAAGATTTGCTAAAGAAGTTTGATCTGGACAATGTCAAACCAATTGGCACTCCAATGGCAACTTCAACAAAGCTTGATATTGATGAACAAGGCAAGCCGGTCGACACACGTAAGTATCGAGGTATGATCGGTAGTTTACTTTTTTAACTGCTAGTTGTCCAGATATTATGTTTAGTGTTTGCCTGTGTGCACGTTTTTCAAGCTAATCCAAAGGAATCACATCTGTGCGCAGTTAAGCGTATCTTCCGATACCTTAAGGGCACTTTTTCTGTTGGCCTATGGTATCCCAAAACTAAGTCTTTGACCTTATTGGTTACTCGGATGCAGATTTTGCTGGATGCAAAGTTGATAGAAAAAGTACCAGTGGCACATGTCATTTCTTAGGCAAGGCTTTAGTCTCATGGTTTAGTAAAAAGCAAAATTCTGTAGCCCTATCAACAACAGAGGCTGAGTATATCGCTGCAGGACGTTGTTGTGCTCAGATTCTGTGGATGAAACAAACCTTAGAAGACTATGATTTATTTTATACACATATTCCCATTTTCTGTGACAACACGAGCACTATTAATTTGACTAAGAATCCAGTATGTCATTCTCGTACTAAGCATATCGAGATCCGACATCATTTTCTTAGAGATCATCATCAAAATGGAGATATTGACCTTGTGTACATAGATACTGAGATTCAATTAGCTAACATTTTTCCAAAACCTCTAGCAGAAGATCGTTTCAATTATTTACGTCAAAAATTAGAAATTTTGGACGTTAATAATGTTAATTAATTTTATTCTATGATTTTATTTCAATATGCAAAAACTGTGTTAGAGACAAGCCAATAAAGAGTCTGTCTGTCACCACAACTACGGTTGAAGCGAAGCGGTATTTAAGAGTTCCCCGGTGAACCTCCGCCAGCTGGGATAGTACTCCTACAGCTAATCTAAAACAGTCGCTGTGTAACAAAATTTAATTTATAAAATAACATTAATTATATTATTTTAATGTCAAAATTACTAATCTTTGAATTAAATATTTGAAATGAGCCAATGAAAAAGAAAGTGTTTCAAACCAACCCCAGGCAAATTCGGCCAGACTTCGGACCGAATTCGGCCCGAGTTCGGTTGAAGGTATCAGGTTATATAACCAGAACCCGAGAGCCTTTCTTCTTCATTGCTTCTAAAACTACATCAAAACAGCAACAGCAGCCGCGCGAGAGCAACCCTAACCCTAGTTCTTCACCACTCCTTCTCTTCCAATCCAAGTGTTGAAATCAATCCAAACTTTGGATTCGTGTGGAGTTCGTTGTTCTCTACAACATATTCGAATCTCGGGAGGTATAACTCCTTATTTCCCCTCCTTTCAATTTCGTGCTATTTAATTTTATTGCACAAATGGCACCTAAGGGATTTAACCCCTTCAAGAGGAAGAAGACAACCAATCCTAGTGAGGAAGGTTCATCTTCGAATCCACCTACGGATTTTCTCTTTTTGCCAGTCCAATCTAGCGATGGCACGTTCGACGGTTTTACTTTCAAACCCTAGATCAAGCCCTACTGTGGTATGGAGACTTCTCCATGAGATCCATATGCACAGGCGCTCCCATCAAGTGGACTGTGTTTCCAGAATACCGTCCTTTCTTTGAGGCATTAGGGTTACAATATTTTGTTAAACTTAGTTTCCCAGTAGCAACTAATGCCATTAGACTGTTCTACTACAATATCATATTAAACACGTTTGACGTAAGTACTCGTGTTGGCGGATTAGATATTAATTTCAATGATGTCCTCTTAGCAAAAATCCTTGGTATTCCCAATAAAGGTGAACCGTTTGTTGATATCACTAAATTTGATTTCTCCGATGGCACGACACTTACTAGTTTCAAAGCAGAACTCTGTGCACCTGATCGAGTTCGCTCTGGAAAGTTCAAGGCAAACAACTTGAACTTGTTTAATTATGAATTACACCGTATCATTTACTCCACTCTCCTTCCGAAATCTACTTCAAAGGATGATGTCACGTCTCTTGAATTATCTGCTATGTATCACATTCTTAAGGGGATTCCATTTTCTGCCCCTAAGACCATTATCCAGATGATGGGACATTGTCGTGCAAGAGATAGAAATCTCTCTTATGTGATGATTCTCCCACGCATCTTTCAGCGCTTCGACATTGATTTATCAATTCGTACTCAAGACCATGAGCCCAAGTTTCTGAAGTTATCTCGTCGCAGTATGACTGCTGCTGCTCCTCCTACTGCTCCTGCTACTGCTCTACCTCCTCCACCTCCTCAGCAGTATGCCATGACATTTGAGGGCATACACCAGCACCTTTCGGATTTGCACGTCTCGATTACGGATATGGCCCGCGAACGTGAGTTCCGCGACGTCACTCGTTATCAGGCGATTATGAATTCTTTAGCTGATCTTCGATTTGCCCAGACTGGACATTCTGCCGGTTCTATTCCTAGAGATCCAGCTTTCTCTGGTTACCGCTGTGAGGATGAGGCTGTTCATGCCTACTTTCAGCCCGGTAACGCATATGATTGGTACCGTTCTGACCGTGCTCCTCCTCGAGACTATGTCGGTGAGTTTTACACTGGCGCCCCTCCTCATCCTTCTGGCGCTGGTACCTCTGCAGCTGGTCCTTCTGGATATGCCGGTCATGCTGATGATGATGATGATGATGATGATGAGGATATGTGATATGTTATCTGATGTTTGAGACTTAGATATTATCTACTGTATACTTGGAAATGCTTCGACATTCCAAGTTTTTTTTTAGACTTTATTATCAGTATTTCTTTTGAGGACTTGTACTGGATATTTCTATGTCTCTTGGACATCTTTTTATCTTTATGAGATTCGTAGTTTATCTTTCACATCAGTTTACTTATTTACTTAGCATCTTTATCTGCTTTAATAACTGCCTGTGAAATAATTCTATGTTTTATTGTTAACTGCCTGAGACAAATACATGTCTGTGATGTTATTTTTTTTACTGTCTCTACCATCTGTCATAATTTTTTCATGATTATTTTCTTATGTTTCTTCACTGTTTGTTATTTATGCATTGATTGCGGGGGAATTTTTTACTTTTGCAATTATTTTGCTAAGTGACAACGGGGGAGAAAATAAAGGTCTAACATTCTTTTGAGAAAATGCAGGACATGAATAATTTTTTATTTTATTTCAAGCTTAAATGTTATATCATTCATAGTTTGTCAATTATCAAAATGGGGGAGATTGTTGGCCCATTGGTCATATGGTCAAACTGATTTTAATAATTGATCAAAGTCTGTCTGGATATATGAAGCTAGTCAGGATATCTCGGACTCTTGGACATGATCAAGAATGGCTAAATACTCAGTTCAAGACCGAAGCAATGTTTGCTTGTTCGAGTCTGTATTTCTTTGAGCAATATATTTTTCATTTTATTGAGTCTAGGAATACGTTGTACACCGAGTCGTACTGGTAAATAGGCTATTCCAAAATAATTTTAAAATATTCTTAAAATGTTCTTAGTTTTGAAAAACATTCGTATTAACAAAAGCTTCAAAAAGGTTTTCAAAAAGGTTTTCAAAAATCCCCAAAATCTATTTTTAAAAACCTAACCTAACCCTGACAGAACTCGGCCAGAGTTCGGCCAGAGTTCGGTTAGTGGCCGTTTTGATTTTTGAATTCTCTGGAACTTGGTCCTCCTGCAGTTGCGGATTTGACCGAGATTTCCTCATCGAGTTCTGCCCGAATTCTGCCCGAATTCTGCCAGAATTCTGTCTTTGGAATTCCTATAAATAGAGAAGGATTTCGATCATTTTAACTCACTCATTCACTTTCAATCTTCTCTCTATCTAAAGCTTTCAGTCTTCCAAAGAGTTTTCTTGAGCTTTAAATTTCAGATCCCAAGCCAATTACAATCCTCTAGTCGATTTGCCAGTGCGGTACGGTCTAGAAGTTTCAGAGTGATTGTAATCAGAGGCTTGATAGAAGATTCAACTCTTCACAATTGAAGTTGGACGAGTTCTTCGTATCAAAGCTCGCGTTGTAGAAGTTGCAAGGACTTCGTAAAAAAAATTACGGTTTTGCCAATAGTGGATTCAACTGGTAGCAAGAGTTCTACTGACTAGATTAGTCCTCAACAGAGGAAAACCAGTATACATCGCTGTCTTTGCGTTTGCTTTCTTATCTCTGCCTTTACGTTACTTAGTTGTGATTATTATTCTGTGATCTTGCTGCTAACATTTTTTAATTAGCATTATTTCGCTACTAACTCTATTCACCCCCCTCTAGAGTATTGTGCTTTACTATTTCGTTCCTACAGCAAAAGCTTCGTCCCGAGTCAGTGCGTAGACTCGGCCTTGCGCCCCTTGACGATTTTGTGGGTTCACGGGCACCGCGTTTGCGCCATGGGCGGGAGGCGCCCTGTTCTGGTTCTGGCTCTGGACGTCCCTTGGTGGATGTTGGTTCGCCCTCCCCATACGACAATCTACTGCTTTGTGACCTAGCTGGCCACACTTGAAGCATCTCCCTCGGTAATCGACCACCAGATGTCCTATTTTGCCGCAGCGATGGCACCGTACGCCTGGGTGAGGCCCCCGATACTCGGACGTATTTTGGCGCTTTGGCGCACAAATCCTCCCGCGTCGTGAGGACGCTTGTTGAAGTTGTTGCGGGCGCTTGATCCGCCCTTCTGCGACGCTCGACCGAAGATCCGCTCACTATCAAGGGCGGCGTTGTATGATTCCCTGTACGTCTAGCATCTCTGGTTCATGACGTCCCGACGTAAATCACCATTCAGGCCTTGCTGGAAGCGCTCGCACCATGCCTCCGTGTTCGGCAGAAAGGCCCCGGTAAACTTCGCAAGCTTCGCGAACTTCGCATCGTAGTCTTCAACGGATAAGTTCCTTGCTTCAAGGACATGAATTCCTCTTCCTTCTGTCGATGAAGGGTACGAGGGATGTATTGCTCGAGGAAGGCCAGTTTGAACGTCTCCCACGAGATCTTGGAGTTGGGGTTGGTCTCTTGGAGTTCCTGTTTCTTCGCCTCCCACCAGTCGTAGGCCCTCAAGTTGAGCTGCAACGCTGCGCACCCGACTCTCTTGGACCCCTTGATGCTGAGGAGATTGAACAGGCCCTCGATCTTCACTAGCCACCCCATAACTTCGTTAGGCTCTGCTCGACCATTGAATTCAGGCGGGTTCTTCTTTTTGAACTTGGTTATTTTGAGCAGGGAGGAGGAAGACACTTGTTTTGTCTTTACGGGTTACACTTCTTCCTCTGACATGACGGTCGTCGAGTTCTGTTGGGTCGCTGTGGTGCTTACGATCCGGGTCAGGGCCTCCATTTGCTTTTGTTGGGCGCTGACTTGGGACTGGATCTGTTCTTGCAGCTGTCGTTACTACATCTCTGACTGGCGTTGTTGGAGTTCCATGAGGCGTAGTAGTCGCTCCATGGCAGATTCGCTAGGCGTTGCGCCTTCGGTGCTATCCGTGCTAATAAATGTGGCATTGACAGCAGGGACACCCAGTCTTTTCGTCATTCCTACAAAATTGAACAAACCCGTTAGTATTCTCAAAATATCTACGGACTTATATATATAGAACGATTATTTCAGGTCGCATATGTCGAAAAACATAGTTTTTGAAAAATTGCAACGGCATCTAAAAGAAAATATTTTGAAAGGTCCGAGGTGTGAACCGTGCTCTGATACCAACTTGTCATGCCCCGACTCGCCGAATCGGTCGCCATCGCCTTGACTCGATATAAATCGATCCCCACGGGTCGGGACGTGATGCCGTGCAAGTCTTTAATGGACTTGCATAAGGCAAGGATGTGCAATTGGAAATTCTTTTTTGACTCGACGCTTTGAAATTAAACAGTACAGAGAGTTGAAGACATAACATAGGAAGAAATTTAGCTTTTCATTTATAAGCTTACAAAGTATGTGCAAGGTCATTTTTATATTACATATGCTGTTGCGGCTACATCTTGAAACACAAAAGAAAAACTCTCGACAAGCTTGCCCTGAAATAAACCTTGTCGTTCCATACATTCACGCCCCTTTATACATTTGAACAAAGCCTTCGATCTGAGTTGGGCTTCAAAATACTTCAAAATAGGAGAGCTTCGTGCCGCCTCCCGTTCTTCAGCTTCAGGTCTAGTCTCGAGCTCCCGCAGCGCGCTCATTACCTGGGGAGTTGGCGGTTAGCACACTTGCTAGTGGATGGGACGAACCCAATCGTCTAAACCGACACTGCTTATTAAGGATTCTAGCATACGAAGTGATCTTTCTATTTAGAACTATATGAATTGCAGTTCATATCGAAGGCATATTTTAAACGATAACATATAACCAATTTAAAGGCATTCTTACCACGGCCGTGCTCCTTTCCTGCACAAAATATACATGATACTTACCACCTGCACAAGACAATAGGTGAGCATGCAATCTATCCTATATGCGGTCATTGGTGATATCGACACCATGAAGGACGATTACGTAGCATTGCGACGCACCCTCCAGTCCAGGTAGCGAGCCTAACTGGAGGTCTCTCAATGCCTCGCGCCGAAGCACGATTTTCATAATTTCCTCCTAGTCCGATTCGGTCCCAGGGCCCCGGGTACCGTCTCGAGGAAAGCTCACCTTGTGCACAAGTCGTCCTTGACCATGCGAATGTATGAACAATTTAATATGTATGAAGTAAATTGCATAGCGGAACCATTATCAAGTCACATAATCATTCCTACTCGTGCAAGGGTCATTTTCCCCGAAACCGTACGTTCTGATTTAGTATCCCGTAGGTACCAAATTCTCGAAGGCATGATGTACCGCAACCAAGGTTTTCATCGTTGTGTTTTGCATGGCATGAAATATATTCTATCTCTTTCTTGGAACTTTATCTTTTCTCTACTTAGTGTGAACCTATCGATTCAGAGTTAACTTCTCTAGGTTGATATATTATCCCGAGCTCTTGATCTTAGTGGTAAGCATATATCCCGTTAGCATCATCGATTTGAACGTTGAACTTTAAGAATTTAGTTGGCGGGAAGGAGTAGAAAAGAAGGGGCCGAAGAACCACCCACCTAAGAAGATTGCGCCGAGAGTAGGAGAACGCTTCACGACAGTCAAGCGTCAGTTATACGAACTCCTGCAATGGCATGAGCATCGAATTAGAACCCTTTCTTCAATCCTTCCTTCGAAATTCCCAAAGACGCATTCAGAAATCGACGCGAAAGCACACTATCAAATCCACGCAACAATTCGTTCAGGAAGCCAAGAAAACAAATAAAACCAACGGCAGACGGGTTGCGTCGCTCTCTTTAGAGTTCCTTCGCCAAGATGCCGCCTACCTCATCTAGGACTTATTCCAACAGTACTCGATCCATTAGTTGGAATGGTACTTATATCACTCGTCCAAATCGATTTTATTGATGCCATAGTTTTTGTATACCAAACTCGTCGCCGAGTCAGACTAGCCATCTATGTTCCTGACCATGTATGACTTGGCACGAGCCTATTATATAGTGCTTCGCCCCAACGGGAGCGGGGCACTACAGGTTTTACCTATTGGGAGTGGGATCCCAATGATACTCTCAAGGACACGGCTCCGATACGAAGATCCTTCCAAAATGGACACTCCTCCTTGCACCTTGATCCAAATCTTTGCTAGCACCCTCCCTTGATAGTATGAGATGGTTGGATGGAAGTTTTGGTGGAGGAATGAAGAGATTTGGAGATCAAATCAAAGAGGAAGCTCTCTAATTTGGGGAAGAACACTTTGTGAAGAAAAAAAGGCAAGATGGAATAAAATGAAAGGAAGGGAGGCTAACCTACCTATAGTGGCTGCCATCATTGCCCTATTTAGGCCTTGGAGGAAAGCCCAATAAGGCCCCTACTAACCCCCTTGGTTAATTTTAAGTTAGCTTCAAGTTTGGGATCAAAAGGGTTAAATTTAAGCCTCTAACTTAACCAATCTAACAAGTAGGATTAGTCTAAACTTACTAACTTAATTAGTGGGTTTGTGAACCATGACTAACTAATCTTGGGGTCCCATCTAGAGTCTAAACTACCCGGATCACTAACACAAGTCGGAACAAAATGAAACTCAAATCCGACTAAACAAATCCCGTAAAATCAGTACTAAAATATAAATATTCCTAAAATATTAAAATATGAAAAATGACCAAAATCACAACACATCAATTTAAATATTATTAAAATGATCTAAAATTTACCAATTAATCAAAATCCTAAATAATTCAAAAGTCACAAAATGACCAAAATACCCTTAGCCTAAAAAGTGGTAATTAGCTAATCTAATTACATGGGTTAGGCCTCTATAGTCATGGTTAGTCTCTAGGTTAAGCAGCTCTAAGATTACACTAGCCAAAGAACAAAATCACAAAATACTAATTTAATGATATTAAAATAATCAAAATTCACCAATAAATCAATAACATGATTTAAACCTATTAAAAAAAATCAATTTTATAAAGTTCAAAATTATCCTCATTTTATAAAAGTGGTGGTTACAACAATACAATGAACAAGGCATAATACATCGTGTGAATCTTATGTCCGATATGTGAACATGAAGTATGATAGAAAATAAAGTAAAGCGTTCAAGTCGGTGTACTTGCCTTGCTTTGGAAGAACGAGAGTAATATAGCATAAATCTGAATGTTCACTTAGATTAAGGTACAAGTTTTTTAGGATTGAAATCATGACAATTAGCTAACTAAATTATTGCTAACTTTATTCATTTACTACCTAACTAGTATTTCCTTAGCTAACTACATTTATTTATACTAGTAGGAATATAGTAATTCTACAAAAATAGTTTCTAATAAAAAATGCATTTATTAATAAAGATGTGCCAACAATATTTTTAACCAAAATATCTAGATATAAATACTAGATAAGAAAAGAACTTTATAACAATATATACATATTGGACAAGAATTTACAAGAAATATTAATAATGATATTAACTAAAAATTATTTAATAATAACAAGGATCAATTACTTAATAATAGTAATGATGATAGTAACAACACTATTAACCTAAAATCCAACCTAAGCCAAAACCCTAACAACAATTCTCTTCTGGCCCACAGTCACAATCCAACTACTACAGGCCCAAGAGCTAGCCTAGTCCTATTTCTACTGCTACTGTTGCCTATTATAACTCTTTACATGTCTCCAACATAAAGCCCAGCCTACCTTCCCAGCCCAAGTCATCAAATAAAACTTAATAACTAATCTACAACCCTCATAAGCTATAAGCCCAAATACTAATCCATGTTACTGCATCCGAATATCCCCCAAGCACAACCTACACTACTTTCTAAGTACAGAGAGTCAAACTGACCCCTCAGACCCCGAGGAGTCACCAGCTAACCCAAAATCTAATGACACTTGTTCTTCACTTCTACTCATTTCCTGTTATTTTCTCAGCAGACACACACACACGAAGAAGGAGAAGAAGAAGCTGGAGATGGAGGGAGAGATGCTCACTGGAGGATGTTTGCCTCGGCAGCTCAATGACGGCCGGATCTGAGACACTGAGGCGTTGACAACAATACCAATGACATGGATGGGTCGCCGGAGGCAGCAAAACGCCAGATCTGGATGTCGATAGGTTGCAATGGTGTTCGAGCATGTGACTTGGCCGGCTTCGACTGATGGGGACGACGGTAGATGCGGTGGTGAATCCCGATCTGGAGGGTGGCAAGGCCTCGAATCTGTCTCCGGGGTCGGTGTAGTCCTAAGATTTGATGAGGTCTCAACAGATCCGTCGATGGCGAGCGGTGGCGAGCTCAGGCGTGTGATGGCGAGGATGCGGCGGTGAGATTCGAAGAGGAAGAGACAGAGGCGAGCTGTCAGTTCGGATCGGGCTCAGGGCGCTAGATTAAAGGACCACAGCGGTGGTCGTCCATGGTGAAACATGGCGGATCCGAAGGAGAGGACGGATCTCGAGAAGCATGAGAATCAAGGACGACGGGGTGCTCGAGAAGTAGGGCTCGACAGTCGACGAGCTCTAGTCTCAAGGTCGCGGTGCTCAAGGAGGCAATGGTGGTGGTGGCTGACAACTCCAGGTGGTGGTGGTGGTGGTGGTGGCGTACGTTGGTGCATCAAAACAGCAGTGGTGTCAGTAGAGAGTGCACTGTGTGATGTATTTAGAATTGTGCTGATGTGATGTGTCAATAATTTGAGAAAATGTACTGAATTTATAATAAAATAATCTGTATATTCCACAAGTTATCTCTCAACGGCACATTAGTAAATAATTATAGATATGGGGGTGTAATATTAAACTTGTAACTGTATCCTAACTAAATAACCAATTCAGTTTTTGCAAGCTAATTATAATTAATTATTTAAAACTGATTAGTAAAACTAGCTAGAAATAAACAATAATATTAACCCCTTTTCTTATGGCTAAAATTTAACAGTAAGTATCCTTTCATTTAGCCGAAGGTAACATAATCAAAATCAAGATAGAATTTTCAAAAATAGCTTTTAAATATGTACTAGTAATAAGATAGTTTCAAAACACTAGGATTTTATTATTTTCTCGTGAGTACCAACTCAGGTTACAAAATTTGGAGACATAGCTTATATTACATAATCTGAAATCTACTCGAAATTTGAAGAAAATGTAGCATGGGAACATCGCTCCATAGCCTTCTTGATCTGCCTCATAACTTCAAATATCAGCTGTTGATCTCCATAAGCATATCCTTCATATCTCCATTTATTTCTATTCTTCCACAATACCCAAACTATCGCCCCCGCAGTAATCTTCTTAATGTGTTTGTTGCCTCTTGTCCCCATCCTCCTTAATCTCTGATCAATCGGAGTATTAGCCACTAGAATATTAAGCAAGAACATGAAATAATTCCAGACGGCATCCGCTAATGTCCCTTCTGCAAGAATATGGCTGGTAGACTCCGAGTCAGGAATTGAACAGCAATGACATGCTGAAGCAAGTTGGAATCCAAGCTTTTGGATAACATCATCCGTAGGGAGTCTCTGCCATAATATGTGCCATAATAGCACCGACTATTTAGCTGGAATACAAGAGCCCCATATGTGTTTGAATCTTCCATCGGGACCTTGATGTGTCCTGATGCAATCCCAAGCCGAAGTAATAGAAAACACACCTGCTCTACCTGGACTCCAAATATAATTTTTTAATCCTTTCCGTGTAGTTATAATATCAATGTACTAATCCCCCATATCCCTTCCCTTGATAATACGTTTCCAAATATGTGTTATTGCCGGGGCACAATTTTTCCGATGGAAAACTGAGAATATAAAATAATTATAAAAACAATGTTCCAACGCAACACTTCTAGGAAGGTTGCGCAAGTATAACGAAGATCTAAAAAGATATCGTTATGATATTACGAGAATCTAAAAAGATTTCGTAATCACAGCAATCAGATTGCAGTACTTCTAAAAAGAAGATACAATCAGAGTTACTGGCAGCAACGAAGAAGGTGACTGGCGATAGATGGAAGAACTCCTACTGGGTTGAATGATCACCGTTGCTCAAAGTTTTATTCGTCCTATACGAACAGCTTCCAGGAACCAGCAAGTTCATCGGAGAACTTGGAACACTCCTGCTCTTCTGACTCCTCGGACGGACACGAACTCCCGTGCAAGAGCAACGCTGGTGCGGCACCTTTTCTCTCTCTCTCGAAGGCTACAGATCAGAACTGTGTTAAAGAATATGTCTGAAATCTCTGTTTACTTGTGCTAAAGAACACTTCGTAAACTTTCTGGTGGCTTCTCTTTCTGTTCTGTAACCTGTGAGAGAGGAGGAGGAGGCCTTATATAAGCCCCTGCAACAACTGCCCGGTTAGCACAATGTTAGGGACATGGTAGTAACCACCCCGAACATGGAGCAACCGCTCAGAACATGCAAGGACACGTTCCGCTGGAAGTTCTGCCACCAGCGTAATTTACACTTTAAGCACATAGCCCCTTTTACGTACCCTACGCACACTATGCACTATACACACACTGCATACGCTGCGCACACTGTGCACTCTACGCACGCTGCGTACGCTGCGCACACTGTGCGTACTGGGCGTACTGGGCTGCATACTGGGCTGCGTAACTGGGCCAGCGTAACTGGGCTCGCGTAACGGGCCGCACAACGTGGTCGCACAAGTGGCTCGCGTAACGAGCGCAACTTAAGTGCATTATGTGCCTAGCGACGATGCTGACGTGCTAAGTGCAAAGTGTGCCAACAAAATGCCACATTACGCCTCATGAGCCCTTGAGCCCGAGTCCGAGTCCGAGTCCGAGTCCGAGTCCGAGTCCGAGTCCGAGTCCGAGTCGCTAAGCCCCAACGGGGCTTAGCTCCTATGAAAATAAATTTCCCAAGAGCAAAAAGCATGAATGCTTTAATTGTTGATTTTAGCCTTTTTTCCATTAGAAAAATAATCCCACATGGCAAACCCATGTGCACCTCCACACCACATGTGCATCTCCAATAATAGCAAAGCTAATATATAGAGATACAAACCATTTGTTTTTTCCGATGTGGGACTAAACCTTTCTAAAGGAAAAACAAAAAACCCAACAATCCCCCACATATCTCTATATATGGATATAAGTGTTCCCTGCAGTAACTGTCCATCATGCATTAGGAGAGATGTCGCTTACGACTTGAATCTTCCCGCATGGGTCAAAAATCAAACTATAATACAAGAATGGACTAAGCCTTGAATTCTGCATCATAGCTGAAATTCTTTCTACTCACATAATGTAGTTACATGTACTTCTGGCTACACATTAAAGGCCCTGTGCCAGCCTGGTTTCAGTGTATAATTTTGGATGTCTACAAGTTTACCCTCAAGAGACGGCCTGATATCTCTGTCATACACTATAGGTGAGTTCATTATAAAAAGACATGGCATGAAGCGCTTTGCACTTCCCTTGCGGTGCTACGCCGCTATGACATGGCTTAAAGCCGAGGCCTTACCCCGTACCGGGAACCTCATCGTTGTGTCATACTACAGTAGCATGAGGCAACCGCCTCTTTGTAGTGCCAAACTACCCAGCATGAAGCCTTAGGCTCCCTTGCGGTGTTATGCCGCAACGACATGGCTTGCAAGGCCGAGGCTTTATCCCTAACCGGGTACCTCATGGTGGTGTCGTGCCACTGTAACATGAGGAACTCCTCCTCTTTGTAGTGCTGACTACACCCCTCTTTATATTTAACATACAGCATTAGGCTAACTGCCTATTTGCGGTGCTACGCCGCTGTGACTTGGCCTGCAAAGCCGAGGCTTTATCCTATTCCTAGGCAGCACCCTACATATAGGAACCTCATTGTGGAGTCACCCCACTGTAGCATGGAGTTTCACTCCTTGTAGTGCTGCTCTACCATGCTTCCTGTAAAGCACTCCATGCATTCACTCTGCATGAGAACTCATTAAGGCAATTAAGCCAACCTTCCCACAGGAACCGTTTTCCGCAGAAAACAATAGTAGACAACAGTGGTTATAGGTCCGTAACCTCTCCATGCCCAATAGAACATGTACCCACCGTTCCTGATATTCTTCCGATTAGTGGTCCTCCCTTGAACCAAAAGCTAGATGCCTAGTAGATAAATCTTTGAACTATTAGCATAAAACTTTCTGGTAGGAATACAATAATCCAATATCAGAATGCCTTCAAGCCCATTTTACAAGCTGTGTCATCGACCAGCTGGCGCTTGAGGTCCTATGGTGAACGGATCCTCCAGGTTCTCCTGACTCCGAACATCAATCACTGTAATAACACCTCTCTTGATAAGATCGTGTACTGCCCTGTGCTTCAACCATACAGTCCTCTTCTTCCCGTTGAAGAGGTCATTTGATGCCACCGCCGCAGTCACCTGGTTGTCGCAGTATATCGGTATCGCCGGTATTTGTGCCCCAACCACTGGAAGATCATACATGATCTCCAGAAGCCATTCTGCTTCCTCGGCTGCGATATCAAGTGCAAAGAACTCAGATTCCATGGACGACCACGAGAGCATAGTCTGCTTCTTCGACTTCCACGATATAGCAGCTCCACCCATTATGAAAATGAATCCACCTGTGGACCTCTCGCTCTCCACCTCTGAGCACCAACTGGCATCACTGAAGCTTTCCACTACCTGCGGATCTCTGCTGTAGTACAGTGCATATGTCTAAGTCTTCTTGAGATATCTCATAACCCGTTTCACAGCTTTCCAGTGTTCAGCACCTGGGTTGCTTGTGAAATGACTCAGCATTCCCACGACGAAACCTATGTCAGGCCTTGTGGCAGTAGTAGCATACATCAAACTTCCCATTACGCTTACATACTCCAGCTGTCTGACGCTTTCCCCTGAATTAGGCTTCAGCTTCAGATCACACCTGTACGGCGTATCGATCCCTGGAAGATCCCGATACCCATAACGAGTGATCATTTTCTCAATATAATGAGACTGTGACAGCGCTAGTCCAGTGTCTGTCCGGATGATCTTGATCCCTAAGATCACATCAGCTTCCCCTAAGTCCTTCATACTGAACTTGCTAGAGATGAACTTCTTTGTCTCAGTGACACAGCCAATATCTGTACCTAGGATAAGCATGTCGTCCACGTACAGACAAACGATAACACCTCTTCCATCAGCGAACTTTGTGTAAACACACTTGTCCGTATCGCTGACCATGTAGCCATTTGACCTTAAACTTTGTCAAATTTCTCATGCCACATCTTGGGAGCTTGTTTAAGACCGTACAAAGATTTCACCAACTTGCAGACTTTGTCTTTAAGACCCCTGATGACAAATCCCTCTGGTTGTTGCATGTAAATCTCTTCGGTCAGCTCGCCATTTAGGAAAGCCGTATTCATATCCATCTGATGTATCACCATCTTATGTATTGCTGCGAGAGCAATCAACATTCTGATGGTGGTCATCCGGGCTACTGGAGCATACGTGTCAAAATAGTCAATCCCCTGCTTCTAAGAAAACCCCTTGGCTACCAACCTAGCCTTGAACTTGTCAATAGTTCTGTCTGCTTTCATCTTCTTCTTGAAGATCCATTTGCATCCGATGGGTTTCGCTCCTTCAGGAAGATCAACCAACACCCAAGTGTTATTTGAGGTGATGGAATCAATCTCATTGTCAATCGCCTCCTTCCAGAAAACTGCGTCTCTGGTCTTCATCGCCTCATCATAGGTAAGCGGATCTGCTTCCACATGATAGGTGACAAAGTCACTTCCGAAGTCCTTCGGCCTCCTCACACGCTTAGCTGACGGCTCAGCTTGTTCTGGTTCAACCGTTGTTTCAACAACAACATCTTCTTGGACCATATCTTCATTGAAGACTTCAGTTTCTTGCGTACCCTCATTATTCTCCGGAATATCCGCAAGAACAATATTCTTGTGCCGTGCAAATTAGTCTTCAAAATATTCTGCGTCGCGAGATTCAATGATATGATTTGACTCTATATCAAGAAATCTCTGAGCATCACTCTTCTCGGCATACTCCAAGAAGATCGTCTTAGTAGTCCTTGTCCCAAGCTTCTGAATCTTCAGATCTGGAAGCTTGACATATGCCAGACACCCCCACACTCGAATGACATTCAAGTTAGGTCTGACTTTGAACCAGAGTTCATGAGGAGTAATGTCAGAAGTTGCATGAGGCACCCTATTCAGAATAAAAGTGGCCGTCAATACAGCTTCTCCAGAGTAGCACTTAAGAAGACCAACAGTCAACAACATTGAGTTAATCATTTCTGTTAATGTTCTGTTCTTCCTCTCTGCTACTCCATTTGATTGAGGAGAGTACGGAGCCGTAGTCTCATTGACAATTCCATGTTCTTTACAGAACGATACGAATTTATGAGACCTGTACTCCCCACCTCGATCACTTCTTATCCTTTTGAGTTGTTGTCCAGTCTGCCGCTCAGCTTCGACTCTGAACTCCTTGATCTTCTCGAATGCTTCATCTTTAGCCTTCAGCAAGTAGACGAACGTATACTTTGAGAAGTCATCGATGAAGGTTATGAAATACTTCATCTCGGCCTTTGTAGAGAACTGTTTGAAGTCACAGATATCGGAGTGAACCAACTCCAAAAGATCTGTACTTCGATTAACCCGAGAAAAGTGTTTCCTTGTGATCTTCGTTTGAGCACAAACTTCACATTTCTCTAACTTACCCCACATTTAGAGATAAGTCCTAGACTAGACATTCTATTTATTCGTTTACAATGAACATGTCCTAGTCTATTATGCCACAACTCAAGAGTATAAGCAGAATGAGTGACTTCATTAATTACATTAATTACATTAGACTGATTTACAAGCTGAATTTTGAACATTCCTTCGGTATAAAAAGCTTTCCCGAAATATGTTTCCTTGATAGATATCACCATCTGGCCAGCATTAATGTCCATCCTGAGGCCTGCATTACAGAGTAGGCCTCCCGAGACCAGGTTCTTGGCGATAGCAGGTACGTGCTTCACGCCTTGAAGCGTCAGAGACTTCTCCGAAGTCAGCTTCAACAACACCGTCCCGATCCCGAGCACTTCAGCTTGTGCCTGGTTCGCCATCATAACCACTTCAGAAGTAGGGGTGTAGGTGGTGAACCACTCCTTACTGGAGCAGACATGGCAGAAGGCTCCAGTGTTTACCCACCAGTCAGAATCAGTCCTTACTGCATCAACCTGTGCAATCATAGCAACTACGTCAGTGATCATAGATACCTTACTAGGCTCTCCTTGCTCTGATTGCTTGGTCTTTGCTTTGCACTCATTCTTAAAGTGGCCCTTCTTGCCACACTTGAAGCAAGGCATTTCAGACTTTGGCTTCTTTTTCTTGATAGAAGTTCCCTTGACTTTTAGATTGTCAGGGTTCTTCTTCTTGCTGTGGAAAGCCGCCTGCTTTCCCTTTGGTTCCTTAGTCTGAACCAGATTGGCGTTAGCCAATTGCTTGGACAGTGTGTCCACCTTCAGTTGAGCCCGCATCTGGTCCTCAACATAGATTTCCTGTAGGAGATCTTCAAGGGTGATCTCCAACTTCTTCCTATGCATGTTTGCGTAGAACTTGCTCCACGCAGCGGGGAGCTTTGAGACAATTCCTCCAACAACAAACTTGTCGGGGGGGGGGCATCGCCTCGTCTTCCAGCTTCTGTCGCAGTTTCAGGAACTCCTTCACCTGCGACAGCATAGACTTTTCGTCCTCAAAGAACCACTTGTGATATTTTTCAACCACAAATATTTTATTGCGGTTCTTGTCTTCTTCGTAGAGTTTTTCTAGAGACTCCCATATGTCTCTAACGATATTCTTCTTAGAATATGATTCTGCTAGGGAATCCTCCATAGCATTCAGGATAAGCAACCTGCAAATGCTATTCTCCCTTCTCCACTTGGCCTGAAGTTTAGTAGCCGCAGAGATTGCGGCAGCAGACCCAGTATCTGGAACGGTAGGTTCCTCTTCAAGAAGCACGTGATCCACGTCTCTGAGTTGAAGAGTGAGATAAACCTTCCTCTTCCAGACTTGATAATGCTCTCCATCAAACTTCTCTAACTTACAGAAGTCAGTGTTTAGGAATGAAGCATTAATGTTTTCCATCGTAGCAATAAAGCTTTGAGATTGTTATTGCCGGGGCACAATTTTTCTGATGGAAAACTGAGAATAAAAAACAATTATAAAAACAATGTTCCAATGCAACACTTCTAGGAAGGTTGCGCAAGTATAACGAAGATCTAAAAAGATATCGTTATGATATTACGAGAATCTAAAAAGATTTCGTAATCACAGCAATCAGATCGTAGTACTTCGAAAAAGAAGATACAATCAGAGTTACTGGCAGCAACGAAGAAGGTGACTGGCGATAGATGGAAGAACTTCTGCTGGGGTAAATGATCACCGTTGCTCAAAGCTTTATTCGCCCTATGCGAACAGCTTCCAGGAACCAGCAAGTTCATCGGAGAACTTGGAACACTCCTGCTCTTCTGACTCCTCGGACGGACACGAACTCCCGTGCAAGAGCAATGCTGGTGCGGCACCTTTCCTCTCTCTCTCGAAGGCTACAGATCAGAACTGTGTTAAAGAACATGTCTGAAATCTCTGTTTACTTGTGCTAAAGAACACTTCGTAAACTTTCTGGTGGCTTCTCTTTCTGTTCTGTAACCTGTGAGAGAGGAGGAGGAGGCCTTATATAAGCCCCTGCAACAACTGCCCGATTAGCACAATGTTAGGGACGTGGTAGTAACCACCCCGAACATGGAGCAACCGCTCAGAACATGCAAGGACACGTTCTGCTGGAAGTTGTGCCACCAGCATAATTTATACTTTACGCACACAGCCCCTTTTATGCACCCTACGCACAGTACGCACTCTACGCACACTGCGTACGCTGCGCACACTGCGCACTCTACGCATGCTGCGTACGCTGCGCACACTGCACGTACTGGGCGTACTGGGCTGCGTAACTGGGCCAGCGTAAGTGGGTTCGCGTAACGGGCCGCACAACGTGGTCGCGCAAGTGGCTCGCGCAACAAGCGCAACTTAAGCGCACTATGTGCCTAGCGACGATGCTGACGTGCTAAGTGCAAAGTGCGCCAACAAAATGCCACATTACGCCTCATGAGCCCTTGAGCCCGAGTCCGAGCCCGAGTCCGAGTCCGAGTCCGAGTCCGAGTCGCTAAGCCCCAACGGGGCTTAGCTCCTATGGAAATAAATTTCCCAAGAGCAAAAAGCATGAATGCTTTAATTGTTGATTTTAGCATTTTTCCCATTAGAAAAATAATCCCACATGGCAAACCCATGTGCACCTCCACACCACATGTGCATCTCCAATAATAGCAAAGCTATTATATAGAGATACAAACCATTTGTTTTTTCTGATGTGGGACTAAAGCTTTCTAAAGGAAAAACCAAAAACCCAACAATATGAGACGCAGTCATGGGGATAACAGCTTGAGATGGGTGAGAGTTAGGATAATACTTAGCTCTCATGAAAGTAACCCATAGAGGTTGGGAGGATCTGAGTTTCCACCAGAGTTTGACAGTGAACGCATCCATAACATCTTGTAATCGACGAAGTCCAAGCCCGCCTTCCTCCTTTGGAGTAGCCACTTTCGACCAAGACACCCATGATCTTTTATCGGTCTATTAGAAGAACCCCAAAGGAAACTTTGAAACATATCTTTAATCCGCTTGATAACACTAACAGGAGGATTGCAAGCCGCCGTGTATAAACTGGATGTGAGAACTGACTTGAGTAAAATCAGTCTACTACCTATCGATAAGGATTTATTGTACCATCCACTGATTTTGTTTCTAATCTTCGTCACTAACTCATCAAACATGGCCGCATTTCTCATTTCCGCCGTCATGGGAGCTCCAAGATATGTCATAGGAAGATTACTAACTTTAAAACCAAATGTAGATTTGATCTCTTCCACTCTATTAGAAGCAATGTTCTGTGACAAGAAAATACCTGATTTTCCAATATTAACCTTCTGTCCAGAAACATCCTCATATTGTCGAATAATATGCATCACTTTTTTTATGGATTTCTTATCTCCTCCTGAAAAAAGTAATACATCATTTGCATAAGCAACATGAGTAATAATAGCCCTGTCTCAAACCACATAAGCTCTTGAAAAAGCCCGAAGCATTCCCATTGATCAAAGTAGAGAACCAAACATTATCCAAAAGGTGAAGAATCTTGTTCAGCCATTCATTGCAGAACCCCATCTTTCGAAGCACCTTCAAAAGAAATCCCCAATGTACTCTATCATATGCCTTAATCAAGTCCAGCTTTAAAACAACATTCCCTCCCCAATATTTATGATTAATCATGCTGATCATTTCCTGTGCCAGGATCACATTGTCTACAATCTCTCTTTCTTTTATGAACCCACTCTGTTCAGGGGAGATCAGACGAGGAAGGAAAGGGGCTAAACATCGAACAAGGAGCTTAAAAAATAACTTATTCACAAAGTTACATAAACTTATTGGTATATAATCAGTAATAGATTTCGGATCTATCATATTCGGAATAGGAAGCAAATGAGTGCTAGTAATAGATCTAAGCAATGCAAATCCATCAAAGAAAAGATAAACTGCCTCCAAAATATCCTAAGCTGCCCTGTAGAAACGACCAGTGAAGCCATCTGGCCCTGGTACGCTATCCTGATCCAGACTCTTTAGAGTGGCAATCAGTTCCTCCATCAACGGCTTCTCCATAAGTTGAATGTTATCATCATTTGTAATAGAGGAATTTATCGAGTCTAAAAATTCAGGATGATTAGTGATAAGTGAGGGGAGGAAGAGCTTACTGTAGAAAGCATTAGCCTCATCATGAATTTCCTTCAAACTGTTGAGATGTCCACCATCTGCAGTGTTAAGCACATGGATCAGTAATTTATTCTCTTAGCTGAAACACAGGAATGAATGAACTTAGTATTCTTATCTCCTTCGCCATCCCATTTAGCCCTAGCCTTCTGTCGCCAGTAAGAGTCCTCATAGCTAACTCTTTGCTTCAAATGTGCTTTAGCCTTCATCCAGTCCTCCCTTCGTGTTTCATCCTCCTGATAAGCTATCTCCGCAGCTAATGCCTGGTCTTCCGCAATTTTTACCTCCTGAAAAATATCGTCGAAAGTTTGATGACTCCAAGCTGACAGAGCTTTCCTCACAGCTGATAATCGAATCCCCACACGTACCATGCTATTCGCGTGATTAACTGATAGCCATGCCTGATTAACAATGTTAAGGAAATCATCATGAGTGGTCCAAAATTTTTAAAATATGAACAATTTCCTATCTGAATCATAATTAATTTTAATAGTTATCAGAATAGGATAATGATCAGACTCAGTACTACTGAGATGAGCAGAAGTAGATAAAGGAGCCCAAGCCTTCCATTCAGTGTCCATGAGCCATCTATCTAATCTCGAGCCTTGTCTGTGTGGACCTTCATCAGTCTTTACCCAAGTGTAGCAACTACCAGAGTACGGTAATGATTGTAGTCCTGTTCTCAGTTGGAAATTGAGGAAGTCATTGACACCAACCAGACAAACCGGTGCCCCACCAAAATTTTCTTCTACAGCAGTGATCACATTAAAATCACCCCCTACCATCCATGGCATCCTGAATTGCGATTGTAAATGAGTAAGCCGATCCCAAAGCTCACCTCTTCCTTCTTTCTTATTGTGACCATGCACCACCGATAACAGAGATCGAAATGGAAACAACGACCCCAATAGAATAACACTCAGGACTTGGTTGTGCGAATCAACCTCCTCTATGATAATCTCCTGCCTTGCTAATATCCAAATGTTTTCCTTACTGTTAAAGACCAAAGCTTGAAAACCCAGCTTGAGTTGAAAAGAGTATAGTTGTTGAACAGATACTTTAGGCTCAATGATAGCCAACACCTTAACTTTGTGAATACGACACAATGATTTGAGTCTTTTACAAGTCATTTTATCCGCAATCCCTCTAACATTACACATAATAATATTAAACATTATTGGAGAAGGATGTTGGGAGAGTTGGTGGACCTTTCGAAGAGGATCTGGTGTGTCTCGATTCACTTGGTGCAATGTACACTTTCTTCTTTCCCCATGATTTTCTTGCTTTATTAGGTGTTTGCAAAAACAAAAGTGTTCTTTATTTCACAAACTTTGTAAGAAGATTATAATAGAATTTTGGGAAAGTACAACTATAGGAATCAGATCTGAAGACGATCGCTTTATCCCTTGGACGATGTGAACTTTGAAGACGGTAGCCTCTGAAGAATGCAGCAGTACTTTGGCAAGAACTTCTGATCTCTGGTGATGATCTGATGTTGATTCTGATTTTCTGATTATTTCTCTTCTGATCCGGCCTATGAAGTAATTGAAACTCTATTTATAGAGTTCTGGAAATAACTAATTTTTAGTTATTCTAGATTGTGCAGGGTGGATTGTGCAGGCATTGGACTGCGCAAGCAGCGAACTGCGTTGGCAATTACTCGATCGTAGACCAACTGTATGAGACGCGTGGCATTATTTGATTGAAATGCGCTTGGTCGTGTACAGATGGTTACCATATGGTGAGCAATTGATGGCATGTAGGCCACATGTAAATTGTCAGTTATCTTGATGGATTGTGCCACATGAACTGCACTGGCTTCAGACTGCGCTGAGATTGAACTACGCTACAAGGAACATGGCAGACTATGCTTCGATTGGGTTGGTAGCTTGCGCTGGCTGTACAGCTGTCCTCGAGCACTGTGCTGCACGAGAAACGAACAGTTTCCTCGTTCTTTGGGCTGTCAGCTGTCAGAAGATCTGATTTTCTGTCAGATAATGATGACGCAGCCACATCAGCTAGCGTGCTTGGATGTGTGCGCAGTTCAGCTTGCGCAGTTGAGTTGTTGCGCAATCTGTTTCCTGTACAGTTCACTTGAAGGATGCATAATTTGATTTTTTTGCTTCTTTGGTGGGTGCAACTTGATTTTTAGGACCTACAAGACCCCCTTCAAAGTGTTCAAAATTTGAAGATATTCAAAGTTTCGAAATACTATGAATTTTGACTTTAAAATTAAGTTGCGCAAGTGATGCCTTGACTGCGCGTTTAGAGGAATCAGCTCCTAATTTCTCGGCGCAATCTGAGGTGACTGTTACTTTAGAAAAACTATAAATAGTTTCCCGTACTTCTTTTTTTCATTCTTTACTTGTTTTCAACTGTTCAAGAGAGAAAAGCTTCTGTGCCAACTCCGACTCTTCTCCTTCCTCTCCGTCGACGTCAATGGCCCCGAAACGTTCAGCCGCCGAGAAGGACAAAGCTCCCGCTGAGTCTTCGACTCGGGTTGCGCCCCGAATTTCATGTCACGAAGTCGGTCACCCTGCGCTGCAAGGTAGATAATGAACTCGATCAAAAACTATTTTTAGGGTTCTTTGACATTGTCGAACCTTCATACCTCTCTCTTTTAGAGATTTGATGGTATTGCGTCGCCCTGTTTAGGGTTTTGGTTGCACACACACAATAGTTTTCATTTTTATGAAAACTATATTCTTACGCAATCTGTTAGAAAGCGCTGGCAAATGTTCAACGCAATCTATCGATTTGCGCAAGTCTGTCCAGCGCAAACTGATGCCTTGCGCAAGTGTGTTAGCGCAATCTGATGACTTGCGCAAGTAGATGAGTTGGCACAACTGGATATTTTGCGCATGTAGGCTACATTAGCGCAATCTGATGCTTATGCACATAGCACAATCTGACACTTGCGCAATTTGCTGATTTTTTGAACATACTCTTTGATTTTGTATGTACTGAATTCTGTCTTTTTGTTTGATACAGTCAACCTCAGGGAAGACCCAGAATATGAGATCTTTACAGGGACTCTGGCTGAACCTAAATTTAAAGAGGATCTTTTCCATGTAACATTTCCTCAGTATGCCCTGCCATCTTCTCGATAGGCCATACTAACAGCACAAGACAATGAAATATTGTCGAGTCTGATGAACGGGCAGCCTCTGCAAACTGCTAACGCCATTATTCATAATAAGCCTCTATTTCTGTTTGGTGAGGCTCTTGATAAGAGTTCTCAGCCGAGACCCCGAGTTGAACAGAGACTCTTTCAGAGAGGCGAGAAAAGGATACTCTTACCAGAGATTTATAGATGCCTCCCCCTATCTCGCTACGCCTTTGCGAGCTATCCCAGGAGAATGGACTGGGATATAACTCCTCTTTAACAAGTCAGAACAGGGAACATTTGTGTGTAGAAAGGACCAAACAACAAGGACATGTTTTACAGTTCCTCGGAGCGTCACAGCTTCTTGCTCAGAGGACTGAAACCTGGGTGCATCCCACCAGAGAACTCCTCCCTGCTGCTGCCGGTCAGGACACCGATATTCGCAAACGAATTTGCAAAAGTTGAAGGAAGATATCCAGATCAAGACATCCGATTGACAGGTCTTGTTAATCCGAATAACAAGAGATGGAATTGTATAGCCAATTGGATATTGGCTCAATTCGAAGATAAGCTCAAGGAGATTGAGCTGTACCAGTCGGTATATTCTACCATTTACGGCTTTCAACCCAATCCTCACCTATTCCTTGCTTTGGCAGAAAGGTACAACTTCAGAACAGGGACTTTTATGATGCCCTGTGGGGAGATCGGACTGGCTCTTCACGAGATGAAGTACATCTCGAGTCTACCAATGGGGAATATCCCTTATGAGGAATTTGTCCCCACCAATGACGAGTTGGACAAACTTTGTCAGGAGAACACTGATATGGTGCCCGTCTTCGAGGAGCTCTTGTGCCACTACAAGATCTGTTCTTTGTATTACAAGAGCGGTTCATCAGGCACCTGCTACTCGACGAAATGGTTACCATATCTCTTCCTTAACTACATTATGGAGAAGAAAACCAAGGAACACGACAATTGTAAACCCAACTTCTTCAAACCACTCAGCAGTAGTGAGGTGATTGGGTTGATGGAGGAGAATAAGGAGATGGATATCATGATCGATGATGATCTTCAATATCCTCCTTTCAAGATAGGAGATAATGTTAAAAGTTTCATAAGGATGGGATATAGGCCTATGTCAAAGGAAGCCCAGCTGGCGGGTTTCCTCACCTACTGGCTTCGACGATTCGTCGTCCCTGGAGCGAGTGTCGTCGATCGCTTCCATCGAGGCGTGTTGTTTGCTGTCGTCCGCTTAGTCTTTGGCTATCGGATGGATCTTTTGTCGGCAATGACCTGCCGAGTGAATGCTGGCCTCCGCCTGTTTGTAGATTCAATGCTCAAAAGGAAAGGTGAGAAAGGAAGCTTCCCGCGGCTAGAGCTGCCATATACATACCTATTCGGATGGTTGCTTCTGCACTATCCTACTCTGATGAATCCCGACATGGGAGCGGTAGGTGGCAGCTTCTTAAGGAGATTCTCCAGAAGCAAATGGATATACACTAGTTTGAGAGATTGCAGACGTGCTCTGAATCTCGGAAAGGGGTGGAACTTCTATTGTGTTCCCCCTCCAGCTGGCTATGATCACATGTCTTCAAATCTGGTCGACTTAGGGAGGCAACCTTTGGGTCATGCAGTTTTTGATTGGCTGAGGACAATCAGGCCGTCACACCTGGTATACAGATTTGAAGAGAATATTATTTGGAACCCTATCTTTCCAGCCGCTTTGTTCGTCAATTCGGCTATGACTAGTTTCATGTAGGCAATGCCATCACGTGCCTACAAGGAAAAGGTTATCTGATTGACGAAGCCCGGGCTTAGGCTTATTATAATGCTCGAAACACCAGAACAACATTCTCGATGCCGATGAAGAGCGACTATGGCCCTCGAATGCTATATACATATTCACTTTTCTATACATCCGCGAATACCTTTGCCGAAAACTTCAGTCTCGCCGACAGCTTTGCGACAGCAGCCAGATTAAAGAAGAGAGCGTCTATTGTGTTAGCTCCTGGCAACGATAAAGAGCGTGAACCGGCCGATACACCGTTGGAAGCTTCAAGGGAAGCCAACTTCCCGAAAGAAGTCAACGAACCATTGCGCATTTCCTTGAAGGTTGTCAAATCTTCAGCTACACCGAGAACACATCGTGATAAAGAGGATCGATTAATGATCGATGCTCTGAACGACCGCGACTTCAACCTCCATGATGATGTGGATCCGATCGCAGCAACTGATAGTGGAGCCCGAGAGGAGAGCACAAGTGATGAAGTTTCATCAGCAGAGGCTGTTGATGATACACTGAATCCAGAGGAGGACACTGAGGCCCATGTATCCTCAGAAGCTGTTGATGAAACATTGAATCCAGAAGAGGATGTTAATGTGCATGTATCTCCAGAAAAGAATGTGGATGGAGAAGTAGCAGCTGAGGAAATTACTACTGCTGATCCCAAAGGTCTTGAATGATATTATCAATCTTGTTTTCATGGATTAAATGGATGACATATAAATTTTTATCGATGCAGAAGTTGAATCTTCTCCGATTCCTTCAATATGCACTGACATAGTGCCAATAAAGGAGATAGCCAGCGGTAGCAGACATTTTTCGGGCGGCTCCGAAGCAGGTAGTAGCCAGGCAGTAATGTCTGAGGATACTTCTGCGAGGTTGCAACTCGTGTCAGCAGAGGACAAACTTGTCCCTGGACCTAGCAATGGTAAGATCACTCTTACTTTTGATCCTTCTCGATAGTTGCTAATGACAGCCTACTGATGGTGTTTGTTTAATTTTGTAGAAGAACACCTGGGAGGGGCGACTGGCGCTACCATGGCTCCATTATCCAGAGAGACCTCCACTCATATGCAAGAAGCTGAACGTCCATCTGCACAGGAACCTGCTGCTTCGACATCCATGGGTGTAGCTGCTACTCCTGGTGCCATTGCCACAAACAGATTCATAATCGGTTCCTTCACCAATCTTTTCTTCAATTCTCTAGGACCCTTAGTAGAGAGGTAATGGATAAAGAAGAGGTTGGTTTCATAACTGTTAGGGGTCCACCTCCTATCTGATAGCTGCCATCCGGAGTCAAGGTGATGAAGCGCAAGCTGCTTACCTTGACCATATCCTGGATGAGCTAGAGGAATCGGTTAAGATCTACAAAGATCTGAATCGGGGGAAGGTGGAGACCTTGGTACAGGCCAAGTTTGAGAGGATGTCACAAGAGGCTGCAGTTGTGAAGGTTGACTTCCAGATTATCTTGGACACTTTCACTGCCAAGTCTTCAGAATATAATTCTCAAATAGCGATAATAGCATCTGCTGCCGAGGAGAAGGAGAAGAAAGTTGCTGAACTAAAAGCAGAATCTGCCCGTCTTCAAGAAGAGTTGAGACTTGTTCAGCTTGCTCTAGAAGATGAGGCCACACAACATCAAGCTACAATTCAGCAACTGGACGCCCTGACCCAGAAAAGAGATGAATATGTCACAACTCATCAAGCTGAAATCTCTCGCAGACTAGTAACCATGCCGACATTCGACGATAAGTCTGGAATGGAAGAAGCTAGGAGGCGAGTGATGGACTCTCGTGAGGAGCGACTGCAAACTTTAAAGCAGCAGATGACTAGTTTGATGACCCCGCCAGCGGAATAGAAAGACTTTTTGTATCTTCAATTTTTTGTGACATGTAATTCTGTAATGTCTTTTAATTTTGATCAATAAAAAGACATTTTTCTTTGTGGCTCTATTATTTATTGCATATCTTATTCAGATATAAATAATAGCGATAGAAAATATATTCAGAGGTGCAGGACATGATATATTTCTTGATTTAGAAAATAATTATATTCATTATATCTGCTCAGAGGTAATGTGGACATGGCAGAATATAATTTATTGAATATCATTATTTCAGCAGACAACTTAATCAAAGATGACAAGTTGCTGATATGAACGAAATGGATGATTCATCAAAATATGTGAACGAAATAAATCGTCAGGATGAACGGATGGACCGTCAAATGAATGGAATGAACGGATGAACCGTCAGATAGATGAAATGAACGGGCGAACCGTCAGATGAATGGATGAACGGGTGAACCGTCGGATGTATGTAATGAATGGGCGAACCATCAGATGAATGTGATGAATGGACGAACCGTCAGACGAATGTAATGAACGGGCGAACCGTCAGATGAATGTAATAAATGGACGAACCGTCAGATGAATGTGATGAACAGGCGAACCGTCGGATGAATGTAATGGATGGGCGAACCGTCGGATGAATGTAATAAACGGGCGAACCGTCGGATGAATGTAATGAACGGACGAACCGTCGGATGAATGTGTCGCTTCATTATCTCACGAATCTCTGTCCATAAATAGAAAAGAAAATTAGATGGAATGATCACTTTCACTTTTCAACATAAAGATGTCGTCTGGAGATGCATCCAAGAAGGCTGAGATCGCCCCGAAGGTTGAAGCGGTTACTGAAGAACGTTCAGTCGAACCGGCCCAGCCGAAGCAGACAGAGGTAGGCGAAGGTTCATCTGCACCCAAACCACCAAAGGACATCTTGGACTTCCTTCTTGAACCAGGGACGACAGAGGAAGAAGAGGCCATGAGGATGGCTGCTTGCAAGTTCCTGGTGGGTTCGAGCAAGGATATTCTCAGCTCTTTTGCCGATTATGTTTTTGAGAAGAACGATAGTGGTCTTCGTCCCAATTTTGAGAAGGATGATAGTGACCTTCCTTGATATTATGTACTATCATTCATGATGAAATAAAATCAAATTTTATTTATGAACTTGTCTGATGATTACAAGCAATGTCTTTTACATTTATACATAATACTTTTTGAGGAACTTGCCATTGATGGGCATCATTGCAACTCGACCGTCTAGCTCTGAGACTTGATAGGCTCCATTTGAGAAGACTTTGCTCACGATATATGGCCCTTCCCACTTCACATCGAACTTGCCCTTACTCATGTGAGTCATAATCATAGGACGTCTGACGGTTAGAACAAGCTCCCCTTTCTGAAAGGCTCTGACTTTAACTTTACGGTTGAAAGTCTTTGAGATGTGGGCTTGGTATAACTCAATATGCTGTTGAGCCAATAGCCGCTTCTCGTCGAGCGCTTCTAATTCTTGGAGTCGAAGAAGGTCGTTGTTCTCTGTAGTGAGCTTATTAGCGATGGCAATCCTTAAAGACGGAATTTGAAGTTCCAGGGGAAGAACAGCTTTACAGCCGTATACCAAAGAGAAGGGTGTACAGCCTGTAGGGTTGCGGACCGTAGTACGGTAGGCCCAAAGACATTCTCTAAGCTTTTCACTCCAGTTTCATTTGTTAGTAGACACAAACTTCTTGAGGAGCTTGATGATAGTCTTGTTGAAAGCTTCAGCCAAGCCATTAGCAGCAGGATTGTAGGCTGTCGAAGCGATATTATCAATCCGATGATCGTCACAGAACCTTGTGAACTTTTGGCTGATGAACTGAGGTCCATTGTCATGAATGATTCGTCGAGGTACACCAAATCTATAGATGATATGGTATTTGTCGAAGTTGATGACACTGCTGGTCTTGACTTCAGCCAATGGTATAGCTTTGGCCCACTTGGAGAAGTAGTCGGTTATTGCCAGTATGAAGCGATGTCCTCTAGAAGAAGGAGGATTGATGGGACCTATATTATCCATGCCCCAAGCTTCAAAAGGCCAGGAAGCAGCAGTCGGATGAAGGAATTCTGATGGTTGATGAATAAAATCTGCGTAAATTTGACAAGCTCGACATTTTCTTACATATTCGATGGCATCAGATACCATAGAGGGCCAGTAGTAACCCATACGTTGGATACGATCTTGTAGCTTAGGACCGGGTTGATGTGCTCCGTAGACACCGTCGTGAGCTTCATGCAATACTTGCTTCGCTTCATCACCAACAAGACAACGCAAGAGTAGGCCGTCATAAGTCCGCCGGTAAAGAGTTTTGGTGGTCTGATTGTAGTAGAATCGTAGAGACCACCAACGAATACTCGTAACTTCCTTGGGATCTTCAGGCAGTATGTCATGAACTACAAAGTCGATGAAGGGAGCTCTCCAGTCTTTACTGATAACATTGGCTTCAGTAAGATTACTGAACTCAATATTACGATTGTTTTTGATGCAGAACAATTTCCGATTAGAGACAACCACCACTTGCTGTCTTTTGATAGGAATGGCAAAGACTGCTGTAAGATTAGCCAAAGCATCGGCTTCAGTATTGCAAGCTCGACGGACATATTCGATGAAGAAGGCTTTGAATGATGTAGCCATGTTGATTGCCGCTTCATAGTAAGGCACTAGATCTTGATGGCGAACTTCGTAAGTTCTTCTAACCTGGTTAACAACCAGCTTGGAGTCACCATAAACTTCAAGATATTCGACGTCCAGTTGTTTAGCTAACTGAAGGCCAATGAGTAGAGCATTGTATTCTGCCATGTTGTTGGAGCAAGGTTCATCTAAGGAATAGGCTCTTTGGATAGTTGACCCGTCTGGAGAAACAAGGACAACTCCAACTCCTGCAATAATGGCACCATTGGGTCCAATCCTGGATGCACCGTCAAAGAATAGACGCCAAGTAGGAAATTCTTCGGAGATCATATTTGATTCCAATGTCTCGTCCGGAATTTTATCATAGAGTTTGGATGTCTCTGGAACAGGATGAGCTGCCAAGAAATCCTCCAGTGCTTGACCTTTAACAGACTTTTGAGAAACATATACCATGTCATATTGGGCTAGCAGAATGGTCCATATAGCCAGCCAAGAATTGAGTGTGCTAGGCTTCTTCATCAGTACCCGAAGAGGATTAACTCGGGATATGACATGAATAGTTTGGCCAATGATGTAATGCCTCGTCTTTTGAACAACAAACATAAGAGCTAGGCATTCTTTTTCGACCGGACTATAACGGTGTTCGACACCAATCATAGTACGACTGAGATAATAGATGGCTTGTTCATGACCTTCTTTGTTCTTTTGGGCAAGTAAATCACCCAATAAATGATCCATAGTACGGATATACATTAAGAATGGTATGCCAGAGATTAGTGGCACCAAGACTGGTAGGTTCATGAGATATTGTTTTATGTTGTCAAATGCTCGTTGACATTCTTCAGTCCAGATAAAAGATATACCCTTCTTCATTAGCTGAGTAAATGGTCTACAGCGTCCAAACAGATTCGAAATGAACCTCCTGATGTACGCAAGTCGACCCTGGAATCCTCGTAGCTCTTTTAGGTTGCGTGGAGGACGCATCCCTTGAATAGCTTTGATCTTCTCGGGATCCACGCGTATACCCTTAGAGGTAATGACGAAGCCGAGAAATTTACCACTAGAGACACCCAAGAATGACTTGGTAGGATTCATTTTGAGTTGATGTTGGCGCATCAGATTGAAGATAGTTCTCAAGTCTTGGATGTGATCTTCCTTTAGACGACTTTTGACAGCAATATCGTCAACGTAGCATTCGGTTGTCTTGCGCAGATGATCTCGAAAGATGGTACTCATAGCTCGTTGGTAAGTTGCACCAGCATTCTTGAGACCAAATGGCATTACAGTATAGCAGTAGACTCCGCGAGGAGTGCGAAAAGAAGTATATTTTTCAACTTAAGGATTCATCCGAATCTGATTATATCTGGAGAATCCATCCATGAAAGATATTCGCTCGAACCCACAGGTGTTGTCAATCATGACGTCCGTGATAGGAAGAGGAAATTCATCTTTTGGACAAGCTTCATTAAGATCCCGAAAGTCAATGCAAACTCAAACTTTTTCTGTTTTCTTCAAGACTGGGACAACGTTGGCTACCCAATCTGGATGTTGTTCTTCTCGGATAAAGCCACAAGCGATGAGCTTCTTGACTTCATCATCGATTGTATCCATCATTTCTGGTTTGAAGCATCGTTGTTGCTGTTTGACCGATTTTCCATTAGGTAAGATATTCAATTTGTGAGTAGCAACTTTGGGATCTAGACCTGGCATGTCTTCATAGCTCCAGGCAAAGACATCAATGTATTCTTGAATAAGAAGAATTAATTCTTGCTTATCTGCCTTTGGAAGGTTCTTACTGATGAATATTGGACGAGGTGACCCGCTCTCTCCTACATCAATTTGAACCAATTGATCTTCGGTAGGAGGTTCTCGTTGTTCGAATCGGAGTTCCCATTGGGTATTCATTCGTTGAGCCCAAGGATCTATTTCGGGATTTTCTTCAATATCCTCGTCATAGCCTTTTGGAAGTTCAACGGAGACCATGTTAGAAGATACGATCAATCGATGAACTTGACCGATGCTGGTGTCAGAATCCCATGATCTGGAATAAGAAGAGTTAGAGAGCTCCTCGCTATCGGATTCGGAGACTGCTGGGGATAATACCGGAGGTGAAGTATATCTGAGACCTCTTTTGGTCCTGCTGTAGTACATTTTTGATTTTTCTTTCGGAACAGCCGTACAGATAGGAGTTCTTCTACCTCTACCGTAGTTGAGGCCATTCTTGAAGTCATATCCCATCTTTCGGATGATGTCTTTTGATTATTGACTGTAACGACGAAGTTGAAGATGCCCCGTATCGTTACTTTTGCTATCATTCGTATAGCTGAATTTTTGTTCTGGTCCTTCACTAAAAAAGTATTGGACTCTCGCCTCTCTTTCGAGAAGGGACAACAAAATATGAATAATCTGGGTGTTCGAGTGAGACCTCTGTTTGAAGAGACTGTACAACTCCCATTGTAAATGACTAAAAGCTATCTAACATATCCAAATAGTACTTAGCATGATAAATGATATCAGTATACTGGAAAGGAGATGCTTTTTCATTGATTTGTACATCTGTATTTACAACAGGACCTTTAGCCTTAGCAGGCTTGGTCAGATTGATTATAAGAGGTAGAGAAGAAGAACGTAGAGGAGGATTGGACTTGTTACAACGAAGGTCAATAACAAGCGGCTCAGAGGAGCTGAGCTCCCTTTTATCCTTGTTATGAGATAAATCAATAACAAGTGGCTCAGAAGAGGTGTGCTGCCTTTTTTCCTTGTTACGACGTAAGTCGATAACAAGTGGCTCAGAAGAGGTGAGCTCCTTTTGATCCTGACCACCATCAGTTGGTTGCTTCTAGACTGGCAAGTGAATAGCCAGTAGTTTGGAGGATTGAGAACAAGAAACACGCCCTTTAATAGGTATGATGAGGGTGTCATTGGGCACTGCTTCTTGTTCTTCTTCAGTATCTAGAGATAGTACTACCTTCATGAACTCATCCTTATACATATGAACATCGTTGCAGTATGCTTAGACACCTTTGAAAGGATAGAGATCAGCAACCTCCTTTTGAACCTCTCCATTGTCATCGACATATTTGAAATATTGATGGAGAGTCGAAGGAACAATATTGTGCTCGTAAAGGAATGGTCTCCCCAACAGAGCATTGTAAGAACAACCATGGTTGTCTATGATGTAGAAGGTCACCTTTGTACGGAGATTGCCTATTTGGAGTTTTAGGCGAATCTTGCCCAGAGGTTCACTTCTTCCTTGGTTGAACCCCAGGATGGTGGTGATTGTACTAGAAAGACTATGTACTGGGATCTTTAGTGCATCTAACAATGTCTTTGGCATGATGCTGAGGGCAGACCTTGGATCTATCAGAATACGATCGACTTTCATCAAGTCGACGTATCCTGTATAGTATAGAGGACGGTCATGCCTATTGTCTTCCATCAGCATATCATCCTGTGTGAAGGTAACGTTTGGAATTAACTCCAACACTCTATGACAATGGAGGCAAGAGACAGGCTCTATTTTCGGCTTCTTTAGAAGGGTTAGACAGGTTTCTGCCTGCATTAGAGCTCCACTCAGAGTTTCCCGAGTCTCTTTGGAGAGGCGCAAGAGCTTGAAGATTGACAGCCTGGCCGGTGTATTGGTTAGTTGAGCCAAGATATCAAAATTGTATGGCTTCTCAAGTCCAGAAGGAGATGACTTTTTTAAAGGTTTGTCGAAGCGGACTTGTTGTTTGCCTTTTTCGGCTACTGTCGGTTTGGGAGGAGTGGGTTCTACAACCGATGAGGATGCAGCAGGAATGTCCTCTATAGAAACTGGTTGCACTGGAGCGGGCTCAGAAGAAGAAGCAGGGTTTTTTTGATTTTTAGAAACTTCTCGTAAGTAGGCTTTTCCTGATCTGGTGCCCAACAGGATTTCCTCTTCGACTATGGGGTCAAAAGACACCATATTACATATTTTTGTTTTGCCCTTGGAGCGTTCTTTTTTCTTGGAGGAAGAGGAAACTTCGAACTCTGAAGCAAGATCAGGGTGAATCCACATAATCTCGCCATTGTCAAAAGATAAGGGGACGAGACCTTCACTTCGTGGAGGAGGGAGATTCTCGATCTCAAGAGTGGCCTTAGGAATAGGGATAACACCGTGCTGTACCATCTGCGGAGGAAAATTACCGAACTAAACTGAGACCATGTTCACGGTAACCGTCTTCTCGTCTTGCTGCAGAGTGACAACTCCAGCGTTGACTAGCTCTTGAATTTTGCCTTTGAGCACGTAACATGCTCGAGTGGGATGCCCAATGAACCTGTGATAGACACAATATTTGGGATGATCAGTCTTACCGACTTCATCAGGCTTCTTTGGGTCTGGGAGTTGGAGCTTATTGCTTTTGATCAAGCAATCAAAGATGCTCACGGTGTCATTCTCATCAAAGGAGTATTCTACTTTCGGACGAGGTTCCCTTGATGGAGGTATAGAAGGAGTAGAAGTAGACGTAGGTGGAGCTACGTTGACCGCCAGAGATTCTTTGTTCTTCAAGTTGATATTCAAAGTTTCTTTTCCCTTGCGGTTGTTCTGGCGATTACCGCTACTCGATATCTGGTGTTCATCCCGGTCGGGGTTAGACATGTGCACCCCTAGCTGCTTGAACTTGTCAGCGCTAACTTCAGCTGCTTTAGCATTGACAATGAAGGATAGCCAATCTTGGAACTGAGTTGACCCCGTCCACATGCTGATGATAGGCAAAAGATTTGCCTTGCAGGTGTCTATAGTGACAGCGGCCAGAGTTCCACGAGGCATTTTTAAAGCTTCTCGGCAGAACCTTTCAATGAAACTCTCAGCGGTTTCATTATACCTTTGTTTAATTTTATTAAGGGCTGACATGGTCATGTCATTGATCCCCTCATAGAATCATTCTAAGAAGATTTATTTTAGACCTGAGAACGAGGTGATACAGCCATCGGGCAAGCTCATGTACCAATCGTATGCCACACCGGCTAAACAGCCGACGAATACTCTAGTAAGAAGAGCGTCATTTGGCTGAAGTTGGACAGTTATTACCTCAAAGTGGTTAATAAACTGACTGGGAGAAGTACTTCCATCAAACAGCAAAATTGTAGGGATCTTGTACTTTGGAGGAAATGGGACTTCCTTCCATTCCACTGGGTAGGGTTGTTTGATCCCCAACCTCTGTAAATTGTCATTCTCTTTGAAGGCCTCGAATTGAGTGCGCAGGAGTTTGACAGCTTCATTAGCATCCTCTAATGATGTAGAAGGAGCAGGCTGAATCAGAGTGTTAGGGTGAGAAACAGCGTGGTAAGCACTACCCCCAGCACCTGACTGACTGGGTGTAGGTTGAATCTGTACAGGAGGTACTTGAGGAGATACTATCCCCAGCCCTGTATTGACAGGCACCGACGATGCTATGATCTCAGGATTTGTAGCAGGTACAGTCGATGGCATTGTATGTTGGGCCACGATGATAGAATGCATACTTGCAACCATTTCAGCCATAGTCTTCAACTTATCTTCTAGCACAGCTATTCGTTGTTCTTGACTAGCCGAACTAGAAGCATCTGGGTCTTCAGTGACAACATAAGCAGTCACTTCTCTGGGTACAGTGGAAGATACTGTCCGTTCAGAACTTTTGCTGTATGCATCATAGTCGGAGAAAGAGTCATCTCCTGAATGAGAAAGAAGAAGATGGCCGGAAGGATCTTGAAGATTTCTTTGACCAATTGTGTCTCGACTTCGGGATCTGGTATGTCGAAATACTCCTTTAGAAGATTCTTGGAGTAAATCTACATACCGCTGACTGGGCCGTCGAGGCTTGCCGTGCTTGGAGCACCTTCTACCCCCAGTGTCTCGAGAAGTCATGTTGACGGAAGCGTACAATACTTCGTCTTCATCTTCTGACATTGGTTCAGACGTTGCAAAATTCAAATGATCGAAGACAGATAGTTTTGTTGTCTGACAACAACACTTGATGACAACTTTGTGATTATAATGGTGTCCAAGTGGTTGAACTGGAGGTGTTGAGAAGTTGTCCCGTTTTTGTTTGAGGTGTTCTCGGAGATCGGGAACACTGACGGGACGAGAAGAAGTTCGAGGGATATGTTCTTTGACCACATTCGGAACATGGTTTCGGTTCTTCAGATGTTTTGTCCCTTGAGTGTACAGGGAAGTACTCATTTCATTAGCATAGGCTGTTTGCGTTTCGCCGAAGTTGGCCTATTGAGATAAGTTCTTAGATCAGCAAATTCACCCCAGGGATTTCTGCTACCGGAGTAGGCAGAATACCTCTTTGATCAGTATACTTCCCTTTGGCAAGGAGGGAAGAAGAACTCTTGTTTGAGAGAGTTCGTGTACTGATTGGTGCCGAGGCACGTTCAGATTGATCTTCCGAGGTAAAAACCGAAGAAGACTAAGAAAAGACCAAAGGGCCTTTTTCTTTGTTGTAAGGAAGGGTTAGCTAAAGTGCGTTTCCCTCTGTTGTCTTCCAAGTCGTGGGACGAGGAAGTTTGAGAAAAGACCAACGGGCCTTTTCCTTTGTTCTGAGGAGGAGGAGGAATCCTCAACAGACTACCCCCAGTAGATTGTGCTGGAGCAACAGGGTGCTTGGAAAGAGGAGCAGAGTTTTTCCCCTTGCTGTGAAAAGAAAGGAGATTAGCCAAAGGGCTGTCCCTCTTAGACTGCACTGGCACAGTTTGCGCAGGGGTTGGTGTGGCAGTAGGCGCATTGGCAGGTTGCGCATGAGGAGCTTTGACAGATGGCCTTTTGGCCACAGATACTGTAGCTTGTGCAGCAGGAGTCTTGACTTCAGAGTGCTTGAGTTGCATTCTGGTTGCTGGAATGGTGGACTGCGCAGGAAGAGTTGCAGCCAACTGTGCCAGGCGAGGAGGAGTCTTGTACTTTGCCAGAGCAGCATAGGAAGTGGTTTGTGCACTGGCAAGAGGAGCAGTGTATTGCGCATGGGCAGTAGAGGCAGCAGACTGCGCAGCAGTTTTGGGAGCAGAGACAGCAGACTGCGCAGCAGTTTGCGCAAAGGATTGTGCAGAGGACTTTGGAGTCCACACTGAACAGACTTTGCTCTTGACAGAAGTTACAGTGCGACGAGTAGTCCCGGAGTTGATCATCGCCTCGTAGGCCGTCTGGTTGACCTTTACAACCAGCGTCTTCTGCGTCTTTCCGATAGACGCAACGTCACAATGAGTTGTCACTTCCTCGTCGGAGGAAAAAGTCGTCCCCAGCAGAGTCGCCATTTTGTTTGCAAAAACAAAAGTGTTTTTTATTTCACAAACTTTGTAAAAGATTACAATAGAATTCTGGAAAAGTACAACTATAGGAATCCGATCTGAAGACGATCGCTTTATCCCTTGGACGATGTAAACTTTGAAGACGGTAGCCTCTGAAGAATGCAACAGTACTTTGGCAAGAACTCCTGACCTCTGGTGATGATCTGATGTTGATTCTGATTTTCTGATTATTTCTCTTCTGATCCGGCCTATGAAGTACTTGAAACTCTATTTATAGAGTTCTTGAAATAACTAATTTTTAGTTATTCTGGATTACGCAGGGTGGATTGTGCAGGCATTGGACTACGCAAGCAGCAAACTGCGCTGGCAGTTACTCGATCGTGGACCAACTGTATGAGACGTGTGGCATTGTTTGATTGAAATGCGCTTGGTCGTGTACAAATAGTTGCCACGTGGTGAGCAATTGATGGCATGTAGGCCACGTGTAAATTGTCAGTTATCTTGATGGATTGCACCACATGAACTGCGCTGGCTTCAGACTGCGCTGAGATTGAACTGCGCTGCAAGGAACATGGCAAACTGTGCTTCGATTGGGTTGGTAGCTTGCGCTGGCTGTACAGCTGTCCTCGAGCGCTGTGCTGCACGAGAAACGAACAGTTTCCTCGTTCTTCGGGCTGTCAGCTGTCAGAAGATCTGATTTTCTGTCAGATAATGATGACACGGCCACGTCAGCTAGCGCACTTGGATGTGTGCGAAGTTCAGCTTGTGTAGTTGAGTTGTTGTGCAATCTGTTTTCTGTGCAGTTCACTTGAAGGAT